>OV884060.1:87631265-88231265 GCA_930367215.1 Pollenia angustigena
AATAAATAACTCGAACGGTAATACGGAACCAAAAGTTTATAAATCGCTAACTTATGTACCAAAATTTTCGGAGAGATTAGAAAAATCTAATATTTATGATACTGAAAGGTATAAAATTGCGCATAAATCTTATAACACAATAGGTAGATTATTTACTAATATGAAAGATAAAATAAATAAGTTGGAAATGTCGAATGTAGTTTATAAAATACCTTGTAGGGGAAATGTTAATAGACAATGTGGTAAAGTATATGTTGGTACAACGAAGAATAAACTAAAAACTAGGTTAGCAGGACATAAGTCAGATCAAAAATATAGGCACATTGCATCACAAAAAACAGCTTTCTCAGCCCATTGTGCAAATTTAAACCATTATCCTGATTTTGAAAATACAACAGTTTTAAATACGGAAAATAATTATAAACGTAGGTTTATGTTAGAAATGTTGCAAATTATAAATGTACCGACAATATCGAGAATTAATTTTAAGTCAGATACTGAAAGTTTAGCACAAAATTATAGGCATTTAATTTGTAAAAATATAAACGGAAGTTAATAATTTATTTATAATGTAATAGATTAGTTTTTAAATTGGAAAACCTTTTTTGTTTTTAATTGAAAATTGTTTTATGATTTTTTGTTAAATTTATTTCATTTGTTAAAATTGTTATTATTTGTCAAAAATTAAAGAAAAAAAACCTGAAGAAGGCACACAACGGAGTGCCGAAATATTGGTTCAATAAATTTAATATTTTTTTTTAAAAAAAGAGACCTCAAGCTTAATAAAATAATAATAATAATAAATTATTAGTATTGTGGTTATTTTATTGAACTATTTATGGTTTTTAATCCAAATTTTTAATATTTTTAATTAGGCTTAAGTTCATTAAATTTAATTTTCATTAAATTATTTTTATGAAGAAAGGAATTTTACAACATGAAAATTAATTAAAATTTATTGATAATTTTTCATTCTTGACTCAATCTGGGCTCGAACCCAGGTGTTTACGGACAGGTTACCCTGACATGTTTCGATTGCAACCACTCAATCTCCTCAGAGGGCTTGCCGTTTAACACTCGCAGCCATCGACGACTGCTGACGTCATTAGTCAAACATCAATCCTTAAACCAAATTGTATTCAACCTTTGGTAGATCGAAATTTGCTTTGAATGATCATCTATTTTAATTTATTTTAACATGTTATTCCTTTACTTCTGTTTTTTCGTACTTTTGTCAAGAATTCTTCTTGAAGTTCAAAGTACATATTTTTTTTGTTTTTTTCATTTTTTTGTCTTTCTTATTCTTGTTGACCTTTTCAGAACAACTTGAAGGACAAATGCAAACATAGAGCTCGTGCCTTAGCTTTGACAATTATTAGTATTGTGGTTATTTTATTGAACTATTTATGGTTTTTAATCCAAATTTTTAATATTTTTAATTAGGCTTAAGTTCATTAAATTTAATTTTCATTAAATTATTTTTATGAAGAAAGGAATTTTACAACATGAAAATTAATTAAAATTTATTGATAATTTTTCATTCTTGACTCAATCTGGGCTCGAACCCAGGTGTTTACGGACAGGTTACCCTGACATGTTTCGATTGCAACCACTCAATCTCCTCAGAGGGCTTGCCGTTTAACACTCGCAGCCATCGACGACTGCTGACGTCATTAGTCAAACATCAATCCTTAAACCAAATTGTATTCAACCTTTGGTAGATCGAAATTTGCTTTGAATGATCATCTATTTTAATTTATTTTAACATGTTATTCCTTTACTTCTGTTTTTTCGGACTTTTGTCAAGAATTCTTCTTGAAGTTCAAAGTACATATTTTTTTGTTTTTTTCATTTTTTTGTCTTTCTTATTCTTGTTGACCTTTTCAGAACAACTTGAAGGACAAATGCAAACATAGAGCTCGTGCCTTAGCTTTGACAATTATTAGTATTGTGGTTATTTTATTGAACTATTTATGGTTTTTAATCCAAATTTTTAATATTTTTAATTAGGCTTAAGTTCATTAAATTTAATTTTCATTAAATTATTTTTATGAAGAAAGGAATTTTACAACATGAAAATTAATTAAAATTTATTGATAATTTTTCATTCTTGACTCAATCTGGGCTCGAACCAGGTGTTTACGGACAGGTTACCCTGACATGTTTCGATTGCAACCACTCAATCTCCTCAGAGGGCTTGCCGTTTAACACTCGCAGCCATCGACGACTGCTGACGTCATTAGTCAAACATCAATCCTTAAACCAAATTGTATTCAACCTTTGGTAGATCGAAATTTGCTTTGAATGATCATCTATTTTAATTTATTTTAACATGTTATTCCTTTACTTCTGTTTTTTCGTACTTTTGTCAAGAATTCTTCTTGAAGTTCAAAGTACATATTTTTTTGTTTTTTTCATTTTTTTGTCTTTCTTATTCTGGTTGACCTTTTCAGAACAACTTGAAGGACAAATGCAAACATAGAGCTCGTGCCTTAGCTTTGACAATTATTAGTATTGTGGTTATTTTATTGAACTATTTATGGTTTTTAATCCAAATTTTTAATATTTTTAATTAGGCTTAAGTTCATTAAATTTAATTTTCATTAAATTATTTTTATGAAGAAAGGAATTTTACAACATGAAAATTAATTAAAATTTATTGATAATTTTTCATTCTTGACTCAATCTGGGCTCCGAACCCAGGTGTTTACGGACAGGTTACCCTGACATGTTTCGATTGCAACCACTCAATCTCCTCAGAGGGCTTGCCGTTTAACACTCGCAGCCATCGACGACTGCTGACGTCATTAGTCAAACATCAATCCTTAAACCAAATTGTATTCAACCTTTGGTAGATCGAAATTTGCTTTGAATGATCATCTATTTTAATTTATTTTAACATGTTATTCCTTTACTTCTGTTTTTTCGTACTTTTGTCAAGAATTCTTCTTGAAGTTCAAAGTACATATTTTTTTGTTTTTTTCATTTTTTTGTCTTTCTTATTCTTGTTGACCTTTTCAGAACAACTTGAAGGACAAATGCAAACATAGAGCTCGTGCCTTAGCTTTGACAATTATTAGTATTGTGGTTATTTTATTGAACTATTTATGGTTTTTAATCCAAATTTTTAATATTTTTAATTAGGCTTAAGTTCATTAAATTTAATTTTCATTAAATTATTTTTATGAAGAAAGGAATTTTACAACATGAAAATTAATTAAAATTTATTGATAATTTTTCATTCTTGACTCAATCTGGGCTCGAACCCAGGTGTTTACGGACAGGTTACCCTGACATGTTTCGATTGCAACCACTCAATCTCCTCAGAGGGCTTGCCGTTTAACACTCGCAGCCATCGACGACTGCTGACGTCATTAGTCAAACATCAATCCTTAAACCAAATTGTATTCAACCTTTGGTAGATCGAAATTTGCTTTGAATGATCATCTATTTTAATTTATTTTAACATGTTATTCCTTTACTTCTGTTTTTTCGTACTTTTGTCAAGAATTCTTCTTGAAGTTCAAAGTACATATTTTTTTGTTTTTTTCATTTTTTTGTCTTTCTTATTCTTGTTGACCTTTTCAGAACAACTTGAAGGACAAATGCAAACATAGAGCTCGTGCCTTAGCTTTGACAATTATTAGTATTGTGGTTATTTTATTGAACTATTTATGGTTTTTAATCCAAATTTTTAATATTTTTAATTAGGCTTAAGTTCATTAAATTTAATTTTCATTAAATTATTTTTATGAAGAAAGGAATTTTACAACATGAAAATTAATTAAAATTTATTGATAATTTTTCATTCTTGACTCAATCTGGGCTCGAACCCAGGTGTTTACGGACAGGTTACCCTGACATGTTTCGATTGCAACCACTCAATCTCCTCAGAGAATGAACTTAAGCCTAATTAAAAATATTAAAAATTTGGATTAATATTTTTAATTAGGCTTAAGTTCATTCTCTGAGGAGATTGAGTGGTTGCAATCGAAACATGTCAGGGTAGCCTGTCCGTAAACACCTGGGTTCGAGCCCAGATTGAGTCAAGAATGAAAAATTATCAATAAATTTTAATTAATTTTCATGTTGTAAAATTCCTTTCTTCATAAAAATAATTTAATGAAAATTAAATTTAATGAACTTAAGCCTAATTAAAAATATTAAAAATTTGGATTAAAAACCATAAATAGTTCAATAAAATAACCACAATACTAATAATTGTCAAAGCTAAGGCACGAGCTCTATGTTTGCATTTGTCCTTCAAGTTGTTCTGAAAAGGTCAACAAGAATAAGAAAGACAAAAAAATGAAAAAAACAAAAAAATATGTACTTTGAACTTCAAGAAGAATACTTGACAAAAGTACGAAAAAACAGAAGTAAAGGAATAACATGTTAAAATAAATTAAAATAGATAATCATTCAAAGCAAATTTCGATCTACCAAAGGTTGAATACAATTTGGTTTAAGGATTGATGTTTGACTAATGACGTCAGCAGTCGTCGATGGCTGCGAGTGTTAAACGGCAAGCCCTCTGAGGAGATTGAGTGGTTGCAATCGAAACATGTCAGGGTAACCTGTCCGTAAACACCTGGGTTCGAGCCCAGATTGAGTCAAGAATGAAAAATTATCAATAAATTTTAATTAATTTTCATGTTGTAAAATTCCTTTCTTCATAAAAATAATTTAATGAAAATCAAATTTAATGAACTTAAGCCTAATTAAAAATATTAAAAATTTGGATTAAAAACCATAAATAGTTCAATAAAATAACCACAATACTAATAATTGTCAAAGCTAAGGCACGAGCTCTATGTTTGCATTTGTCCTTCAAGTTGTTCTGAAAAGGTCAACAAGAATAAGAAAGACAAAAAAATGAAAAAAACAAAAAAATATGTACTTTGAACTTCAAGAAGAATTCTTGACAAAAGTACGAAAAAACAGAAGTAAAGGAATAACATGTTAAAATAAATTAAAATAGATGATCATTCAAAGCAAATTTCGATCTACCAAAGGTTGAATACAATTTGGTTTAAGGATTGATGTTTGACTAATGACGTCAGCAGTCGTCGATGGCTGCGAGTGTTAAACGGCAAGCCCTCTGAGGAGATTGAGTGGTTGCAATCGAAACATGTCAGGGTAACCTGTCCGTAAACACCTGGGTTCGAGCCCAGATTGAGTCAAGAATGAAAAATTATCAATAAATTTTAATTAATTTTCATGTTGTAAAATTCCTTTCTTCATAAAAATAATTTAATGAAAATTAAATTTAATGAACTTAAGCCTAATTAAAAATATTAAAAATAATAATAAATTTTATAAAGGTCGAATAAAAGTCAATTTATATAAAACTATTTTTATTTTTCGTTTAGCAAGTGATACTTCTGTTGATTCAGTTAAATATTATATCAATAATAAGGGTATTGATTTCAGTTTTTTTATTTGTTGGAAAAATGGAAAAGTGGAAAAATGTAATTTTTGTTACAGCAAACACAAGGAAAAACTTTTCCACTGAAAGTTGCAATTTAAACAAGCTTTAACCAAGTGTAAAAAAATCAGATTGGAAAATTACAATTTTACAATTTTTAAAGAGTTGGCAATTCACAAACTTCCAATTGAGTGTGGTTGCCACTATATTAAAAATGTTGTTATTTTACACAAAAAGCACTAAAATTTACATCTATTTTTAAGATAATCAACTATGATTCTTTAAACTCCATTTTTATTAAATCAAATTTTACTTTTTTAAAACGTCGTTTTTCAAAACTAAATTAAAAATGAATTCTATACAAAAAAATAACTTAAAAATGACGTGACAATTAAATAATCAATTAATTCAATTTTAACTCTTTTATTTGGCATCTTGAAAAATATCAATTACTTCCAAGAATTTTATGACAGATTTTTGTTTTTGACAGTTTTGTACCTTTAACTAAAAAAATACAGTTCACGTCAATAAGGTGTAATTTTCCTTCTTTCCATTTTCCAACCAAAAAAATTTTGAAATGAATACCCTTAATAAAATTGGAAGGGAATCTGATATCTCAATTAAGAAATTTAATTTGCATCAGTTAAGATTATATATTTTGGGGGATGGGGTCTTTCGCAGTGGTTGAAAGCTCTCTGTCTGCTATTCACTTGGGAATAGCAAGAAGCGATTCCATTGTTGAACTTCCCTAGCAGCTCACAACTTCCGGTATTATACCAAGTACCCGGTAATGTCGTACAAACACCCGTTTGTCGGCAGCTAATGTGAGAAGGCGCCGGCTTGAGTAACCTGAATGGCACGTAAATATTGGTGCGTCTCAGGTAATTAGGTGACAACCGGGAAATAAGTCACTGAAACTCAGTCACTCCTAGCTGTTCTACAGCCAGGAAAACCTGCCTAGAGGTTTGTTGGTAGCCCCAACACTAGGATCGGGTGCATTGGCCTAATCAGTCAATCATTCCTAAACTAAATGATTACAGAAACGTTAATAAATTCAAACAATGATCCCCCAACGATGACGACTTTTGGTTTAAAAAAACGGTTAATGATTGGTACCTGGAACGTTAGAACACTCTCTGAAATCTCCAGACTCGAGCAAGTTCGAATGGAAATGGTGTCTTATAAACTTGACATTCTTGGGTTAAGTGAAGTTCGTTGGCTAAACAGTGGTACTACACAATTGCTTTCCGGTCACCGGTTTATCTACTCTGGCACCACCACTTACTTGAAAAACGGCGTAGGTATTCTTCTATCACCAAAAGCTAGAGATGCACTAATAGAGTATAAGGCAGTATCTGAGCGTATAATCACTGCGAGATTCAATTCAAAGTTTCGGAAAATATCCATTGTGCAATGCTACGCACCAACTGAGCCTGATGAGGACAGCTTTAAAGATGAATTTAATAGTCAGCTCGACTCCGTTATTAGTTCCTTACCAGTTGGCGATATTAAAATATTTCTGGGTGATTTAACGCCAAATGATAACAAGAACCTACAGGCGGTAATGGTCAAACATGGGCTAGGTTCATCTAGAAACAACAACGGAGACAGACTTGTAGATTTCTGTGCTCGCAACCGTCTCTTTATTGGTGGAACTAAATTCCCTCATAGGGAAATTCATAAATATACTTGGGAATCGCCGACTGGCCAAACATTCAATCAAATTGATCACATTATGGTTAGTAAACTATTTCTTGGATCACTCCTTGACGTTAAAGCAAGACGTGGTGCTGACATAGCAAGTGACCACCAACTTCTCGTTGCCAAATTCCGGCTACGTCCTGAACAGACGGAAAAGGCCGCTATTAAACAAATGAGCGACAACAACATCAGAAGCACCGCCACGCTGAAAGCTAATGATGGTACAGACTTAACAACAACCGACGAACAGCTCGAACGTTTGCGTGAATTTTTCTTAACGCAGTCCTTTACTGAAAACCAGGCCGAAACAGCAACAAGCTCTACAAGGCGCAACCCGAAAAGGGATATCTCAACAGATCCCTCGTCGTTTACGGAAGTTGCAACTGCATTGAATAAGATGAAAAATTCCAAATCACCCGGTCCCGACAACATCCCTGCAGAGTTGTTGAAATATGGCTCTGACACGCTAGCAGAGTTTCTTACTCCACTCGTCAGAAATGCGTGGCGTAACAACAAAATTCCCGCAGATTGGAAAGAGGGGGTAGTTGTTACAATTCCAAAAAAAGGTGATTTAACGCTTTGCAAAAACTGGCGTGGCATTACTGTCCTAAACGCAATTGGTAAAGTAAAGGCCACTTTAATACTACAACGTATCTCGCCAGTAGTCGAACAAATTTTGCGAAGAGAGCAAGCCGGTTTTAGGCCTGGACGATCTTGTGTCAATCACGTAAACACGTTGCGTATAGTAATAGAGCAATCAGCAGAATACAACACACATCTTTACTTGCTTTTTGTAGATTTTGAACGTGTTTTTGACACAATATCTCGAACATCTATGTGGTCTGCCCTTATAAATAAAGGCATTCCAGAGAAAATTGTCACCCTAATATGTGAACTCTACAAAGATGCATCATGTAAGGTTCACTTTAAATGGAAAAGAAAGCCAGCCTTTTTCAACTCTTACTGGTGTAAGGCAAGGTTGTGTCCTGTCCCCCACATTATTTCTTTTACTATTAGATTGTGTAATGGAAGAAACCAACAGGGAGGCCCCTATGGGCATTCAATGGAACATGACAGAGTTTTTAAACGATATAGACTATGCTGATGACATATGTTTGATGGCTCATCGCTTTGCGGATATTGAAAAAAAGATAAAAATACTCTCCGAAAACGCTAAAAAAGTCGGATTGAGAATCAACTTCAAAAAGACAAAACTTATGCGCATTGGTACTCATGTAACAACTCCATTAACAGTAGATGGCGCTGTGATCGAAGATGTAGACACCTTCAACTACCTCGGTTGTAAAATAACCCAAGATGCTGATATTTATGATCGTATTAATAAAGCACGTACCGCTTTCACAAACTACACAAAGTCTGGCGCGCTAGGAACATCTCAACTGTAGTGTAAAATCAGTTTTGTTATATGGATGTACTACATGGAGCTACACGAAGCTTACTATAGGAAAGATCCAAACGTTTATAAATCGATGTTTAAGGCAAATATTAAATAATCTTTGGCCAAATTGGATATCCAATAAAGAGCTTTGGCTGCAGGCTGGTTGTTGTCCAATCGAATTCGATATACGAAGAAGAAAATGGACTTGGATTGGTCATATTCTTAGAAGACCACAAAACGATATTGCTAGAGAAGCTCTTGATTGGAATCCTCAAGGTAAACGCCGGCAAGGACGACATCGCAACACATGGATACGTTGCAGAAGTAAGGAACTTGAATCAGCACAAACAACTTGGAATCAAATCAAAATACTTGCAAGAGACAGAAATAGTTGGAGAGAATTCGTTAACGCCCTTTGTTCCTCGTGAACATTATATTTAAGTATGTACTTGTTATATTACGGTATAAGTACTGTACATATTTAAATAAATAAAGGACATATATATATATATATATATATATATATATATATATATAAGATCCATATATATATATATATATATATATATATATATATATATATATATATATAAGATCCATATATATATATATATATATATATATATATATATATATATATATATATATATATATATATAAGATCCATATCCTCTTTCAAGATTATAGTTTCTGCTGATCTTTATGAAATGTTAATTAAACCGAGTTTCTGGCCAATAAATACTCTGGTACGTGAATATGTATATAGAAATAGATCACAAAATGTTGGTATCCTCCCTCAATCTAATGAGTCAAAAAACTAAATAGAACTACTGATTACATTTCTATTGCTTATCAAAATGTCCGTAGCCTAAGAACAAAACTTTCAACTTTATATATGGAAAGCTTTAATATCGATCATAATGTCCTGGTGTTTACAGAAACGTGGTTAAATGATAGTTTTTTAAATAATGTAATACTTTGCAGCAATTTCAATATTTTTCGCAGAGATCGTGGTAACAAGACTACGGGTGGTGGGGTTCTTATTGCAGTTTCGAGCAACTTTTCCGCGGAATTGGTTACTGGTTATCCAACGCATGATATAGAGTTTATATCAGTAGTGATAAAACTCCGCAGAGTGTGTACATCAAACATGCCGAGTCTATTGGAGAAATTGCTCTTTCCTCTTTAGATGGTGATTCTGTAATCGTTTTTGGGGACTAAGTTATTATAATATCTTAACAATAGGTATATAAGGAATATCAATATAAAAGGAAATCAATAAAATACACTGTAGGCTTAAGGCTCAGTTAGGCGAACGTTGCTGCACCGTA
This sequence comes from Pollenia angustigena, assembly GCA_930367215.1. NCBI lineage: Eukaryota > Metazoa > Arthropoda > Insecta > Diptera > Polleniidae > Pollenia > Pollenia angustigena. Next base: position 87,641,125 of record OV884060.1, read on the forward strand.
TCTGCAATGTACCCATCAGGTGTTCGCTCTTTGTTATATGAAAACCAATATAACAGCTTACCGAAATGCAATGTACCGTAGTTGCAACGTACCAATCTGTATAAAATAGAATTTCATGCCGTTGTTACGTGACATTTGCAAGACAGTGATGGGCGGCTTCTATGTTACATTGAATGTGGGTAATTTTGCTCTTTTTTTTGGTACTTTTTTCAGTATATCTATGGAATTGCGACAAAACAACTTACAATACAACATATTTACAAATATACATATGGGCTAATCCGAAAATTTTTAAACCAAAGGCAGAAATTTAAAGTTGCCCAAAATCCAAATATTTGTTAATGGAATAATAGCATACATATTTAAGCTTCAAAATATAGAAGCAATACGGTTTAAGGGTGGTTTGTTTGTTCTTGGCAGAGGCTAACCTAAATGTACCTCTTGCTTTCATTTATTCTTGAAAAAAGGGTATTTTCCATGGTCAAAAAAGTGGGCAAAACAGTCGTTTCAGAATTTAGCGTTAAGGAAAACTTTAATTTGTTTAATTTTCTTTTATTTAAGATAAAAATCATATTTGTGAGTTATCTAATATATATTAACAATTTGAACTAAAATTGGGTACACTGTGTGTAACGTCCGTAACGGAAAATAGGGTTTTTTAAATTTAACAGAATGAATTTAAATAATTTTGTTTTCCAAACTAGCTTTATAAACAGAGTTTTTTATGCACTTTAATCTGATGAAAAAAAGAAATACCTTTATTACACTTTTTTTTTTGAAATATAAATGACAAAGTGTGTAACGTCCGCAACGGCATGAAAATATCCAAAAAATTTATTTTAATATTATGAGGTGGAAGTAAGTTTTTATAATGGATTTTCAGCTGATGAATCTGAATCTGGACTTAAAATTGCTCTGGATTGCACTTCACCACAAAGTGACAAAAAGTGTGTTTAAATAACATGCGATCCCCCAATCGGCATCTTAAATTGAGATAAATTTCAAATTCTTCTGAAACCTAAAATAATTCCTGAATATCAATAATTAGTAATTAATAACCATGTTGTAAACCGCAATGTCCATGCACCCCTTCAAATATTTTGTTGTACGCCCATGCTTGCAATGTTTACGTACTGGATTTTCCGTTAGAAATCTTTAAGCAATTCTTGCTTTGATCTCAAAATTTTGCGTATTAATTAAAATGAGTTCAGATGCAGACAGAGTAAAAAAATTTCTCGCAAATTTCAAAAATAATACTGAAAAACTGTTGGTGTTTAAAACTAAAGAGGCTGAAAAAAGCGTATCGTGAGAAAATCAAAGAACAGTTAAAAAATAATGTGTCACAGGAAAAAAAAAATAAAAAAGATAATAGACAACTAGTGGCCAAATTTAGAGGGGCACATACATACATTCTGAGAAACATTCCACAATTCGTAAAAGAATGGAATGTGAGTTGTTTCGAATGGAGTTTTTTTGCTACTATGCATGGAAAAGGAGCGGTGGACGGTGTTGGCGCTGTTGTTAAGCGAAAAGCTTGGCAACTAGCAAAAGCCCAAAATCTCATCTTAACAAACGCTCGAAATTTTCACAAATTACCAAAAAATATAAATGGCATTTTCCTTATTTACGTTGGTAAAAATTATGTCACAACTACATCTGAATATCAAAAACATGGATAAATGTAAAAAATATTCCAGCTATAAAATCATATCATTATTTTTCGGGCTTTTCCAATGACAATACTATAAAAGTAGCTCGAACAGCTGGGTCTATTAAGCATAAGATACAATGTTAAACAGCTAAATAAACAAATAAATAAATGAATATAAGCTAATATAAGAGTAATGAAATATTCGATAATTTTTTTGTAACTAATAAATTAATAATTACAAGATTAAAAAGAGTTTTAAATACATTAATGTTTTTTATATACACAATTTAAATTAATGGAAAACGTGTAACGTCCGTAACGTAACGTCCGTAACAGACAAAAATTAAGAAGGCTAAGTAGTCCCTTAGCCTTCTTTTCTAAGCTGGATTGATATGGTTATATATTCCACTTAATTTTTTGTATTTGGAGTTTTTCTGTTTATTATGCAAAATTAGCTAAAAAATGTGCAAATGCACATAAGCCTCAAAGTCGTCTTCCAATTTTTGTAACGTCCGTAACGGAACTTTAAGCTAGCATAACTTTTTTCCGTCCGTAACGCAGGATTAGCCCATATGTTTAGATGTTTAAAGTAAACAAATGCATATACACATACAATGGAAATGTGAAACATATAAAAGACTTTAAATGTATCAAAACCTTGGTTGGTGTATGCACATTTACAATATATGTATGCTAAAAATTTATATATGCTAAAATACAAATTTATTTATTGTCAATCTATAATATAAATATTAACATTTTTTACTTACACAAAATACAATTAAATACCATTTAGATCACGTCGTACCTTTTCTGCACAACGGTCACCATTTGAACATTTTTGATTCCCATCACTGTGTGTTTTGTTTTATGTATATTGTTGCTTTTTGTTTATGTATGTGAAAACATATGACACGTTTTTAAACGTTCTATAAGTGCACCAACGTGCATACAGTACGGTGCGGTACATTACGGGTACAGCAACGTTTGCCTAACTGAGCCTCTAGTAAATACTAGGGATGCCAATCGGGATTGGTTTTAGAAAATCCCGGGATTCGGGATTTTGAAATCCCGATCCTGAAATTCCGGGATTTCTGGATCCCGGAATTTACCGGTATTTTTTTTAAATAAACAACACTTTTTACTTATTTATGAATTTTCAAAAGGTATTACATATATAACATTTATTTTAAAAAAAGAACAATAACTGCCTATTTCACGATGTCACTCGAACGTTTACGTTCGCACAAATAACATGTAAACCAAAAACATATTTTTTAATTTTGTTTTATATGTTATTTGTGCGAACGTAAACGTTCGAGTGACATCGTAAAGTAGGCAGTGAGAATTATAAAAATAAAAAATAAGTAAGAAAGTATAGTCGGTCAAGCCCAACATTATGATACCCTACACCACAGTATTTAAGAACACATCATGCCCTATAAATATGGATTTATCTATGCTTATAAACTTCATGAAAATAGGTTTGAAAGTTTGTGAGAGGCAGAAATTGCCCTCTACCTCCCCTTGTGGTCCTATTTTTGAAAAACTGTATAGCGTATGTGTCAATATAGATATGGATCTATCTATGTTTTTAATTTCATTCAAATCGGTTGGATAGTTTCTGAGAGGAACGAATTTCCCCCTATCTTCCCTCGTGGTCCTACAATTTGGCCCATTTTCAATAGGCTAGTCCTTGTGCCAATAAAAACCTATGTCCCAAATTTTATCAAATTATCTCCAAAATTGCGACCTGTACTTTGCGCACAAGGTTACATGGACATCCAGCCAGCCAGCCAGCCGGACGGACATCGTTAGTTCGACTCAGATAGTGATTCTGATTTGATCGGTATACTTTAAGGTGGGTCTAGGATCAATATTTTAGGGCGTTACACACATCAGCACAAATGCATAATACCCTCTCCACTATTGTGGTGTGGGTATAAAAATTTGGAAAAGGTTTCCTGATGAGCTGGCCTTAGCAACCAGTGAAATGCGCATAGAAGCTAGCTTTCCCTCGACAATAAATTTCAGTGTATTTATCAAATATGAAAAATTGGGAATTAAGCACGTCATACGGATATCGTATTAATAATACAACTAAATATAATTAATTATATTTTTTTTTTTTTTTTTGTATAGAGTATAAAAATGCAATAAAAACGAAAATTTTTGTACACAAAAGTTGATATATTAAAAACACCGGGATTAATAACAATAAATTTCGCGATTTCCCGTTTGGCATCCCTAGTACATACATCAACAGATGCCGTTAAGCTTAATATGTACATAATTGCACTAATAAGCAAACAATACAGAATATAAAAAGAATAAATATACAGGGTTATTTGACAGTTTTAATAGAGCATTTGATACTTTTTTATATTTCACTGATTTATAGTTGTTGAGTGTCAACCAGGCGCGGATCCAGCTCGAGCCTTACGGGGGGGAAATTTTGTATGATACAAAAAAGTAAAAAATTTGTTTTTAAAAGTTTATTAAAAACAATATATGTATGTATATTATATACAAAAAAAAAAACAATAGGGTTAAATAAAATATAAATTAAAATAAATTAATCTTTTTAAATAAGTAAATTGTGATTTCCTTGTGAGGCAAATTGAGATAGTACAGTCTATCTTCGGTCATTGTTGATCTGAGCCATGTTTTTATTCGACGAAGGGTAGGAAATGATCTCTCGCTTGTAGCATTACTGACGAGCATTGACACGAAAATTTTAAATATTTTTCTTAGATTTGGGAAGATGTCTTCATCACAATTTATTATCTACAATGTTATCTGATAGATTTTCAGATATTTTCCATGTTTGTTGCCAATGCAACAGTTCAGGCTCAAGTTAAAATGTGTTAATCTCGTTTATCAAATATAATCAGCTCATCAGCTAGTTGTGGTTTTAAAATAAATGGTATATGGGCAAATCTCAAAAACAGTCCACAAACCAAATATTGTTCATATTAATTTTTTTTAGATGTATAATTTAATTTTTATATTTAAAAATATGTATTTCGACGATCATTAATATAATAATTTTTACCCAATATAACCCCTTCCCTGATCTCTTGATGTTACACATGAATTTAACATTATTTTAGGTGCTTTTTGAGCTTAAAATAGCACTTACAGCCAGCAGACTCATCGCAATATAAGTTTCGTTAAAAAAAAGATTGATATTCATTCATACATTCATTAATGATCACAAAATTAGTTTAAATATATAATTTGTTTTGTTAAAATAAATAAAATTGTGTTTATTATATAGTACTAAAAAAAACTGTACCGTGCGTTGTAAGGCGTGCGTCACAAAGGGTTCACGGATTTTATCAAAAAATTACAAAATTTTTAAGCTGCGAATAAGTGATTTTAGAGTTCTCTTATATTCATCTTTCTTTTAGGAATAAGACTTTGTATACCTTATGATGTAAAATTCGCTAAAAACTAGGAAAACACCCTTCAACTTTTAAAGTTGCTTCTAAGTTTTGTGGCGTGCGTATCAAAACTTTGTGATTAATTATTTCGCAACAAATGCTTGCTAAGAAATTATGATATATGCCATTCGTAAGTACATATTAATGTCACTAAATACTATATATAAGTTGAAGCTATCTCTTTTTAAAGGCCAAAAAATGGGTGTATATCAATCAGAAAACACGAGCGAGTGTAGCGTTCGTTACGCAGGATTTGTCCATATGACTTGATTACACTTTGAGGTTGAAGTTTAGGTATGTTCAATACATTTAGGATATCTATTGGGAAAGATGTTTTGAGATCTTCTAAAATAAATTCAATAAGAGGAAGTAACCTACAACTCGGTAGTAATCTTCAACATTTTGGAAGTGATTATTTCGTTCAAATTTTGTCTTTTCGATTGGAACCTCGATTTGAACGCAAATAACTTTAACTTTTTCAAAAATCGCTTTAAATTGTTCTTCGACTTTATTTCTTTTTTCTTCAAGGCACATGATAAAAATTTTGATAAGGCTTGATCCTTTTTGAAGATCTATATCTTGCTTTTGTAAAATGATACTAAGTGGCTGTGTTACAATAGGTATCACACTTAATATGTATATTCCGCAAATAAATTTAAAAGTACTAAGTGAGCTCCTTAATATAAAGGTAGAGATACTACTTCCTTTCCACTCAGATATTTTTTCCAAAGGTTCTACTATATGATGTACACTAGTTGCAAACACGCATAATGAAGAGAGTTTGGCTCCCAAATACTTTGCTTAAACTGTTTTTCGCTTGGCATGATTATATTTAAAAAATTTTGTCGTTTCTTAACAAATGATACAACTTTTTGTATTAATGGCACTTTATTGCTTTTAGAAATTGAGTTGTTCGATTTATGGGAATAGCAAGGAGTTTTTTTCGCATTTGTCGCTTTTCCAGAAATTTTGAAAAGCTCCATTTTCCGCTGACATCAGAGGACACCCATCTGTTCCATCTCCTACACAATTTTTTAGGTCAAGACCAAAATTTGTCAAAATTTTAAGAACTATTGATAATAGTGACTTCGCTTCAATTGACACATCAACGTCATCAATATCTTTTGAAGCCTCTTCAAATGCGTTTACAACAAAGCAAATAAATTCTTCCCTAAAAACTTTTTGTTGTATGTTCAAATATTAAGAAGATAAGGAAATCTGGCTTTTCCCCGACAAATCAGTGCTTTCGTCAAAAATTATCGAATAGAATTTTGATTCATATAACACATTTATACATAAATATTGCAAATACTAAGGCTTTTTAATAATTAAGCCGCACGCATTATCAAGTCAAACGTTTAGTCTTTGAATATAGATGGCACCTGCTGGGATTGAATGTAGAATAATAAGTAATTGAATACGGTAAACTAAATGTTTCTTTGGAAATATCTAATAAATAACTATTAGGATTAAGATGTGGATACTTATTTAGAGTTTCAATAAAAGAAAATAAAAAAATACTGATTGAAAATTTCGTTAGAGAATCCATAAAAAAAAACAAATAAAACATAAAAAACAATAAAAACAAAAATTTTGTACATTAAAAAAAATATTATTAGGGGAATTCTTGTATTATCGAAATTAACCAAACATATTTTTATAATTTACGGGGGGGAAATTTCCTTATTTCCCCCCCCCCCCCAAGAATCCGCGCCTGGTGTCAACTAAATATAAATTCAAGTTTAGTTCAACTAAACCAGCGTTTACACCATATGTGATTTATTAGCCATAAGTAAGCCATTTAAATTCGATTGTAGAACTTATTTTAAAACACCGAACTACAAAAAGCTTCTGTTTATGTGTATTTATATTGTATATATGTATGTATATAATTTCCTTTAACTCGTTCCATAAATAGATTGTACAACACTAAGTTAGCCATTTAAATTCGATTGTAGAACTTATTTTAAAACACCGAACTACAAAAAGCTTCTATTTATGTGTATGTATATTGTGTACGTACATATTTAAAGCTTTTTGCCATAATGCAAGAACTTTTTGTAAATGCATTCCTTAAACTGTTTTAAATTAATAAAGGCAATTTGTTTTCTAAACAAAATCCTTAATTTGTAGACAAATTTGATAGCGAAAACTTTCTTTATAAATGGTCTTTATAACACTTAATAAACCTTTGGACTTATTTTATAAACAGTTATAACTTCGGACAATTATGGTGTTATGTCCCATTTGATGTGTTGCGTTACAAATGCTTATATCGTATAACAAAGACCTGCTTCGCTTACTAAAGCTTCGCTGTATAGCCGGCCTTCGGCCGGGCGCAAGGATTTTCTCCTCCATGGTATAACAAACACCGGCTTCGCTTACTAAAGCTTCTCTGTATAGCCGGCCTTTTGGCGGACGCAAGAATTTTCTCCTTTATGGTATAACAAGTACCGATTTCGCTAAGTAAAGCTTCTAAAATCTGTCTTGTTTCCGAACGCAGAGAAGCTTTAGTTAGCGAAGCCGGTGTTTGTTATACCATAGAGGAGAAAATCATTGCGTCCGGCCGAAGGCCGCCTATGCAGAGAAGCACTTGTTGGCGTAGCTTTTTCGGGTTTTTTCCATATATGAACGACGTCCCCAAATTTAGGGGCTTAGTTCATTTTGGGTTTGGGGAATTAATTCATTGGGGACTTAGTTCATACCGCCATTTTTGACATAAAACAGGGCGACATGAAACAACAAAGCATTTTCTACATGAAATAGGGTGAAATACAATCATTATCAAAAATATGGCTTTATGTCTCATTTTACGGAAAAAATGCATGGCGTTAAGTCCCATTATATTGAGACTTAATGACATATGCCCTTATGTCTCAATGGAATGGGACTTGACGCCATATGGCTTTATGTCCTATGGCTTTGTGACACCCCACCATTTTCTATACTAATACTATAAAGTTGATTAATTTGTATGTTTCTATGTTTGTATGTATGTTTTTACATGCATACAAATATAAATAAAAATGATTTTACATATTTTTTTTCTCAATATTTTTTATTGAATCTTCATATACATATATATATTAAAAATATGACAAAAGTGGATATCATTGAAAAAGTTGTTAAAGCTAGTCCATTGAGAACAAAACGGATTCTTAAAAGTATACCAACTCCAAGCGATGCAAAACAATTCACAAATGAGGAGGCATTAGCATTATTTCTGGATTTGAAATTAACAAAATAGCAATATATACAGCTCAGATTGCGTGCGATTGAAAAAGGCTCAAATCTGTATCCAGCATATCATCACATAACATCTACTATAATGGACTGTTTGCCATTAAAGGACACTATTAAAATCACATCAATTTCGGCAGAGGTACAACTACAATCTCTACTTGATCACACATCCGAACGCTTGCTACAATCAATAAAAGGAAATGAGTTAAAGAAATATGGAAACACAAAGTTAATTCTTTTTTGTAAATGGGGATGTGATGGTTCTTCCGGACAAAAACAATACAAACAAGTAGTATGTGAAAATATTTCGGACTCAGATATGTTCATGGTATCATTTGTACCATTGCGATTCAAAAAGATTTTGGAAGATTCAGAGCCTTCGACAAGTACAACGCAAACAAAGGATATTTGGAAAAATGAGACACCATCTTCTACGAAATATTGCAGACCTATAAAATTTGAATTCAAAAAAGAAACTCATGATGCCATTAATAAAGAAGTTAGTGATATCAAGGCCCAAATTGCAATGCTACAGCCAATACAGTTAGATTTAGATGGGCAGCAAATTGAAGTTAGCTACCAATTAGTGCTAACAATGATAGATGGAAAAGTAGGCCAGGCTTTGACTAACATGAAGGCTGCATCCAGCTGCATCATATGCCATGCAACATCAAGCCAATTAAACCAAGTCCCGACAAAATCATTAGATAATACTGATGCATATGAATTTGGATTATCACCACTACATGCAAGAATACGACTTATGGAACACATACTTCAAATCAGTTATGATTTGGATTTCGGATCTTCAGGATCAATAAGAAACAACGAAACCAACAAGGAGTTAAGAAGTTCAAAAAGGAAACATGTTCAAGATGAATATCGCAAATTTGGGTTGATTATAGATCAGCCGAAACAAGGGTCAGGCAATACAAATGATGGCAATACCGCAAGAAGATTCTTTTCAGATCCAGAAACAGCATCTGAAATAACAGGTGTTGATTTTAACCAAATTTTTAGATTTAAAATAATCCTAGAAGTACTTGCGTGCAATGAAGAAATTGACTCTAGAAAATTTGGAGATTTTGCTAAGGAAACTGCAAAAATATATACAACCAAGTACCCATGGAGAAATATGTCTGCTACAGTTCACAAAATCCTTTATCATGGAGAAGATGTCATTAAATATCAGTAGGTGCCACTTGGAGATTTATCAGAGGAAGCTCAGGAAAAAAGGAATAAGGATTACAGATTTTATAGAGAGCACAATACTAGAAAAATATCACGAAATTCCACTAATGAAGATCTATTTAATATATTATTGGCAACGTCAGATCCGTTTATCTCCAGTATTCGAAATCAATGGAAAGTGGAACATCGGGATTTAGATGAAGAAGTCAAAAAACTACTTAAGAACAGAAATAACACAGAACAAAATATGGAATATTTGCAATCAATCTTTCAATCAAATGAACAATAATTATAATTCATTAGATTAAAGACAGACATTGTATTAGTAAAAAATAATAATAAATAGAAGCTCACGTTGTTACAAAAGCTATTAAAATCTATTGCTGCTATTATTCATACATTATTCACATATGTATGAAATGTTTTAATAAATAAGAATAAATAAGTGTAAACAAATTTGAAAGCAAAAAATTGTTTATTTTTTTGCAATAATAGCAACATTTCCAGTGGATTTTACTATTTTTTTTTATGTTAAAATTTTTTTTATAGTAAGCATTTAATTTTTTGAGTGCCCCATTATTACAAAAAATGTTAATGATTATTATTTAAATCAAAAAATTACATTTTTAAATAATTAAAAGAATTAAAAAAAACCATATTGCACGCTAAATTAAAAAAAAATTTATAGTTCCACTTTGACCTTAAATTCCTCAATAACTACTCAACCGATTTTAATGAAATTTAAAGTGAAGAAAGTTTAAGAATCTAACTGTCGATTAAAAATAATTTCACTAAAATATCTCCTTCGGTTCAAAAGTTACATATTTTTGGCCAATGAAAAACGATTTTCAGCCACTGTTTGGCGTAAAATAGCATTAAAAATAAAAAGAATAATTTTCTTTGCTATGCGAGGTAACTCTAAAAGCATTTTTTTACTGATCTTATCAAAACCAGGTGCCTTCTCAGTGTTTAAGTCACAAATAGCCTTTTCGATTTCTCTTATCTCAAATATGAGGGGAAAAGCTGCTCTAGCAATACTGTGAGATATATTTGGTGTAAATACGTTTTTCAAGTGACTAACAAACAGATTTCCGTTTTCAATTTCGTTTCTTGCCCAACTACCATTCAAGTTTCTTAATAGTGGCTTGGATATAACTGGGGTTTTTAGATTTCTAGCTGCACGCCATAATGAGTAGTCAGATTGTGGAGTTGCATCAAGTTCCTTAAGATATTTTTCTAGCGAAGCCGTTTTCTGTTTCTGCAGTAACTTTCTTAGCCTTTTTGTGCACTCTTTTAATAAATTCTTAAGTAGCGGGGATCTGTAAAGATGCCACTCTCTTCGAACTCTCCTTTTTTCAATGAAAAGCCGATCGACATCTGAAGAATATATAATATTATTTTTAATTTTTTTGGGGGTAACGCTGGAATGTTGAACAGCTAGTTTAAGAAAACTGTCAAAGTTAACAATAGAGAGATCGACATTCTCCGGTGTACTAAGCGGAATATTTTCTGTGTAATGGGCACTGAGAAATTTTTTATATGTTAACCAATTTATTTGTGTGGCGACCACATATAAACCCATTTTAGAGATTGTGTTAAACAAAACACGACCTTTTGGTGTTATAAGTCGTGACCCCCAGAAGGTATGTTTAGCGTTATAATCGCCAGCGGCCAGGAAACAGGGTCCTAATGATTTATAATATTGGCCTTCTGATATGGAAAATCTAGGTGGAGAATATAAAGAAGAAATTACTATGTTTCGAATTACGCTCTTCAACACAAATAGTCGTTGCTTGCAGATAGTCTTCACGGTGATCACACATTAGGTAGTGTTTGACTTGGGTTTTTATCAAAATGGCAGAACCTCCACAAGCTCAATCTCGAGGGTCCTTAGTTTCATATATTATGTAACCATTAATTTTAAATGTGTTTGTTGAGGTCAGATGAGTTTCAGAAACCATCATAACATCAATTTTTTTATTTTGAAGAAAGAATTCTAGTTAATTTTTATGTTGGCGGATGCCGTTTGCGTCCAAAAAACAAATTTTTAAACAGTTTGTAGCAAAAACTTTGTCTAATTTACTTTACAAATTTAAAGTAACAAAAGAAACGATTTAATTTTATTACAATGATTTATTTAACTGTGGCATTTGAAGATAAAATTACAACTGGACTTTTCTTTCCAAAATTTAAATCGAGCAACTTAATATTTATTTGGTTATAAGACAAACTACATTTGTGGTGCAATTTGCCTTTAATAAATACCAACAATTGCATTCAAAAAAAAAAACTTAACGAGAAAACTGGTTTTGATTTCAGATGTATGTATGTAGATACATACATACATATGTATGCATTCTAGCTAAATATTTGCATAAATTCTTTTGGGCCACAACAAGAACAAATGTGCATATTTATATATTATTGGTGCTACAGAAAAGGCAAAAATAAGTAAATTAAGGTTACGTAGGTGGATTTAAAAGTATATGTAAAATAAATTAAATATTATTTAAATGAAAATTTTAACACTAAACAGATAAAAAATATTACAAGTTTATTAAGGTTGTGATCTTATCCGACATGCTCCCCCCGTTGAAGCTCTTGATTCAACCATCATTTGAAGAGGGTAAGGGAGCCACCTTTTGTATTGGACGACGAAATGAGCCATTTTTTGATTTTAACTCAATCACTCGAACTCGTCCATCAGAGCCGGCTATAGTTTTGGTTACTCGAGCTAATAACCATTGTTGAGGGGGAGTGTTGTCTTCATGAATTACAACTAGCTGCCCTTCTGTGATGTTAGGTTGTATGTGGTACCATTTTGAGCGTTGTTGCAGCGATGAAATGTAATCACGGGACCACAAATGCCAAAATTGTTGCTTTAAAAATGAAATACGTTGCCAGCGGTTGAGCGACGTTTGTTTGGTAGCATCAAAGTTCTGGTCTGGTAAAGCGACTAGTGATGAGCCAATAAGCAAATGACCTGGTGTGAGCGCTTCGCCGTCATTCGGGTCATCTGACAGTGGGCAAATTGGGCGAGAATTCAAAATTGCTTCGACTTCAATGATAAGGGTCTGCAACTCTTCAAAAGTGAGGTGGGCTTGGGCAACATTTTTTACGAGCAGCGTTTTTACAGATTTCACGGCAGCCTCCCATGGACCACCGAAGTGTGGAGCACGAGGGGGTATAAAACAAAATTCAAATCCGGTTTGTGATGAGTATGTTCGTATTTCCTGAGCCATGGTTTCATGAAAAAACAACTGCTTCAACTCTTTCAGCTTATTGTGAGCTCCAACAAAATTAGTTGCGTTGTCGCAATAAAGCTTCTCTGGTATTCCTCTGCGACCAACGAACCGTTTGAGGCACAAAATGAAGTTGTTGGTGGACAAGTCAGACACCAGTTCCAGATGCGTTGCCTTTGAACTAAAACAAACAAAAACGGCAATATAAGTTTTATATGGAACTTTACCTCGAATCCGATAAGACGTTAGAAAAGGGCCACAAAAATCCACGCCGGTAATTAAGAACGGACGTTGAGCTCTGAAGCGGTCAGCTGGCAAATTACCCATGATTTGCTCTAACAATTTCGGCTTATAGCGAAAACAGTGAACACAGTCACGAACAACCTTTCTAACCACGTCTCTGGCGTTGATTATCCATACTTTCTGCCGCAAGATGCCCAGTAAAACCTTTGGACCTGCATGCAAATGACTTCGATGCAAATGTTCAATATATAATTTTACGAAACGATGGTTTTTGGGCAACAAAACTGGAAACCGTGCTTCGTACGGAATAGGAGCATTTGATAATCGTCCACCAACTCGAATTAAATTGACAAAGCCGCTACCAACATTGGTTTCATTGAGAAATGGGGATAATTTCTGCAGCGATGGATGAAGAATTTTTCCTTTAGCCATAGCCTTCAAGTCATCTGTAAAATAATGACGCTGAATGTGAGCAACGATTCTTAAAAAAGTGTGGCCTAGCTCGAGAGGTTGAAGATGAACAAGGTCCTGGGGCTTCAATGAATGGTCTACTGGGCATCTGTTAAATAAACGAAAAATATAAGCAATTATTCGAATAATTTTAAAATATGATGAATGCTTATTGATAACGCCTTCTATGATGCTTGATGTGATATCAGAGTATTTAAAAACAGCTGCCTTTCTGCATTCTAATGGGCTAACGGATGTCTCTTCTTCAGTAGGTGGCCAATTTGAATTGTGTTCCTGAAGAAAAGTTGGACCTCTGAACCAAATTGTATGAGGCAAGTCCTGAGCACTGCAACCCCGGGAAACGATATCCGCTGGGTTGCTTTTAGAAGGAACGTGTCTCCAAAATATACCTCTAGTGTTTTCTTGTAGTTCTGAGACTCGATTAGCGACGAAGCACTGTAAAGTTGATGAATGTAATTTTAGCCATTGTAGGACTATTTTTGAATCTGTCCAAAAATAGACTGATGAAACAAATTTTTCAATTTTTGGTTTGATTTTGTGCCATGTTTTGCTTAACAAAACAGCGGCACATAATTCGAGGCGAGGAAGTGATTGGGCCTTGATAGGGGCAACCTTGGATTTTGCGATCAAAAGAGAAGTTTTATAAGCACCATCAATGCAGTCGCGATAGTAAATACAACAGCCGTATGCTCGTAGAGACGCGTCTGCGAAACCATGAATTTCTCCTCGGTATTCTAAGGTAGTAAGCACATATCGAGGTACCTCAATTTTTTCGATATTTTCAAGATCTTCTTGAATTTGTAGCCAAAGTGATTTAAGGGGATTACTGATGATATCGTCCCAGTTACAATTTTGGACCCACATTTCCTGGAGTAGAATTTTAGCACGAACAACAATTGGACTCAAAAGTCCAAGTAAGTCGTAAATTTTTGCAACGACTGACAAAATGGATCTCTTCGTGGGGGCGACAACCTTGGGCAACTGGAATCGAAAACAAAACATATCCATTTTTGATTTCCAAGACATACCTAATGTTTTGGTGACGTCATCCTCAGTCATTTTAAATTGAATTTCGTCATCTTGGGTGTTAGTGATGTTGCCATAGTTGCTGTTCCATTTTGATAACTCCAGACCATGTAGTTCCAGGATTTTTACAAGTTCGTGTTTCTTCCTTAGCAACGTTTCCACGTCGTTGGATCCAGTAAGAACGTCATCGACATAGAGGTCATCACGAAGAACTTGCGAGCCAAGTGGATAAGAGCTACCATATTTTTCTGCAATGAAAACTAAACTACGGATTGCTAGAAATGGAGCCGATGCCAAACCATAAGTGACAGTGTTTAACTGAAACACTTTTAATTCTTCTTCTTTGTTGCTTCTCCACAATATGAGCTGATACTTTACATCACGCTCATCGACTCGAAATTGGCGATACATTTTAGATATGTCAGCGGTGAGAGCAAATTTATTTAAGCGAAACGAAAAGAGCGTTGTAATGAGGTCCTGCTGAATTGTAGGGCCTACCATAAGAATATCATTAAGCGAATGATTCGACGAAGTTTGAGCTGACGCATCGAAGACAACTCGGATTTTTGTTGTAGTACTTTGTGGCCGAAGAACACAATGATGTGGAATGAAATAATTCGGGCCATTCAACGATTTATTGTAGGGCGACATGTGTCCAAGCGATAAATATTCGTCCATAAATTCGACGTACATTGATTTTAGAGTTGCGTCACGTTCCAATCGTCTTTCGAGCGACAGAAAACGTCTACGAGCCATTTCAAATGAGTCTCCTAATACTTCGGGCGACTTCTTGAACGGCAAACGAACTTCAATTCTGCAGTTTTGATCTATGCGCACGTTTTTCATGAAATGACGTTCGCATTCTTCTTCTTCCGGTGAATGTTTCGCTGGAGAATTAACGTACTCCTCAACTTCCCAAAACTTGGCCAAAATGGAGTCAATGTTTGAAGAACTAGTGGTGAGATTACATGTGGGCAGTGAAGATCTTGCTCCCGTGTTAAAAGTTCCACCAACTATCCATCCAAAAACTGTATTGGTGAGGCACGGCATACCTGCTCCCAATGAGATTCGTTTATCGAGCAACAAATCGAAAAATATTTCGGTACTAATTAACAGATCAACATGTTGTGGTTTGTGGAACAAAGGATCTGCTAGTTCTAGAGTCTGTGGTATTTTCCAATGAGATGTTTGAATGTACTCACCAGGTTGCCAGGCTGATATTGATTTGGTAACTGCAAAAGTAGAGGACCACTGGAATGAACTCACACGAGACTTTACTGTAGCGCAAACCGATGATTTAATGTTTGTGCGCACTTCGCCAATTCCAGAAACTTCTTGATAATACGGCTGAGACTTCAATCGGAATCTTTTTGCAGTTTCCTCTGAAATGAAATTAATTTCGGAACACGAATCAAGTAGAGCCCTTACCGGATGAAATGTGCCACTGGAATCCTTCAAAAGAACAACAGCAGTGGGAATGATCGCTCGTTTGAATGAGCGGACTACGAATGAGACTGGGTTGCTTTGATTTCCAGCTGATGGTTGAGGTTGAGCTTGTGATGTTGAATTGTCAGCATTCGCAGAACCAGAATTTTTGTGCAACAAAGTATGATGCAGAGAGTGGCACTCACGACAACGGGATTTCGATAAGCATTTCGACACCATATGACCTTTACGGAGACAATTGATGCAGCAATTATTGCCCTTTATAAAATTAAATCTTTCGGGAACAGCAAGCGATGAAAACGATGAACATGTTGATATATTGTGGTCCGAGGAGCTACAGTATGCACAATTAGAGTTGGTGTTTACAAAGGTGCGAGACGACTTGTTGGTGTTTGACTTTGGGGTTGCACCTTTCGATTTGTCATGTACTTCAACCTTTTTACCATGACTCTCCAAAAACTGACAGCGATGGCTTAACATGTCATAGCAGGTATCCCATGAAGGCAACGATTTGAAATCTTGTTTTTCATCATAGCTCATTTTAGAATCCGCGTCTAATTTTGATAAAACAATATGAGTCAAAAGTCCATTAAGAACATCCATCTCTGACCCGAGCGATAGAAGCGAACCACGGATCGCTGCAACAGTATCAATGATGTTTCGTAATGAGTTACTGTCACCCTTGGACATCGAAGTAATATTGAACAACGTAGAAATATGTTCTAGAAATATGAGCACCTTGTTATCATATCGGTCCTCCAGCCTCTTTAGCGCCGTTGGGTAATTCTCCTCGGTTACCTGGAATGGTTCCACAACTGCTAAAGCTGGACCCGACAAACAATTTAATAAATAATTAAATTTGTCGACGCCAGTTATTGAAGAATTTTCATGTACCATGTTGTTAAATGTGGTGATGAAACGTTTGTAATCACCATATTTTCCATCGAACTTAGGCAACTTAAGTGCGGGTAAACGAGTTTGATGTGGAGAACAAGAACCTGAAGCGTTGAATAATGTTTGATCCATTTGCATAGAGCCACGTTGTTTATTTAGTAAACCCATTATTTTTGCCTTAGCAATAATAAAACTTTCTTCAAAATCACTCCTTGCAGCATCGGTAGGGCTGAGTTGTTCGATTTGCCCTTGAATGTGACATAACTGTTTAAAATATGACTCCAAAATTTGAAGCCGACATTCCAAAATGGTGGAGTCAGAACTGTCGCCATCTTTTTCTACCTTTTTTTGAATGTTCGTAATGTTTCTCTTCATGTTGCTGCGTTGTTGTTTTAACATTACCAACTCTGAGCTAGCAGCAGCAGCCTCCGGTACACCATCAGCGTTGTTGTTGGCCATTGTCCTTTACAAATTGAGCGACAATTATATAACAACTAACGAACCACAACCTTAT
The DNA here is from genome assembly GCA_930367215.1 of Pollenia angustigena. Lineage (NCBI taxonomy): Eukaryota > Metazoa > Arthropoda > Insecta > Diptera > Polleniidae > Pollenia > Pollenia angustigena. Next base: position 87,658,492 of record OV884060.1, read on the forward strand.
TTGACGCTTTGAAGTTATAAATCACTTTCGAAGCAAAAATTTTCAAAATTGTAAATGATATGAACAACTAGCAACGATAAAAGTTTCCGCTTAAAAATTACCAATTGTAATTTTCTTCTACAAATATTCGGTCGGCTGTAATAAGTTGTAGCCCAAAATCTCCGTAATAACAGCAATTGACGAGCGAATTAATAGAGCAACAAATGTGAAATTATGATACACCACACTGATAAAACTCCAATAAAATTTGTCACTATACTCACGCAACAAATTTGTAATAATTAATGTGCAGCACCGATGACAATCCAATAAAATTTGTGCTTTCTCGTAGCTCAAAAAAAAAAAAAAAAAAAATCACTGCTTACGGCTTACGGATTAACTAATAATTTATGTAACTTCTTATTACAGACTGTCCTGTCACGGTCGCCAAAATGTAGCAAAAACTTTGTCTAATTTACTTTACAAATTTAAAGTAACAAAAGAAACGATTTAATTGTATTACAATGATTTATTTAACTGTGGCATTTGAAGATAAAATTACAACTGGACTTTTCTTTCCAAAATTTAAATCGAGCAACTTAATATTTATTTGGTTATAAGACAAACTACATTTGTGGTGCAATTTGCCTTTAATAAATACCAACAATTGCATTCAAAAAAAAAAACTTAACGAGAAAACTGGTTTTGATTTCAGATGTATGTATGTAGATACATACATACATATGTATGCATTCTAGCTAAATATTTGCATAAATTCTTTTGGGCCACAACAAGAACAAATGTGCATATTTATATATTATTTGTGCTACAGAAAAGGCAAAAATAAGTAAATTAAGGTTACGTAGGTGGATTTAAAAGTATATGTAAAATAAATTAAATATTATTTAAATGAAAATTTTAACACTAAACAGATAAAAAATATTACAAGTTTATTAAGGTTGTGATCTTATCCGACACAGTTCATGGTTTGTTAAGTACAGCTTGCAATAACATCAATTGCATTCTAAGAATTGTGTTTGTAAAATGATGTACTGTTTACACAAATGTTTCCATGGTTTTTTCTAGACGACTTAAATTAGAAACTAGAGTTTCATCATTACTTGGCGAAGCACCTTGCATTGACACATGGTTTGATTTTAGGACGTTAGCATAGGAGGTTCTGTTATTACCAGGCTGCGGAGCCTGTAAGTCATTTGTGGTTACTTGATTTGTTACCTGCATTTTTGGAGGATTAGTTTTCGGTCCAACCGACTGCTTGACGATATTATATACAGGGCATCCTCTATAATTGGCAGTGTGATTACCGCCACAGTTGCTGCATGGTTTTACGTTGGGGTCGCTTTTAGACTTATCGGAAAGAACTGTGCCATTTTATTCACCACATACTACGCAAACAGGGGGTAAATAGCAGTATGCCATAATACAGTGGTGATCAAAATTGAAATGGTTGTGTATTGGTGAGAAAATGAGACGAATTTAGAAATACAGCACAACAAAAAAGTAAACGAGAAGATTATTATTAAAATGTAATCGTAAAAATTGTTCGGTCTGCACTGGTGTTGTGAAAGCTGTAGAAAATTGGTAGTAGACTTTTACCGCTTTTTTTAAAGTCAAAAATCAAAATTTAGTGAAATTCAAAATCTCAGTTAAACGAGCGTATATCTGCCTTTGGGAAATTGTTTTATGATTATAAATGGTTAGATGATTTAAAATCTCCTATTCAACCTTCCCCAAAACGCCGTAAATCACCAAGAAACAATAATAATAATAAAAATGAAGCTAAAGATAAACTTGAAATACCTCCTGCTGTTCAATGCGATCCGACATCATCCGAAACAAATGTTTTCAATACATATCCTGGTGTAAACACTGAAGTAATTAGTAATACCTCGCAAAAAAGTTATGCTGAAGCTGTTTTAAATTCAGTCAATAAAAATGTTCTATTAATATCAAATACTGATGCTGTTGTATATAACCCGTTAAAAGCTGTTGCCCCAAGGAAAACTATTTTTATTTTTCGTTTAGCAAGTGATACTTCTGTTGATTCAGTTAAATATATCAATAATAAAATTGGAAGGGAATCTGATATCTCAATACAGAAATTAAATTTTCATCAGTTAAGATCCATATCCTCTTTCAAGAATATAGTTTCTGCTGATCTTTATGAAATGTTAATTAAACCGAGTTTCTGGCCAATAAATACTCTGGTACGTGAATATGTATATAGAAATAGATCACAAAATGTTGGTATCCTCCTTCAATCTAATGAGTCAAAAAACTAAATAGAACTACTGATTACATTTCTATTGCTCATCAAAATGTCCGTGGCCTAAGAACAAAATTTTCAACTTTATATATGGAAAGCTTTAATATCGATCATAATGTCCTGGTGTTTACAGAAACGTGGCTAAATGATAGTTTTTTTAATAATGTAATACTTTGCAGCAATTTCAATATTTTTCGCCGAAATCGTGGTAACAAAACTACGGGTGGTGGGGTTCTTATTGCAGTTTCGAGCACCTTTTCCGCGGAATTGGTTACTGTTGATCCAACGCATGATATTGAGTTTATATCAGTAGTGATAAAACTCCGCAGAGTGTGTACATCAAACATGCCGAGTCTATTGGAGAAATTGCTCGTTCCTCTTTAGATGGTGATTCTGTAATCGTTTTTGGGGACTTAGTATGCCTTCCATTACCTACAAATACCTTCCAGAAGATAAATACTTCGTTCAAACTAAGCACAGCGCGAACCATGTCGAATGTTTTGATGTCCTGTATGATTTAAGCTTATACCAAATTAATGGTATTACTTACAATTGTAATCGAATTTTAGACTAAGCGTTCGTCAATGGTTTAGATGATTGCTTCATTAGGCGCTCATCACCTGTTTCAACTCCTGACGATATTTACCATCCTACATTTGAACTGCTTTTCTTAATTCCAAGTAATCTTGTGTCCTCATGTCCTAAAAAAGAAAAGGTATATTCGTTGAAACATACTAATTATAACATGTTAAGTGAGCTGTTTTCTAATACAAATTGGCACAATACTTTATCGTGCTTTACTGACGTTGATGAGATGTGTACCGCATTTTACAATAAAGTTTACCGTTTTATGGATATGGCTATTCCAAAAACTGTATATAAGGAAATAACTGGTCCACCTTGGAATAATAAACAATTGGCTCATCTCCAAAAACCAAAAGAATAAATACTACAGAAAATTCAAACAATCCGGATCATCCGTGGATTATTTAAGATACTCAACTTGTCGCTCTGAATACACTTTGCTTAATAAATTATGTTACGAAAATTATTTAAATTCTATGAAATATAACTTCAGGCGTAATCCGAAATCGTTTTATAAATTTGTTAGCTCTAAGAAGAAAACAACTGGATTCCCTTCATCCATGAAGTTCCAATATATGGATTCCAGTGATAATGGCACAATAAGTAACTGGTCTGCCGATTTTTTCTCTACAACTTATTTATTTATTTATTTATTAAAAAAATTAACTTTAATATAAAATTATAAGCTAATTTACAAAAGAAGCAATAGCAGCTTAGGCCTTCAGCTCAATGTTTATAATATAATGCCTTTAATTTTGAAATTTATTGTAAAACATATTGAAATATTATTGTATAAATTTGTGGATTTTAAGTAATTAATGATTGTAGATATATTTTCTTCAGATGGGTCGGCCAGTAGTTGGATAGGATCTTGACTTTTTAAGACTAGATGCTTTTGATTGTGGTAAAGTGCACAATCTAATAGCATGTGTGATGCATTTGTTGGATAAATGATATTGCAGTCACATGGGTATGTAACTGGTATTTTTAGAAAGCAGCCGTGTGTGAGTTTTGTATGTCCCAGCCTTAGTCGGGTTATTTTTATTGAGTCAGGTCTGGTAATGTTACTGCTGATGATAGTTGTGCTTTCGGAGTTGTTGTTTATTGCTTTATAACAATTGGATGTTTGTGAATAGGTGGTGTCTTTGTTTTTAAAAAATTTTGTTATGTGCTTATGTATATCTTTTATGTTGTGGTTTTCTGTTTTCAATACAGGGGATCTAAGAGACAATTTTGCCGCAGTATCGGAAAATTCGTTTCCTGGAATGTTGATGTGACTAGGAACCCATATTAATTTTATGTCTGTTGTTCTTTTGATTAGAAAATTTCGGATGTTAGATGCATATATGTTGTTATTAGTATGGCTTTTAAGGATGAGAACGAGTCTGTGCAAATGGCATACTTGCCTCTTTTGATTCCAATATATGATACTGCCATATTGATGGCGATCAGTTCTGCTGTAAGTATGGAACTGTGGTCGGGTAGGACTCCTAACTGTATTTTCTGTTGTTACGCTGTAACCTACGTTGTTGTTGTTTTTCGAACCATCCGTATATATGAAATTGTAATTTGATAGGTTGTTCTGAATTTCATTAAACATAGTGCGAAATTGTATTGGGTTATGGTTGTTTTTTGAGAAATTATGGAGCGATAAGTAAATATTGTTATTGTGTAAGTGCCAAGGAGGGGAGTAATTAATTTTCCGGGGAGTTTGAATGGGTATATCGATAGTTTTACAGTTTTGTGGAGTTCTTCTTATAGTAGATAAAATTGTTGGTACTTTTTTTGATTTTTTTTATTTTTGTCGTAATTTTTGCCAATCAATTTGGCGAATCCTTGTCAGATAGTGCATGATGTAATTTCGTTGTAAGAATATCCCTCTGGACTTCAAAGGGTAAGATATTTGCTTCGGTGAACAGATTTTTAGTACGAGTATTTCGGAATGCTCCTAGGGAGGATCACAAGGCAGCGTTTATTTGCTTATTTACCTTTTTAAGCAGAGACTCTGAAGTATATCCGAAAATTGGTAGTCCGTAGTTGACTTTTGATAAAATGAGAGCTTTTGTTATTTGAATTAAAGTGGAAGTACTACAATTTAATTTAGGGCTAGAAAGACATTTAATTATATTGAGCTGTTGATTTAACGATTTAACTAAGTAGTCTATGTGTTCGCTCCATCGGTATCTGTTGTTGAAATGTAAACCCAGTAATCGTAGATTTTTGACTCCGGATAATAGAATATGGTTTGATATTATTTCGCAACGACAAATGCTCTTTCGGCAAATGTGTATGCATTTACACTTATTGGGGGATAAAACGGCTCCCGAGTAATTTGTCCAGTCCGTTATATCGTTGAAAGGTTGTTGAGATTAATGACTGGGTTTTTTTCTTAGTTGGATTTTATTATCAGTGGCCTAATCACCGCATTCGATACTATCGTATCGAATAAACTGTCGATGTTTTTTGCATACGATAGACACTGACGTATCGAATGAAAACTCGATAGATGTAATGTCGAGTAACTCGATATCGAATGCTATTATTTCAAATTCAATACATTTCTTTCGATATCGAGTTTCATGATACCAAAATAAATAATTTCGATCAATTTTGCTCGATATCGTATGCGGTGATTAGACCCCAGGTTAAAATCATCGGCATATGAATCAAAAATAGCACAACAGAAACCATTATGAAGAGGAAACGGTTGGGAATAAATGGAAGTGATTTTTACCATACATTTCCGATTACTCATAAAGTTTTTTATATAATTTATAGTCTTGGGTCCAACATTCCAAAAAATTAATTGATCTATAATTGTATGTAGACTTATCCTGTCGAAAGCTCTTTGGAAGTCTAGTGAGACTATGCTCACATGTTTTTTCAACGAAAGGGATTCCACAATTTGATGATCCATGTAAAGAAGACAGTCAGTCGTAGATTTTCCCTTTTTAAACCCAAATTGTCGGCTATCTAAAAGTTTATACGTAGTTAGAAACCACCAAAGTCGATTTGCAACAATTTTATCCAGTACTTATGACAGGCATGGGTTTAATGATATGGGCCGATATGAGCTTAGAGAGGTTCTATCGGATCCTTTTTTGTGTATCGGGACGTTAACGCTTACCTTAAATTGCTGTGTTATATATGAATCTAATATGTTATTATAAAGCGTAAGTAAACGTTGCTTCATAGTTCTAGGTAGGTGCTTGATCATGGGGTAAGAGATCCGATCTAACCCAGACGTTTTACCGGATAATTTGTTTAAAACTGAATTTAATTCTAGCATATTGATGTTCGTTTCTATTTTTGCGGCTCAGGGGCTTGGGGTGCTGATTTGCATATTTAACGCTGTGTTGAACTTTCTAGTACGAAATTCTGTTGGATATTTTGAGTCGGAAGAGTTTTCTGACCAAAAGAAACCCAATTCTGTTGCTATTTTAACTTGTCGGTTATGAGTTCATCTTGATTTGATGTTTTTGTAATAGCGTGTATATATTGGGTTGATTTGTAGCCGGTAAATGACCTGATATTTTGGTAGAGGTAAACTTATAAAGTGATTCTCTTTTTGCAATTTTAATTTTTCGTTTTAATAAAGCATTCGTTTTTTTGTAGTTGATAAAGTTAAATGTTGTCATATTTTGTTTATAAAGCGATCAGAATTTCCTTTTTGAGGTTATTAAGATCTGGGTTCCACCACGGTACCTTCTTTTGGATGGCTGGTTGACTTTGGGGAAGGGACACATTAGCGGACTGGTGAATAATTTTGCATATGTAAGCGGTTTCTTTGTTTAAATTTATACTTATAGGCCGTTTGGATTCAAAAAGGAGATATTGGCTGTTATATGTGGCCTAATTTGCCTTTTCAGTTATAAATTTTGATATAAGTGTTGTAATGATATTTGCGCTTTGTCGAAAGAGGGAGATTAACAAAAACTTTTTAGCTGTTCAGACTGAACTTTTAAAATTTGGGGAATTGTTTTCAAAATTTTCGAACCTTGATAAATTTGTTAACTCACCAAAAGTATCATCCCGAAGAGAAAAAAAACATCCACCAGGTCTCATGTTACACCAGTAATGGCTAACTCCTCTGGTCCAGAATTAAGCACTGATAATAACATTAATCTAATATCAGCACCAAATTTAGCTACGAATGTTATCCCTCTACTGGGTAATATTCCTATATCCGATACTGATGCTGGATCTAAAAATTCTGCTGATCTTAGTCCTTGTCCATCGGGTTCTGAAGTGGTAACTAATGCTGGCAATTTTACCGTTCCTAAGCCATTAATTGTTGTGCCTCCAAAACGTACAATTTTTATTTCCCGTTTGGCTTGCGATACAACCGTAGAAGACATCGATTATTACATTAAAACAAAACTCGGTTCTAATGTTGATATTGTTATAAACAAATTTTCGTACTCTCAACCCAGAAGTATAACATCGTTTAAAATTGCTGTTGCTGCTTGTATCTTTGATAAGATTGTTGATACCTGTTTTTGGCCTGCTAATATCATTGTTCGTGAATACATCTTTAAAGATAATCCAAGAGCTACAAATATTGCTCGTTTGCCACCTAGAAGACCGTTTGCTTCAAAAAACTAATTGGCTCTAAGAATCGTTCAAATTTTATTTATCAAAATGTTCGTGGATTAAATACCAAATTGTCTACTCTCTTGGTTAATAGTTATGACTTCACCTACGATGTAATTATCTTCACTGAAACCTGGCTAAAAGATGATATTTATAATACCGAAATTCTGTGTAATAAATACCAAATATTTAGGTATAATCGAAATGCACGTAGAGGTGGTGGAGTTATGATTGCTGTCTCTTGTTTATATCCATCTGAAGTTGTAGTTACTGATACCCTTGGTATTGAATTTGTTGCTGTTGCGGTTAAATTGAAAAATAAAAAAATCTACTTCACCTGTTCTTACGTTCCTCCGGATTCTGATAGTGCTATTTATCTAAAACATGTTCAAGCCATTAATTCTGTTATGCTAAATGTTAATAATGATGACTCTATTTTTGTTGTTGGTGATTTCAACTTGCCCTCAATATCGTGGATGAAAACGTCTGATACACCTTATTTAATTCCAGTCAAAAATAAAAACTGTCACGATGACTTCTTGAATGAAATTCTTGGTTTATCTCTGTTTCAAATAAATAACGTATTCAATGACTTTGGTAAGCTGCTTGATTTGGTGTTCGTAAATAATGTGGATGATTGTATTATTACTCGCTCAGAACCTATAACGTTGCCTGAAGATCGTTATCACCCCACTATTGAAGTGAGTTTTTTAATTCCATCAGAAGTCAAATTAAAGCCATTTAAGGTCGATAAAGTTTTTTGTTTTAAAAGGACTAACTACAACTTATTGAACCAATTAATAAGTAATACGTGCTGGAGCAACGTCCTACCTTCTCAATTAAACAACAGCTCGGACATTGATGTGATGGTTTCTATATTTTATGAAAAAATGTACGCCTTTTTTGATATTTGCATACCTAAACAATTTGTTTATACTCCAGTTGGACCGCCATGGAACTCTAAACAGCTTACTAGGCTAAAAAATCTAAAGAATAAAAATTAAAAAAAATTCAAAAAGTCTGGTTCATTTATTGATTACGGAAAATACTCTGTCAGTCGTTCAGAATATAATCTGCTGAATCATGCTTTATATAATCAATATATAATTGAGGTGAAAAACAATTTCGTTCGAGACCCAAAATCGTTCTTTGCATTCGTCAACTCTAAAAGAAAATCTAATGGATATCCATCCGTTATGAAATTTCGTTGCCAAGAATCTGGAGATTCTCAGGTCATATGTGATATGTTTGCCGATTTTTTTGCCACGACTTATTCTGATGCTGTATACGATGATAGTAATGGTTATCCCTATATGCTCTCATCAAACCATGCAATCTCTTTCCCTACTTTTAATAGCAATGATATTTTGGTTAACTTAAAAAGGCTAAATATGTCTTTTAGTCATGGTCCTGATCTTGTTCCAACGTGTATTTTAAATCAATATGCTGAATCATTAGTTACGCCATTAACTTTTATGTTAAATGCGTCGATTATATGTGGTTATTTTCCCGTATTATGGAAAGATTCGTATATAAAACCTTTATTTAAATCCGGCAATAAATCGGATATAACAAACTATAGAGGAATTGCCAAATTGAGTGAGATTCCAAAACTTTTTGAAAAACTAGTTACTGATTTCCTCAGTCATCACACCTCGTCCTTACTGGCAGCTTGCCAGCATGGTTTTAGAAAAGGCTGTTCAACTACAACGAATGTACTTCATTTAACAACTTTAATTAATTGTGCATTTACACAAAAGAAACAAACTGATGCTGTTTATACTGACTTCAGTAAAGCGTTTGATAAAGTTAACCATCACCTTCTTCTTACTAAATTGGATTTATTAGGTTTATCCCGTAGAAGTTTATGCTGGTTAAGTTCTTATTTAATTGGAAGAAAGCAAAAAGTACAATTCAATAATTGTATATCCAAGTACATTTATGTTTCGTCCGGTGTTCCCCAAGGCAGTCATCTTGGCCTACTTTTATTTTCGCTGTTTATTAATGATCTGCCCAACGTTATCAAGTTCGCCAATATATTGATGTATGCTGACGATGTAAAAATTTTCCATTCTTTTAATTGCTTCGCTGATCATTTTTATCTTCAATCGGATCTTAATAACTTATTTTTATGGTGTAATCATAATATGATGGAGCTGAATCTTGTGAAATGCAAATGTATGCGTTTTTATAGAAATAACTGTATTGCCGTTAATTATGCTTTGGGTGGCCATCAACTGGAGTTGGTTGATTCGTTTCTTGATCTTGGAGTCTTACTGGATCCTAAATTAAACTTTGTTTCTCATATAACATTAACTGTGAATAAAGCTCGAGGTGTTCTTGGCTTTATTAAGCGCTGGGCTAAAGAATTCACCGATCCATACATAACGAAGCAACTTTACGTATCACTCGTTAGGCCAATCTTAGAATATGCGTCAATCATTTGGGACCCATTTTACAACATTCACAATTCTCATATTGAATCGGTCCCAAAACAATTTTTATTATTCTGTTTACGTGATCTACATTGGAGTTACTCGACAAACTTTCCTTCATATGCTAGTAGACTGGCATTAATAAAATTACCATCGCTCAAAAGTCGTCGTACAATGTTAAATGTTTCTTTTATGGTTAATCTTATTAATGGTAATGTTTGTTGTGATTTTTTGTTAGAGTCTGTTAAATTTAATATACCTAGTCGCAATACGCGTCATTATAATCTGCTCTTTGTTAAATTTTATAGAGAAAATTATGCTTTTGCAGATCCTTTTTCAAGGTTATGTAGACAATTTAATTCTCTGTCACAATTTGTTGATTTTTCTTTATGTTTAAATTCCATAAAGCATAAAATTATTGTTTTTCTTAATTCGTAAATTTGTATGTACATATATTCTGTAAAGTGTAGTATATTTTAAAATGCTTATTGTTATTCATTAATTTTAAGTCAATATTGTTATTAGTCAGTAAGGATAATATCCATTGATTAAATAAAAATAAATAAATAAATAATTGGAAAGTGGTCGCTACCGTATAATGTTTGTTCTGTTTTCCATTCGGAGTGGACTGCAAGGGATGGGAAGCAAAATGATAAATCAACATGTGAAAAAGTGTTGTGTGTATTGAAAAGTGTTGGTGATGAGCCCCAAAGTCGGTGCCAGCTATTAAAGTCGCCAGTGATTAAAAGTGGTGGATTTACATTATAAAACATATTGTGAAGATTTGTTTGAGAGAACTTTATGTGTGGAGCTATATACGCTGATATGATTTTAAATTTTATTTTAGATTTTATTTCAATACAGATAGCATCGAAATCGTTTGGTATGTTTATTGTCGTATGTTGTGAGAGTAAAGCGTGTAATTTATAGGAATAGGAATATTTGATTGGATGTGGATGTGTGTCTCTTGTAGTGAAATTATTTTTGGTGAATAGAGTTTAATAAGTTGTTAAAGTTCATTGTAATTATTAATGAAACCATTTGTGTTGTTATATGTTAAAAAGCATTTTAAAGTTTGAGATGGAAAAAAATTAAAGTTAATTAATTTGAAAAAAGTTTTGGGAGATTGTAATGAACTTTCTGGTGATTTAAATTTTTTATTGGATTAGACTATTTTGGTACGTTTAGTTTTGCTTTTGATGTATTTCTAGGTAAAATTTGTTTAGTTTTTGAATCGATAGTGTTTTGCTAGGATGTACTGTCGATATCAGATGCTTCTGACAGAACATCTGAGCAATCATTTAATCCTCAAGATGTTGTTTTAGTAGGTGGCGGCATCGTCAGTTCTTTTTTAACATGAGAAGAGTTTGTATTATTGGTAGATTTATTATCGGGAGTTGTTGCTGTAGCGTTAGAAGTTGTGCTAGTTGATTTAACTGTTGATGAGTATGTGTTTGATGTAGTTGGGTGACGTTCATTATATTTTATTGTTGTCGCCAGGATCTCTTTCTCTTTTAGGAAAATTGGACACGATTTATCATTTGGGGAATGATTGTTGTCTATTTTGTTGTTTTCTTTACAATTTATACACGATTGAGAATTAGAGCATGTTTCATTGCTGTCGTCATTTACATGATACATACTCGCTTGAACAATTAAAACAAATTCTCTTATTATTGCAAAATTTAGCCAAATGACCAAAACGTCAACAGGTTTTGCATTTTAGGGGAAGGGGGATATGGGGTCTTATTTTTATTTTCTCATAGCCAATTGATAGCTCAGAGGGTAGCGACGTACTAGCAAAGGTAACAACTATCAAACCGGTTTCTTTTAAATTGTTGTCTACTTTTTTTATTATTTTGTTGACTTTACATACATTTTGTGATTTAAGTTCCGAAAGAATTTCTTCTTCTGATATACCACGAAGGTCATTTGAATACACAACTCCTTTTACATAATTGAGTGTCTGATATTCGTTTAACTTGAATTTAATTTCTGGTGCCAGTGACACCATAATCCAGTATTTTGTAGGTGGTCCACCACGATCCGGTGGCCGATTTATGTTTAAAATTAATTGTAAATTTATATAATTTTTGTTATTAGAAAGCGTAGTAGGTAAACACGTCTTGTGTAGGCGAATATACACATGCGACTGTTCTCTGCAACTTATTCGAATGCCTTTTATGACGAATCAGTTAATTATCCCTTCAAGATAAATGCGAACCAAGCAACTCACATTCCATTTATTGATATCGCAACAATCGCTAAGGAATTAAAAAGTCTTAAATTCTCATTTAATTCTGGTCCTGATAACATTCCAAGTAACATTTTAATTAACTGTGCTGACAGTATTGCTATCCCTCTAGCAATTTTATTAATGTATCGATCAAGCATGGTCACTTTCCGTACCTATGGAAAAACTCGATTAAATTTGTTTAAATCGGGAAATAAGTCTAATGTTGAAAATTACCTTGGTATTGCAAATTATCACCGAAATCCTTTGTTACCAAGTATCTAATTTGATTTCACTTTACCAGCATGGGTTTCAGAAAAGATGTTCTGCTACAACTAATCTCCTTCATCTTACAACTGTCATTAATCGAGAATTTATACAACAACTGCAAACTGATGTGATACACCGATTTTTCCAAGGCTTTTGATAAAGTTTACCATAGACTTTTGAAAGTTAAACTTAATTTACTCGGTTTTACTGATATAAGTATAAAATGGATATATTCATACCTAAGCAACAGAACACAAACGATTTGCTTTAATGACACAATTTCTAGAAGCATAGAAGTTCTGTCTAGTGTACCTCAGGGAAGCCACCTTGGGCCACTTCTTTTTACATTGTTTATTAATGATCTACCTGAGGTGATTAGTTCATGTAATATTCTGATGTATGCGGACGACGTGACAGTTTTTCTTAGCTATCGTCAAATATCTGAACTACAACTTCTACAAAATGAGTTGAATTCTTTTTACACGTGGTACAACTTAATCTAAAAAAATGTAAATACATGCGTTTTGTTAAAAAGAGTCCAATACCTGCATGCTACTTTTTTGAAAGGTATCAGTTGGAGTCGGTGGATAATTTCTTAGATCTTGGAATTCTGCTTGACTCAAAACTAAATTTCATCCCACATATAACAATGACAGCTAATAAAGGCAAAGGCATGATCGGTTTTGTAAAACGTTGGGCTAAAGAGTTCAAGGATCCATATGTTACGAAAAGTCTGTATAGTTCCCTTGTAAGAACTGTATTGGAGTGTGGATCTGTAATATGGGACCCAATATATAATAAATATTCCGACAAAATTGAATCAGTTCAAAAACAGTTTCTGAATTTTTGTCTGCGTGGGTTGAACTTTAACCAATGGAATAAGCCTTCTTATTCTGCAAGACTAGCCCTCATCAAGCTGCCAACTCTAAAGAGCCGTAGAACTGTGATGAACATCTCGTTTATTTTTACCATAGTTGTTGGCGACGTATGCTCTGCATGCCTAATCAACAATATAACATTTAATGTTCCTCAACGCCCATCACGTCATTTGGTTCCATTATCAGTTAAATTTTTAAGAGCTTATTATGCTAATAGTGATCCGTTAAGAAAGATGTGTATTGAGTTCAACAAGTTTAATACATTTATTGACTATTCTTCTAGTCACACTTATATTAAAACTAAATTATTAATCTTTTTAAACACAAAATTTTTGTAGTTTTTATTTCACATTTGTATATATTTTGTAAAATTAATTTGTATTTAATTAAGAAGTATGTAAGGATTATATTCCATAGAAAAATAAATAATAATAATAATAATGATATAGAAAAATATGAAGAATTCAAATTAACTGCGCATAGCAAATATCTAAAATTTTGTTTAAGGACAGTTTGAACAATTGTCAAATATAACATGATTTAGTTGTGAGAAAAATTAAATGTTTTAAACGATTTTTCAATAATGAAGACTGCAGAGCAGATAATAAATTAATAAGACGAAAAGCACATGAGCCTTTACATAGGAAATTTGTTGGATATTTAAAATCAAAAATACTTAACACAATGACCTTCAATTATTCACCGAAGTTTGCTGGTTAAGAAGATCTTCGCTTTAGTTAAGGGCTTAATCGAATCATATTTATTCTTGTCATATCTTTATATAAATACTAGCTAGCCGCCCCGGCTTCGCTCGGTAGCTGATTACTAATAATCGATGGAGCCGTTTTCTGATTTTAGGTAAATCGAAAAAAGTGGGCGTAAAAGTGGGCGGGGCAAAATTTTCTTTCCGTAAAAACCTCAGTTGGACCATTGCGATTATTTTAAAGAAAAAATCGTCCAAATCGGTCAAGACGTTCTCAAGTTATGCGATGAGCAACAGACAGCATTTCATATTTATTATATAGAATATTCACCCCTATCGTGAATAACAAGTGGAATTTTTGTTCCCATGAAATTTTCATTCCCCTCAAGGGCAAAAAAGCTATCGTGAATCTCGTGTGAAAAATTTTTCACGCTTTCAGTTCCAGTGGATGTAAAAAAAAGAAGAAAGATTAAAAAATATTAAAAATCCATGAAATTTTTGTTCAAAAATATACAAGTATATATTTTAAAGAAAAGTTAAAATAATAAAGCAAAATATTTAGTATTGGAGGGATAGTTTGATTACAACGTTAGTTTTTTGCACATTTTAAATTTTATGTAGTAAAATATTTTCCATAATTCTGCCACCAAGTCTATTGAAAGCTTCACAAATCCGCAGGCAATCGACCTGTTGTTTTGCATTTTGTTGAGCAATATATCGGTTTATGTCTAATTAACTTATTAACCCTTAATATTCGATTTATAGAAGGAGCTACTTACATATGTACATGTTCTGTTCCCTAGCAAAAATAAAGTAAGAAAATCTAAGGGAAATGTGAACAAATTACGAGGGAAAAAATTTTTCACGATAAGGGGATTTTTTTCCCGTGAACAATTTTTCACGTTATTATTCTCCTTTGAATTACAATTTTTCATGGGAGTTGTTAATGATCGCAAACATGTGAAAAGGGGAAAAATTACGAGGGAAAAATAATTCACGATAGGGGTGATTATATAAGTAAAATCTTTTTCATAACAAATTTTCGTAATGGTACGAACATTTTTTTTACGCACTATTTTTTAAAATCAACCAAAGTATCCACCAAGCATGCGCACTATTTGCCGTCTGAAAGACAACTGAATTAAAAGAGCATAACAAAGTGATGGGCGGAGCCAAAAAGCAATTGTTCTTCTATAGTTATTCTTCTGTAGAGATTATATTTTAAATTGTAAATAGGATGCGTTTCGTTTTTTTTAAGTTTTTCGTCGCCGGGTTTAAACTCCACTCGAAATAGTGGTTGGGGATTTTTTTTTCCTATTTTCAATATTTACTACATTTTTTACTTTGAAGCCTTTTTCTTGCAAGAAAGTTTTAATTTCTTCTGGGTCCACACATGAGTCAATACCCGTAATCACTACCTGTACCCCTTTACTGCTTTTCAGTTGGTAGGTATAAAAGTTTTTTTTAGTGTTTCAAAGTTGTTTATTATTTTGCGAAAATCATTCTCATGATTGACTTGTATTTTTGTCTCGTTTATACTTCCACGCTTGATAGCCGCTACGAAAACGAATTTTCACATATCACCGATATCAAACTCTTTATAAGCACATTTGAATTTTGCTCCCTAAGATATATCGGGGGAGGCTTGGACGATTTTATGATTCATCTTCCAGAATTGGTACTTTTGAGGCCGAAGAAACTGCTGCAGAGGTAGGGCTGCGTCCCCGTTTAAGCACTGTTATCTACCTGTCCATACCAACTTGTACTGTAGGTTTTACTTGAGTTACTGAGTTGTCCATAGCGGCTGTTTTAGGGTTAACTGTATCATCACTTATTAAAGTTTTTTTTGGCGCTGCCGCAACGCTTGTAGTTAACAAACTTTTTATTATATTACGATCGACCGTATTTGTAAACAAAAAGGGTGAGAGGGAACGCGTTCGAGTAATTGGTTTAGCCGTTAAATATTTGCTATCATCGATTCTTGTTTCGTCAACGTTTACTGTAACATAAGCATTTCTCTCATTATGTTTTATTGTTTTTGCATTATACGCATTCATAAGATTTTTTTTATATATTACTGTTTGTTTATTTGTGCTCTTCTTTTTATTTGTTGTTCAAAAACCCCGAGAATAAAAAAAGAAATGTTTTTGCTTATAATGTATGTATATGTATGTGTGTGCGTACATATATTTTTGTTAATTGTAATTTTTAATATATGTATTATACATTTTATGTTCACTAATTAAAAATTATTTTAAGTTAATGTTAATAATTAAGTTTATGTTAATAATAATAATAATAAAACTGAAAATAAAGAATCATTAATGAATCAGAAGTCAACCGAGAAAGTTTTATTCGGAAATGTCACGACGGGGGAACTTTAAAACGAAATCTATATTGATCTAGAAATTAAAAATTTACATATGTATATTAAATGGGAAAACAAAAACTGTATTGCATACTTACCAAAAGATAGCCAGAAGGTTTTGCGTACTCTGGCCATAATTTGAAAATTTCTACAGTGTCCTTAGAGTTTGCAATTTGCTTAAATCGCAATGGATCACACTTTTGCCAATAAAGATTTAACTCATCTTGCGATATGTTAGAAGATCTAAGGCATTCCATTTCCAAGGCATAATCCTCGTCACGTGGGAATAATAAGAAAGAAAATGTTAAAAAAAGTTATTAATTATTTATATTATATATTATTATATTATATTATTATTTATAGTTATTAATTCTTGTAATAATAATATCCGTACCAGTATCAATTTCTTTGGTATCTTCTACTTTTTAAATGGTTCTAGAAAGTCTCTTAAAATTTGCAAGCTTATTGTAAATTTTCCCACGTTTTCCATTGGTGTAAAAATCCTACGAAATAAAGTATTTAATATTTGGGGGATTCATAAGGTAGTCGTAAAGTTGTAAAGTCATATGTTTTAAACAATTTGCTGTACAGTTATGACGAATCAATAAACACACCATTAAAATGTGTATTTTGTTTGAAACACAACTACTTTTATTTTAAACAATTGTAAAATATTATTTAAGACGTTATGAAGATATGACTTAATAGCACACATTGTGAATCCCCCAATAGTTTTTAAATTTTAGATATTTCATGTACTCACCAATTTCTCCGTTGGAAAAATGTGACATATTCGTTTTTCAATTTCTGAGCAGTCGACCAATGAACACTCTATGTTTTTGGATTCCATATATTTAGTAATTGTGTTTATCAACAAATTTCGTTGTTCCTCATACATGGTTTTGTTATTGGTATAAAACTTCAAAATATATTTGCCGTTGCTTGTGTTGGTTAAAATATCCATTACATCTTGCCGTTTGTTATTTGTGTTGTTGTTCGTCATTGATATTGGAAAGTTGGGAGCTACATCAATAATATTAATTTCTTTTTTCCACATTTCCAAATTGTGTTTGAATTTTGCCTGCTCTCCAATGGAAAAATCTTGAAATAATTGAAATATGTAGGCACTATTGCAATAGAAATTTATAATTACCATAAAATAAATTCTTTTTATACATACATACATGCGTATAGACTACAATGTATGTATGTATATCAAAAAACCGTTTTTACAAAAACCGACAAAAACTAATGGCGATTTCTTTTCTGAGAAAAATGTTGCATTAATGTTACATGTTCTACATTTTTGTGTTCGTTTGTACAAAAAATACAACTGTGGGAAAAATTTTCAAGTTCTTTTGTGAATATGTTGATGAAAAACATGCAAAACATGTTGCATGTTTTACCCTTACTTTAACTTAAGGTGTTCAACTGCCATGTTCTAAAACTTTAGTGCTTACTACTTTGTTTGTACAACAAATGTTTTATTTTGTTCGTCATAATTCATACCGCTCATAATTTTGTTACAAAATTGATTTTAAAACAAAATATAAAAATATTTACAAATTAAAATCAAAAAAAGTCTATTTATATTATAATCGTTTTAATTTTTATAAGCCATTAGTGATGTTAATATTTGTTTCCAACCCGTAATAGCATGCAGAAACTGCTTAAATAGCTTTAAAAATCGCTTATTAAGTACATTAATGATGAAAGTGTAATAGTTGTAAATAAAAGCACTAATTGTGTTCTATTGAAATTGCACAACATGTAACACTTCGAGTGATTTTAGGTAACATTAGAAAATGTTACATGTATGTACTGTAACATATTTTTCTCAGAAAAGAAATCGCCATAAGCAAATACATATAAAAAGAACAACAAAGACTAACGGTACACTTTTTATAAAAAACGCTTTTAAATAACAATACAGCCGCGGACGTTGTTTATTAAACGAGATCTCTTTAAATAATGATTTTATTTCTTGCAAACAGTGATGTTCAAGAAAATGTTGAGTGATCAGCGTTGCCAGAAGATTTGGAAGGAAAATCTTTATTTGCCAAAAAAAAATCTTATTTTGAAGAGAAAAATAAAAAAATTTTTTAAAAGAACCTACTTCTTATGGAAGATATTTAAATTCAAATACGTAATTGCGGTATTTATACAAAATTAGATTGTAGGTTTAAATTGTTGTTTTTAGTTATATCTTCCATAAAATTCTTTCTAAAAATACATTTAAAATCTATTTAATATCTAATAAATAAGAATGTTAAAAAGTCCATCTAAATAAAGAAGTTTATAAAAGTAATTGAATTCTAATATAAGCGATATAAATTTTGGGAAAGAAAATTTTAGATTGGGAGCTATGAAGCTCATACATCATATGAAATCTTAAGGGTTCTCAATTAAAGATTTCCTTTTTTTGATACCGTTGTTATATCGACGTCATTCTGAGAATATTACATTTAAAAAAAAGGCTTTTCCAAAATATATTTGTAATGAAATTGTCATTAAATGAGTTTTTTTGTTTTTAAATATATTAAACTTTATAAAAATACGTTTTTTAACAATAAAAATTATTGTCGAGCTGTGGCCAATTATTCGTAAAAAAGATGTGTTTTATTTACATATTTACTTAATTCCTCCAATAATTCGATATCCATCGTTTATCATTATTAGGGAATGAGTTACAAATATATTTGTAATATTTGTGTACGACGATCTCAAAATTCAATATTGTAATCTTTATTGTTAATAAAAGCAAAAGTCCTTCGAATAAAATTTAATTTAATACGTTTTTATTTTCACAAAATTTTCATCAATATTTCCAAAATGAACAACCGCTAATCTAAGATGACAATGGGTAGAAAAGTGTGCAAAACTAATAGAGAACAATCAGATGCAAAACCTTATTGTTTTAAAAATTTACTGTTTAAAAAACTGTAAAAAAATTGTACAAATGTTGGACCAACCTAAAGTTAGAAATGTTTTTTTTTTTTTTTTAAATAAAAAATTTTAATTCAAGACAAAAATCTTTAAATCTTATTTAGGTCAAAAAATCTTTAAAAAAAAGATAAAATCTTAATTCTGGCAACGCTGTGATTGATGTTAACCGTACGGTTACCAGCGTTGCCAGAAGATTTTGAAGGAAAATCTAAATTTGGGGGAAAAAATTTATTTTGTAGAGAAAAATCTTAAAATTTTTCATAACAATGGCAAACTAGTAAAAATTATAAATTTTGTATAAAAACATAATTCTTATTATGGAAACTACTTAAATTGAAATACTACGTACTAGGGTGTTCAATTAATCGGGGTTATGCATATGTAGTTGAATATTTAAAATCAAAAATATAAGAAAATGACGAAAATTGTTAAATAAACCAAGACAAATTGAATAAAAACGAGTAAAATTTTACTGGTTACTGAAATAATGGCAATATTCAGTAAATTTTTACTGATTACTTAAAAAAATCAGTATTCTCTTTTTAAAAGAATTTTAATAAAAAAAGTTATATTGTAAGCATGGTCAATTAATTTTTAGACTTTTTCAGGTAAAATATATTTATTTGCATAAGTTTCAGAAAAGGGAAACTAGCTTAGTACTGCATTATCTTGTAAAAGTTTTCTGAATACTAAAATTAACATCTAAGATGCTTTTTTAATATGTTGTATGCCCAGACATAATGATGCATTTTTGTGTATGCTAGAATAAAGGGTACAAAAGTGTGCAAACCCAATAGACAACAAGCTGATACAAAACATCATTGTTTTATAAATTGATTACATATTTAAAAACTTAAAAAAAAATATGTATGTTGTACAAACTTTCTTTATTTCTAAAAAGAAAAAATCTTCAAATCTTATTTTGGCCAAAAAATCTTAAAAAAATAAGATAAAATCCTAATTCTGGCAAAGCTGCATGCAACTCTACAACAAAACTACAATACAAAAAACAACAGGCATTTTTGTCAAAAACACAATACATACACATCAGGGATGATAAAGTCAGTACAATTGTACATTTTTCAGTTCTATTAGCATTGCAAAAGTTCTTAATAACTACAAGTTTAATACAATTTTAAAATTCAAAAATATTGCGGTAGGGATGGAAATTTCAAAATAAATTAATGAACTAATGTTTCCAGATTTTAGAGAATCGCCAAAAGTTTACTGTCTATACCACATTCGCTGACTATCTTATATAAAACAAAGCAAATAAATGGCCATTATGTTAATACTTTTTAGTTTGATTTAGGCGTTTAGGGGGATACTAAGTCCTAAAGAAATTTACTTTCTAAGATAATATCTTTTGGACTGGCCTCTCGGTTGAATGTATTTTTCCCTATTCCACTATCAACTCTAAAATAACAAGTTTAAAAGTGTTCTTCTTAGTTCCCTCTTACATATGTATGTTATTATTTTATTTATAATTATGTACTAATTTTTTTTTGTAAATTGCCAAAAGTACATTCAAATTATGTAAAGAAGTATATGTAGTACAATAAATTATTAATGTATGTACAACGATTTTTTGTTATTCTAATACCTATCAAATATAGTAAAAAATATTTTGTGCACTTACTGTCGAAAAGGCTAATAAAACTGAAAAATGTACAATTGTACTGACTTTATCATCCCTGATGTGTATGTATTATTTTTTTTTGACAAGCTCACGATTTATTACACAAACAAAATGCTTGCTGTTTCTTGTATTGTAGTTGAGTCGCATGTACTTTTATAAATATCCCAGCAAATAATAGGACTAGTCCAAACACGCGTGTAAAGAGTAGCCCACAAGGGACCAGGACTAGTCCAAAAGTAACCCAAACGTATGGAAAAAACATGGTCTATTTAACATTACGATGTCCTAGGAGAGGACCATATAACCCACCTTTGGAACACTTAGGAGTAGTTTTAAAACTACTCCATGGTATTCTCAAGAGGATTAGTTTTGAAGTCGTTTAAAAACGAAAGCATGTCGTTAAAAAACGAAGACATGTCGTCTCACTACAAACGCTTTTTAACAATGACATGGTCCATGCTTGCATTACATCGGACCAGTCCATGGAGTAGTCCATTTTATCAAAATGGATCAGGTGGTCCAATTTTATTTGCAGGGATACTTTGGTTTCTTGTTTAGTCTTTTGTTTTATTTAATCTAGTGATGCAAGCTTGTTTTTTTTATTGCCAAGAGATTTACGGGTATTTGCATATTAGTGGTTATTTAATGTTGTAAATTATTCGCTTTTTAATAAAAGCTATTTTAATAAAAACGAAAATACTATTAAATGTTTATTAAGTTTATTTGCTTTAAATTTGGATGTCTATTTTTCAATCAAGTTTAGTAAGCGTCAATACGTATGCATGTTTTAAATTCTTCAGTATTCATATACTTGTACTCGACATAACATATTACACAGCACTAAAGCAGAACATGATAACACACACAAACAAACATTTTAGTTTATGGGTTTTGATTAAAAAAATTAATTGCGGCAAATAAAAAATTAATTGAAAAAATAAATTTACACCAATTAATCGTTTAATTAAACGAGTTTTGGAAAAAAATTTTTCTGTGAATATGAAGATCTACAACTCTTCGTCTACAAATGACATGATTTGCTGTTATAACATGATGTTATCAAAGCGTTGTTAAAACATTTGCATTAACAACCGTGTTATAACATGAGAAAACCTCTAATATGATGAGTCTCTACTAAAGGTCTGCATGACTACATTTAAAAGGCATATGAATACATTCATTTGTTTTTTAAGTAGGTAAAGTTAAGTACAACAAACGATTTAAGTACGCAGTGCTTTACATTTTATGTTAAAAAAACAAATGAATAAACACACAAGGCAAAAGAGAAAAGAAAACAACTGTATTTAAACAGAAACAAATACTACCACATTCAAATAAAACAGACATAATAAAATGTGTATAAGTTTCGAATATAATATTATTTGAATGTTTTACTCATAACATGAATACATTAATATTATTACTAGCAACTTTTGTTATGGAAATCGAAAACGTAAAACGCAAGAATTTTAAAGTCCTTTTTAATATACTTTTAATCCAATTTTTATAATTTTTGTTGCAAAATTCTGTTTGATAGAGATATATTTGTAATGAGAATAAACATAAGTACTAATTTTACTATGTAGTATTTCTTGCACACAGGTAACTGTTACCATATACTTGTGTGTGTTTGCATTTTCAAATTGAGTAAATAAATATTCAAAGAAAAAGAGTAAATAGAATGTGTGCCTTTGTTGTGATAAAGTAAAACACAGACTACACTCTCTTTTATGTTTTAACTCTTAAACTCTGTAAACCAGTACTTAACTATTTAAATATTTGAATGAATATTGGAATGCTTGTGTGTAATAAACAAATAAATGTATTCTTGCAGCCCTTTAGTCTCTACTTAACACTAACATCATATTAGTAGTGCATGTACAGGGTGGCCCAAAATTAACGAAAGGGTTTGAATTCGTTATATGTTTTTATTTAAGAAATAATTATTAACTTTTTTTTTAAACAGTGTTAAAATGAGGAATATTTTTAGTTTAGTTATGAAAATAATATTTCGCAAGTGGTGCCCATTTTCTGCTTCGCAAATTCGTGCTCTTTCCAACACATTTTCCATAACCTTTCGCAAAACTTCACAAAAATAAGAACCAATTATCCTTCCGATGAAACACCGCACCAAACCGTACACTTAGGTGGGAATTTTATTGCTTACTTTTTTATGAGTTAAGAGTTAACCTTACCATTTTTTGTAACTATTTAACGTAAATTTGACCTGATATAATGACTTTATACATTTTTTCAGGCAGACTCAGGTGGGCATTTGATATTTTGTAAAAAGTTATGATATACCTATGATGCCATATTTATATATGTATATAATATAATATATATTCTATTATATATATTATATTTTTCCGGTAATTTAACATACATATTTAATTATTTAATATTTTAAATGTTTGTTTCACTTAATACTAATATTCTTTCGTTGATGATATCTGAAAATTACAAATTATGTATTTTATAAAGCTTTTTTGTAAAAGTCCTATTCCTTTAATTTTCAGGAATGACTTTATACACTACCAGACTATTTTATTGTATCTTCTTGTTACATTTTACCTTAGCTATCCTTTGGATAGCAATGAAGTATATTGTATGTACAGAAAAATTTACAACTATTTGACACCAGCAGAATGTAATGCATTTTCTGGCCCGCTACGCCCTTCGTCAGCATTCTTTGTGTCCCACTGGGTAGTGATATTTAATAAATTGAATGTATATAACTCAACAATTTTAACAAATAGAAACTGAGAATTATAAAATACATAACTGAAATTAAGCTCATAGAATAAATTCGAAAAATAAAAAAAAGTTGAATATATAATATTTTTTCCTCAAAAATATATCGGTTATCGCATTTTTAGCTGAAATATTTAAAATTGCTTTTAAATCTCAAATATTATCCATTTCACATCGTTTTTTGCTTCTCATATTAACTTTTGAAAGGTGGTGCTATATTATTCTTCATTTAAGATGACGATATGTGCAGTTCTTTTAGTTTTTTTTTCCAATAATTTTTGCCTGTGAAAAAAACCAACACATACATTTTGGTTCAGCAGCCAACAAGTAATTTTACAAAAAAAAAAAAAAAAAAACACACACACATAGTATCGTGTTGCCCAGCGGGAAAAATTGGCAGCGCTTTCATTTTTCAGGCCTTAAAAAAGGTTTACAACTGTATTTTTAATAAACTTGTACTTATTCCACTCAGCTTTATTTTTAAAGAGGCTTGATAATGGTTTTTATAAAATATTTTATAAATTAAAATTTTCTATTCTAAAATAATGCCTGTCGAAATCGTTTTATAAGATGTTATGTTAGTATATGTAGCAAGTTTAATTATTAATTTACTCACTTCGCATTATTAGCAACAACAATTACACAAAAATTAAAGCTTTATTCTTAATTATTTTAAGAAAGCCAAAAAGGCTTTCTATAAGGCCTCTTTACTTCTTCATTTTCCCGCTGTTAATGGTCGGGCAAATCGCGTTTTTTTTTCTTATGAGGAATTTAAATGTGAATTTTTTCAAATTTTTCATATCTGACAAATTCACATATGAATTTTTTTGTTTGCTCATTTTGCATGAATGAGCAAATTCAAAATATTTTTTTTCTCACCCTCATGAGGATGAAAAAGCAGTAAAATTTTTATTTTTTCACGCTCGCTCATGACTGAAAAATGATTGAACGTTTTGGTACTCTGGTCTTAAATATTTTTTTCCTCACCCTCATGAGGATGAAAAAGCAGTAAAATTTTTATTTTTTCACGCTCGCTCATGACTGAAAAATGATTGAACGTTTTGGTACTCTGGTCTTAACTCCAAATACTGGGGGGTTACCGCGTATTTCGATTCGAAAGAAATCATTTACGGATTCGAACAATTTGTACTGTGTATTACGATTTTCGTAATATTTGTTTCGAATAAACGGACGTTTTTCATAACTTATTGAAAACAAAAAATCACTTTCTTAAAAGCCACTCTCTATTACGAACAAAAAGTGTTCATCAAATTTCCCATTTTTTAAAAAATGCAACCTATTTCATCGTTTCGAACGATTGCGAACATCGTAATACACAGTACAAATTGTTCGAACTCGTAAATTTTTTCTTTCGAATCGAAATACGCAGTAACCCCCCTGAGTTGAAACATATATAAGAATGGGCTACTGCTAATGGTCTTAGTATCATTAAAGGGTAAATACAGCAAGAAATCTTGATATTGTTTTTAATAAGAACCTGACATTGTGCAACCAAATTAATTATGCATATGGCAGTACGTATTCCATGCTTAGAACTCTCTGGCAAACGCAGTATTGTACAATTATCAAAATAAGAATACTTCTTGCCAAAACCTATTTATTGCTAATTCTGATGTAAGTATGGATGCGAGTTATTTGCCAAATGTGATGCCGCAAGTGCAACAAAATTAAACTCAGTCTTTAAAAGTATTTTACGACACGTATATGGCGTGAAAAGGTTTAATTCTGTTTCTCCTTTTACGGTAAAATTATGTGGTAATCAGTTTGATGACCTTCTAAAAACAAGAGTACTGACTGATATTAATGCACACAATCGTGTTTACTCAACAACCACAACATCTGTATAACCGCTTAACCATATCTAGCTCTAATAGAGGTAAAATAATTTTATTGTTTACACACCAAATTGGCAATTTTTTTCTTAATGCAATCCGTCTTTGGAATCTTCATCCGCATAATATACAAATAATGAGCGCACTGAGCTTTAAAAAAAGCATTTTCAATTTTTTGCATGTAAAATTTTTTTTTTTTTAGTTATTATGATTTCTATACCCACACCAGTGAAGAGGGTATTATGCATTTGTGCTGATGTGTGTAACGCCTTAAAATAGTGGTGCTAGACCCACCTTAAAGTATACCGATCTAGTCAGAATCACTTTCTGAGTCGAACTAACGATGTCCGTCCGGCTGGCTGGCTGTCCATGTAACCTTGTATAGGTCGCAATTTTGGAGATAATTTGATAAAATTTGGGTCATAGATTCTTATTGGCACAAGGACAAGCCTATAATATGGGCCGAAATATAGGACCACGAGGGAAGATAGGGGGAAATTTTTTCCTCTCAGAAACTATCAAACCGATTTTAATGAAATTTAAAGCATAGATAGAACCATATCTATATGGACACAAAATGTATAAATGTTTAAAAAAATCGGACCACGAGGGGAGATAGGGCAATTTCTGCCTCTAAAACCGATTTTAATGAAATTTAAAACATAGATAGATCCATATCTATAGGGACACATTAGCTATACAGTTTTTAAAAAATAGGACCACAAGGGAGGCAGGGGCAATTTCTGCCTCTCACAAACTTTCAAACCGATTTTCATGGATAAATCCATATTAACATGGACACATAAGCATGATGTGTTTAAAATACTTGAAGAAGTTTTATATTAGCGGTATTCACCCTTGGGAGTAAAATACCCTTGCAGACCTTGTTAATCATATCTTTTATCTCTCTCTCAATAGGTAGAAATGGTGGGCTATACATAAGTATGTGACATTAATGTAAAATAACCTAACCACTAGGTATCATGTCTGCACTCAAAATATTATGTAGTTAAATTCAAACCAAAATTCATTTTAAACAAATTAAAATTCATTTAAAAAACGGATCATTTACATTTCATTTAAAACAAATGATTTTTACATTCATTTTTAAATTTTTTATTTATTGAACAGCATATTCCTTAAAATTTAATAGTTCAAACTACATAACAAAATAAATACGGAAAAACATTATTTTTTGGTAGTTTGTTTTTTGAATAACAAACATAAATGTTAAAAAATAAAATTATTCGTAAAATAACTATATTTTTATTCAAATTTAACAGTACGGAAAACGAATTTAATTTCCCACAATCAGTTACTGTAATAATTTTATAAGTGTGAGGCCTTCGAAAAACACATACCTATCAAACGTAAGACGGACATCGTTAAATTAACTTCACTCTTCATATGAACTCAGAATATATGTATGTATATGCTTTATAGGGTCTAAGATTAATATTGTAGAAATTACAAACGCAATGACAAACTTATATATATCTACATATATATCAAAAAGTAATTTAAATTTTTGGGAATACAAAATTTTAATTTCAAAAGATTTTGCTATTCGTGCTTAATTCCCAGTTTTTATTATTGATAAAAACACGTGAAATTTATTGTTGATGGGATAAGCTATTCCTATGCGCATTTCACTAAAAACTAAAGATATTTAACCAAATAAAACTGTTAAACGTATAAGACTTATAGCAACAGTTCTACTTGTAATAATATCAAAGTTTAAACAAAACACATCAACAATAAACAGTGGGTTTATCTCATCTTAAATAAATTTCAAGTGTTTTTATCAATAATAAAAACGGGGAATTAAGCATGAATAGCAAAATCTTTTGAAATTATATCTATCAGGGGTGTGCTGGAAATCGCCAACGCAAAACGCAAGAATTTTAAAAGTCGTTTTTAGTAAGATTTCTGTAATAAAAGAATTTTATGACAAATATTATACAAACATTTTTCTATTAAACAGAATTTTATAACAAAAATTATAAAAATTTGATTAAAAGTGGAATTTAAACAGCCTCCAAATTCTTGCGTTTGCGATATCCAGCACACCCACCTATATATATATATATATATATATATATATATTTCACCTGTGGTGGGTAGAAAAATAAAAAAACGGTATTATTTAAACAAAATTAATTATA
The DNA here is from genome assembly GCA_930367215.1 of Pollenia angustigena. NCBI lineage: Eukaryota > Metazoa > Arthropoda > Insecta > Diptera > Polleniidae > Pollenia > Pollenia angustigena. The sequence goes on from OV884060.1 coordinate 87,686,180, forward strand.
AATTAAAAAAGAAAAATATCTAGGAAAACAAACTTAATTATAAAAAAAATAAAATAAAAAAGGGGAAATTAAAAGGCGTAAATATGTACAGTCAAATCCCGATAATTCGTACCCCGATAAATCGAAATTCCCGATAATTCGTAATAAACTTTCGGTCCCTTGAGAAAATCTCGTTTATTCGTAAAATTTCCATACATTTTGGTCCCCTCGCTAATTCGTAATTTTTTTTTTTTTTCAAATTAAATCTTCTTTACCTCTTATAAATCGTAATTATTTGCTTACTACCACTTATAATTCGTAATAAAAACAACAGAAACATGGAAAGAATGATTTTTAGCGCAATTTTTTTTTGCGTGTGTTTTTGCTTTTGCTTGTGTGTGTGTTTATTTTCTTAAGATCAGTTTGTTAGATGAATAATTTTTATATAATTTATTTTTAACAATTGTTTTTATGTTTTTTTTTTACCGTTTTTGTAAATAAATTGAAAAACACCTTTAAATCGTATTTATTTTATTTTAACCCCGTTGAATCGAAACGAAAACCCCTATAATTCGTAAGAAATGGCCGGTCCCTTGCGATTACGAATTATCGGGATTCTACTGTATAAAATATCCAAATGTATATAAAATTAATTAATAGGTATATTTAAAAAAGTCAAAAACTGATAAATTTTTTTAAGATTAAAAAAAATGTTTAAATACAAAAAAAAAATGTAATGAGTGGGACTCGAACCCGTAAACCAAAAGAAAGTTGTTACCGTTTGTGTATAATAGAGGAGGTATGTAATATTAAAGAAAAGAAGTTCACCACAAATATTTTAAATGAAAGAACAAAAAAAACATTGCAATGCCAACACACAAGCTCTGTTTCTTTACTCTACTTTGGGATCCCTCGGGATCCCAATTTGCACGAAAAGCGTTCCCGTACTTTTAATTTGTGTAAATGAGAGCGGATTTGAGAGAATAAAATTCTTCTTCTTCTTGCTCGAAACAGCCCAGAATTTTTCTTCGTGCAAATTGTGTAAATTGTCAAACAGCTGTAAAACATACACAAAACAATGAAATGCAAAGCAAAAAAATTTTGAATCAAATTTTGGAAAAAGTGTTGTGGAGTTAAATAATGTACTTAAAAGTTTTATGTTGAAATATTAGAAAAACATAATGTTAGTTATTGTAAAAGTGTTTGTTTGGTTAAATTTTTGGTAAAATGAGTTTATTTCTGCAGACAATATATAATTTTTCAAAAGTGGCATAATCTTTTATTGTTTTGTAAAAACTATCAAAACATTGACTTTTTATTTCGTGCTTAAAATTTGGTTTTTTCTGTTCCCGTACTTTTGTGTAATTTTGTCTCTTTAGGATAGAAATTTATGCTTGCTCTCATTTTCACGAACTTTACCCAAAAAGTAAAGAAACAGAGCTACAATTATTTTATTATTTGGTTAATAAAAGTCACAAACCTATTTTAATGATTTTTATTTATCCATAATGCAACATAAACAAACCAAACAATTGCTTAAATTGTGTGTGCTTTTAAATCACTTTTGTGCAAATATATTATATGTATTTGAATTTATTTTTGCATAAATTTTCTAAAAAGCTGACTTAATTGTTATCCATGTCAACAATAAAAAGGCAATGATTGTTTTTAATATTTTGACGACAGACGTTGTTCGTTGTACAAATTACCGGTTTTTTGTTAAAAAAAAAATAGTCGTAAAATTACATGATGTTCCATAAATATTCTATTTTTTACAGGGTGATAACCAGGGCGAATTCATCCCAGGTAATCTCGGTACTACAACAAGTACAACTCGTACAAAAACCACAAGCAATTTGTTTTTGTAAAATCATTGTACAATATCAAAAACACAAATAAAACAAAACAGAAACAAAGATAATAAAAGAGAATTAACAAAACTTTGACATCCAACAGTGATTTTAGCTAATATCAGCAGGGCTTTTAAGACCACCTGTAATAAATTCGCCTTGGTGATAACCAGCTATGGGCAAATGCAAAATGAAAATGCAAAAAGAGCGAACGATGTGTATACATACACAAAAAACAAAGAGCATAAAACCAACAAATGCAATCGCCCTGCAAATAAAATTGGACCACCTGACCCATTTTGATAAAATGGACTACTCCATGGACTAGTCCGATGTAATGCAAGCATGGACCATGCCATTGTTAAAAAGTGTTTGTAGTGAGACGACATGTCTTCGTTTTTTAACGACATGCTTTCGTGTTTAAACGACTTCAAAACTAATCCTCTTGAGTATACCATGGAGTAGTTTTAAAACTACTCCTTACTGGTCCAAAGGTGGGTTATATACCATGGAGTAGTTTTAAAACTACTCCTTAGTGGTCCAAAGGTGGGTTATATGGTCCTCTCCTAGGACATCGTAATGTTAAATAGACCAGATTTTTTCCATACGTTTGGGTTACTTGTGGACTAGTCCTGGTCCCTTGTGGACTACTCTTTACACGCGTGTTTGGACTGGTCCTATTATTTGCAGGGCGTAAACAAACCAATACAATGCCACACATGCAAAGCTTTCAATGTGGTGGTGCCCATAGCTGCCCTGCAAATAAAATTGGACCACCTGACCCATTTTGATAAAATGGACTACTCCATGGACTAGTCCGATGTAATGCAAGCATGGACCATGCCATTGTTAAAAAGTGTTTGTAGTGAGACGACATGTCTTCGTTTTTTAACGACATGCTTTCGTGTTTAAACGACTTCAAAACTAATCCTCTTGAGTATACCATGGAGTAGTTTTAAAACTACTCCTTACTGGTCCAAAGGTGGGTTACATACCACGGAGTAGTTTTAAAACTACTCCTTAGTGGTCCAAAGGTGGGTTATATGGTCCTCTCCTAGGACATCGTAATGTTAAATAGACCAGGTTTTTTCCATACGTTTGGGTTACTTGTGCACTAGTCCTGGTCCCTTGTGGACTACTCTTTACACGCGTGTTTGGACTGGTCCTATTATTTGCAGGGTGGTGATAACCCTGCATGTTTGTGCCATTTTTAATAAAGAATTTTAAGCAGTGTGACCATTTTAGCAATTGTTCACGTTAATTTAGCAATAACAATTTTACTTTAGCTGCAAAATTTTCATTAATCGCTTGGCATTTTTTAATCATTTTTATAAAATGTTTCTAGCTTTTTTTTGAATTATTGTAAAAATTGAAGACTAGTTTTGTTGATTTAACTTAAGTTTTTTTTAACAAATAGAAACTGGGAATTATTTCCTTCCGAAGGTAACTTTATATTATATTCAACATTTTTCATTTTTCGAATTTATTCTATGAGCTAAATTTCAGTTATGTATTTTATAAAGCTTTTTTGTAATAGTTCTATTCCTACAATTTTTCAGAAATGACTTTATACACTACCAGACTATTATATTGTATTTTCTTTTTACATTTTACCTTAGCCTTCCGTTGGAAAGCAATGAGGTATATTGAATGTACAGAAAAATTTACAATTATTAGACACCAGCAGAATGTAATGCATTTTCTGGCCCGCTACGGCCGTCGTCAGCATTCTTTGTGTCTCACTGGATAGTGTTACTTTATAAATTGAATGTATTTAACTCAACTATTTTAACAAATAGAAACTGGGAATTATTTCCTTCCGAAGGTAACTTTATATTATATTCAACATTTTTCATTTTTCGAATTTATTCTATGAGCTAAATTTCAGTTATGTATTTTATAAAGCTTTTTTGTAATAGTTCTATTCCTACAATTTTTCAGAAATGACTTTATACACTACCAGAATATTATATTGTATTTTCTTTTTACATTTTACCTTAGCCTTCCGTTGGAAAGCAATGAGGTATATTGAATGTACAGAAAAATTTACAATTATTAGACACCAGCAGAATGTAATGCATTTTCTGGCCCGCTACGGCCGTCGTCAGCATTCTTTGTGTCTCACTGGATAGTGTTACTTTATAAATTGAATGTATTTAACTCAACTATTTTAACAAATAGAAACTGGGAATTATTTCCTTCCGAAGGTAACTTTATATTATATTCAACATTTTTCATTTTTCGAATTTATTCTATGATCTAAATTTCAGTTATGTATTTTATAAAGCTTTTTTGTAATAGTTCTATTCCTACAATTTTTCAGAAATGACTTTATACACTACCAGACTATTATATTGTATTTTCTTTTTACATTTTACCTTAGCCTTCCGTTGGAAAGCAATGAGGTATATTGAATGTACAGAAAAATTTACAATTATTAGACACCAGCAGAATGTAATGCATTTTCTGGCCCGCTACGGCCGTCGTCAGCATTCTTTGTGTCTCACTGGATAGTGTTACTTTATAAATTGAATGTATTTAACTCAACTATTTTAACAAATAGAAACTGGGAATTATTTCCTTCCGAAGGTAACTTTATATTATATTCAACATTTTTCATTTTTCGAATTTATTCTATGAGCTAAATTTCAGTTATGTATTTTATAAAGCTTTTTTGTAATAGTTCTATTCCTACAATTTTTCAGAAATGACTTTATACACTACCAGAATATTATATTGTATTTTCTTTTTACATTTTACCTTAGCCTTCCGTTGGAAAGCAATGAGGTATATTGAATGTACAGAAAAATTTACAATTATTAGACACCAGCAGAATGTAATGCATTTTCTGGCCCGCTACGGCCGTCGTCAGCATTCTTTGTGTCTCACTGGATAGTGTTACTTTATAAATTGAATGTATTTAACTCAACTATTTTAACAAATAGAAACTGGGAATTATTTCCTTCCGAAGGTAACTTTATATTATATTCAACATTTTTCATTTTTCGAATTTATTCTATGAGTTAAATTTCAGTTATGTATTTTATAAAGCTTTTTTGTAATAGTTCTATTCCTACAATTTTTCAGAAATGATTTTATACACTACCAGACTATTATATTGTATTTTCTTTTTACATTTTACCTTAGCCTTCCGTTGGAAAGCAATGAGGTATATTGAATGTACAGAAAAATTTACAATTATTAGACACCAGCAGAATGTAATGCATTTTCTGGCCCGCTACGGCCGTCGTCAGCATTCTTTGTGTCTCACTGGATAGTGTTACTTTATAAATTGAATGTATTTAACTTAACTATTTTAACAAATAGAAACTGGGAATTATTTCCTTCCGAAGGTAACTTTATATTATATTCAACATTTTTCATTTTTCGAATTTATTCTATGAGCTAAATTTCAGTTATGTATTTTATAAAGCTTTTTTGTAATAGTTCTATTCCTACAATTTTTCAGAAATGACTTTATACACTACCAGACTATTATATTGTATTTTCTTTTTACATTTTACCTTAGCCTTCCGTTGGAAAGCAATGAGGTATATTGAATGTACAGAAAAATTTACAATTATTAGACACCAGCAGAATGTAATGCATTTTCTGGCCCGCTACGGCCGTCGTCAGCATTATTTGTGTCTCACTGGATAGTGTTACTTTATAAATTGAATGTATTTAACTCAACTATTTTAACAAATAGAAACTGGGAATTATTTCCTTCCGAAGGTAACTTTATATTATATTCAACATTTTTCATTTTTCGAATTTATTCTATCAGCTAAATTTCAGTTATGTATTTTATAAAGCTTTTTTGTAATAGTTCTATTCCTACAATTTTTCAGAAATGACTTTATACACTACCAGACTATTATATTGTATTTTCTTTTTACATTTTACCTTAGCCTTCCGTTGGAAAGCAATGAGGTATATTGAATGTACAGAAAAATTTACAATTATTAGACACCAGCAGAATGTAATGCATTTTCTGGCCCGCTACGGCCGTCGTCAGCATTCTTTGTGTCTCACTGGATAGTGTTACTTTATAAATTGAATGTATTTAACTCAACTATTTTAACAAATAGAAACTCGGAATTATTTCCTTTCGAAGGTAACTTTATATTATATTCAACATTTTTCATTTTTCGAATTTATTCTATGAGCTAAATTTCAGTTATGTATTTTATAAAGCTTTTTTGTAATAGTTCTATTCCTACAATTTTTCAGAAATGACTTTATACACTACCAGACTATTATATTGTATTTTCTTTTTACATTTTACCTTAGCCTTCCGTTGGAAAGCAATGAGGTATATTGAATGTACAGAAAAATTTACAATTATTAGACACCAGCAGAATGTAATGCATTTTCTGGCCCGCTACGGCCGTCGTCAGCATTCTTTGTGTCTCACTGGATAGTGTTACTTTATAAATTGAATGTATTTAACTCAACTATTTTAACAAATACAAACTGGGAATTATTTCCTTCCGAAGGTAACTTTATATTATATTCAACATTTTTCATTTTTCGAATTTATTCTTAAGTTTTTTTTGTAAATTTTGATTAAAAATAGTTATAATTCTTGTTTTTAAAATATCTTACCAGTCTTGTTAAACATAAACATATGACCTCATCATGATGTTGATTGTTGAAATTATTTGATATTACGATATAAAAGTTCCAAGAAATTTAATTTTATTTTTTTGCAAGGCGATAGCCCTGCATGCAAGTGCGATTTTTAATGAAGACTTTTAAGTAGTGTGACCATTTTGGCATTTTTGAAGGCAAATTCAGCACCAAAAACTTAGATTTAGCTGCAAAATTCTTTCTTCCAATTTCAAATTTAACCAACTGTGTATATCTGATGCTTTATCAAATCTACCTAAATACCTGTTTATATATTACCGTTTATTTTAATATTATTTAAAATGAGCCACTAAAATTTATAAGGATTTAAAAAAATAATGAATGATTTTAGCATTTTTTGGCCTTACCTAATGCAAGAGTAAGCTGTGAACAAAAATTTAGATCTGTTTCTATGTCATTGTTTTCGTCAATAAAATTATACAAACGTACATGTTTCTTGCTTTTTGATTATATTAAATATTTACGTACGAAAATACCTATAAGCAGCGAAAACCTGACTCTCATCATTTTGGATGAACCCACTTTTCTCTGGAACGGCTCTGACGATTGTTTTAAAAATTGATTTATTTTAATCATTAAGTGGTATTTTTCCATATTCCATTGAGCTTATGCCCTGGCACTTCTTAGTTTGGCTGGCATAAATCAGCAACGATTTTTACTGACCATTTTGGATGAACCCACTTTTCTCTGGAACGGCTCTGACGATTGTTTTAAAAATTGATTTATTTTAATCATTAAGTGGTATTTATCCATATTCCATTGAGCTTATGCCCTGGCACTTCTTAGTTTGGCTGGCATAAATCAGCAACGATTTTTACTGACCATTTTGGATGAACCCACTTTTCTCTGAAATGGTTAGGAGTATTTTATTCAAATCGATGATAAATTTTCTTTTTAAAATATTTTAAAAATCGTTGCTAACTTTCATGGCCACTAGATTCCCAAAATTGTTTACTTTTAAGCCCTCAAATTCCCCTTGGTTTTATTTCCGGCGTTGCTATTAATCGTTGCTATCTTGGCGGTACTGGCAAGACAGTAGCAATTCATTCAAACCCTGAAGGAAACCTGGATGCAAGTGTCTCCAAGTCACCAGTTTTGTCGACTATATTGGTGACATTGTCAAGGAAGTGTCTACACTACATTACATTTGCCACTATATTTGGCTTAAATACGAAAAAAATTTTATCAATAACAACTGAGAAGTACAATTCATATAAAAGTTGAAGAAAAATTAAAAAAAGATTGTTATGATTTCGTATTCTTACAGAAAGTGAAGACTACTTTTACTAAAATGTGCTAGCGATTCTCTGGTTCCAATGTCTACATATGTTCGCAAAGGAACTACCTAGTCAGTACCTAGTCAGTAGTACCAACGTCAGTAGTAGATTTCCAATGACACGCACATGTTAAATGTCTATTGTAAACAACATTGCCTGGGGTATAATAAGTCACTAGTACTGGTGACTGTGTAAATAGTGAATCAGTACAGATTCACTAGTGACATTTCCTGCAGGGAACTTTTTCACTAATACATAAACAATTTTACAGCTATTTTGTTTTTGCATTGTTTTGCCAACTAATATGTATATGCTTACTGTCTTGCCAGTACTGGCAAATGTAAACGCTGTGTAATTGTTGTTTTATTAACAGATGGTAAAAACCAGGGATGGCAACATCGATACAATTGCAATGTTTTGGTTAACCGTACGATGCATACCCAACTTTTTCTACGAGAATACACCCCCGGGATACGTTTGTACCTACTAGCTTATTTTGGCTTTTTCTTATGTTTAAATCTGCCATCGGCAACCTATACTATTTCATTTTGCGATTATATGCGTTGTACGAATTTTACATATGTTGTTGTTAATGTTGTTAAATTCTCTGCAATGTATGTGCACATGTACGTAATAAAAGAGCATACAAGAGAAGAAAAGAGAAAACGCGGCGCCCTGATTTTGCCGATGGCAGGTTTAAATGGTCCAATTTAATTTTTATTTTTTTTTAAGCGTAAATAAATATTTTAAAAATGTTTTAGTTTTGTTTCAAGCAAATATTCTACATGGTTCAAAAGATATAAGCAAAAGAGTGCATGCAGGCAACTATAATTCAAGTGATAGGCAAGTGTTTGTAGTATTTGGATATTCTAACGGTTGCTTTTTGATGTTGTTGTGCATTCGCCATTATTTAGCTAATCACCAATACTGAGTGCACAATATGTAACAATAATTCATAATTTTCATTTTTCAAATAAAATGATATAATTTAAACACACTAAAAAATGGGTTGTTGCCTTTTATTTTATTACGTGGCACAAACGTATCCCGGGTGTGTGTTTACGTAGGTGTCGACTTTGGAAGCTCGTACCACTGATCCGAATTGCATCAAATAACCTTTAAACAATTAGAAATTACTTATGTTTCCTAGATCCAAAATCTCTATTCCTTAAATTAAGCCGTTCCTGATTTACCGCACTGCAAAGTTGCAAGTGGATACATTCGTACCCGGTTGTGTGCTCTAGGGTTAAAGCGTATTGTTTTCTTTCATTTAACAGTACAAATGTACTATTTAACGTTTAATTACATAAATAATAGAAAAAACAAATGTAATTTGGGTACAATTAAGCTCAAAAAAGTAACATTTTAGTAGCCAATTGGTGCAATTTAAAAATTTCGTTTTGTCATCCGTTGTATCGGCGCTGATTGGCGACTGTGATTGTGCAAAAAGTGTTCACATTATCGGTGCATTAAGGTTAATTTTGATTGTCCACAGTCAGCACAATTTCGGCACAGATTGTCGCATATTAAAAAATTTTTACCGTTCACACTAACGCACATGAAATAAGACAAAAATTGGTACATTGCGCCGATAGTGGGATCTTAGCTTAAGGATCATCTACCACTCATTTTGCCAAAGATGGAAAAAAGTATCTTTCCGAACTTCATCGCAGGTACAAGTGGAAGTCTCGGAAGAAAAACGTTAAAGTCAACGATTTGGTGGTCATCAATCACGAAGACTTATATTGGTATGGCATCCCACAAAACAATTCTAAGCTTTTCATCAACAGGTTTGATTGCTGTCAACATATTCAACCCCAAACGACCCGCAAACTGGAATCGAATTGAGATCCTAGATGCCAAATCTGCCAAAAATCATCACAACACCTTGCTACATTGTTACCTATTTTGCGGACCAATGTTAAACTGCACCAAGTCATGGGACCGGAATGATGACTCGTTTCAAACACAACACCCTGTAAAATACTAACGGTCCTTAAATTGTTACTCATTTATTTCACATTATGTCATTACATTATTTTTCTTGTACTAAATTTATCTTGCAAGATCATTTTTAAGATCATTAAAACTCACTCTATTTTCGATCGTTAAAGTGCGAGCACCAAAAGAAAAAAGTAAAAACAAACATATTGACTCTCTCGTGTTAAAACATAAAAACAAATTACATTGTGAACCTTAAATAAAAAAAAAGACAAAACCCAACAAACAATTAAAAATTAAATTATCAAAATTAAATAACTTAGGAACTCAGAATTAAATACAACTTAATATTAAAATTAAAAACATAAAATTCAAAGCCTTTTTATTTACTAAATTAAAGTTCGACCCCGAAAAATATATGAAGATTCAAGAAATAAATAATGAGAAAAAAAAGATGAGACGGAGCGTTATCGATAGGTAAAATTGCCTTCATTGGCAAGTTTTTTTTCTTTAGAAACAATTTCACCTAATCAGAGGCGAGAGAAAAAGAGGAGAGAGATATTTTAGTTATATTTGTTAGTCAACGAAAAATTTGTTTATCTTTCATGCAAAGGATTGATGAAACCAATGCTTAAAAATGGCTTACATCATCCAGGCCGATTAGGAACTATTATAATCCGTAGGATAGCATTAGCCCACTTACAGGAGTCACGCATTCAGATAAACCAACGGTAAAGAGTTTTTTTCCATAACTGGAGTTCGAAGATTTTAAAGTTTTTTTACCCGGTCCTCGGTATGTGTGGTTTACTCATTTTAAAAAGGCTTTTTTTCTTTTTAATACTGCATATTTGTTGACTTAGCGACATTATCCTTTTTTGCTAAACTAGTCACACTTGTTCCTTCTGCAAACTATCTAAAAATCTCCAAAACGTTACGATTTTTAAACACACATGCCGACTGATTTACAAGATACACATTTTTTATATAAGGGGGTTCTCTTAACTTTAAAAATCGAATTTAATGTATTTCAGTGCTGTCTACAAGCTTAGAAAACATATGCAGTGAACAAAATTGTTTACTTTATAGAGCTATCTAAGTTTGTTCATATTACATAGTGGTCAACGTAAACAAAAGCTTGTTCACGTTACCCAAAGTGAACTGGATTTATATATATATATACATACTTTTTTTTGGTTTGGTTCATTTAATTGTAATAACGATATGTAATTAAAATAACGACACCGATTAAAAAAAGATTTAATACCGATACTGAAATTCGATTCGGTATCCAACCTTGGTTTTTTGCATAAAATACGGGTATATCGTTTCCCAAAATACCGGTTTTATTTAACATAATTTTTCAAATAGAAAAAATTAAACACTTGTGCTAACGAAAAATATGCTTGTTAACTTGAAGCTCTATTGTTGCAATACTGTTATTGCATTAAACTGTTTATAATTGCCTTTTAACGTTTGCCATATAATCTATTGTAGATAGGGGTTTTTTTGTATGCTAATCAAATCATATATTTTGGTCGATATATTCCAGAACTTTTTATAGACATTTTTGTTGGTGCAATACAGCAGAATCAATAAAAAGTCAATTTTTAATTTTTGGTTAGTAAGATCATATTGCCCTTAGAGAGAGAATAAGTTCAATTCACGAAATCTATAATGTATCTAGCGATCAATAATGCCATTAAGAATTTTCTATTTAAAAATATCTATATACATATATGTATAATACAGTAGTCAAAATTAAAATCAGTTTTAATTATTAATTTAATCAAGTTAATTAAACGTTTTATTGATTTGTTTACTGGAGCAATTTTTTAATAAAAATAAATTTTTTTTCTGTGAAATTGAGTTACAAATTTATCATCTCATTTTACAAAATTAAAATGATCTCGCATTTGTCCAAGGTTTAAAAACAAAAAAAGGAATAGAAAAAAAGTAGGAATAATTATGATGCCAACATTTACGCAGAAAAAGAATTGCATACACCATTTGAGTCAAGTGATGCGCATATGTATGCATGAAGATCCTTTTTATATAAAACAGCGCACATAAATGTAATAAAATTATTAAATAAAACTGAACCTGAGCATATCCTAGTATACCATCTTCACAACTTATTATGGTGGAGGGTATAAACCAAATTTTTGACTAATGACAAAAAAAATAAAAAAGTTATTAAAATAAGTTTACCAAAAAATGTTAACAAAAATTTTTAAAAATGGCAGAATTAAAACTGTTTGCATTGCTAATAAAATGAATATGGGGAGGTAGTCGGTTCCACAAACAAATTGTAGAATGTAAAATAAAGGTTTTTTTCTGGAAATCAAGTGCAAAACAATTGGTATTCAAGTTTGAATTTCAAGTTTCAAGGGTCGAGATATACTATTGTCACACTCTATATCAAAAGCATTCTCCAGTATTATGGGAATGTGAAATCAAGTAAATATTAGTAAAACATTTGAAGCTTGTATAGCACTTTAAAATACGTTTGAACTCAGGTTTATTTCCAGTTCAATTTAAAACATTTGAAATTTTATTTTTGAGTGCTTATTATTATATTAATAAAAATAAATAAATAAATTAGCTTTAATTTCTGGACTGTAATAAATTTTAATTTTCGTATTCAAATTTTCTATTTTTCAGTTGATTTTTGTTTATATTTATAATTTAAAGTCAATTTTTTCTAAAATAATTTTTTTTTTTTTTTCAATTAGTTAGCCAATAAGCAAAGTAAATTGTGAATTTTAAATTTAAGGCAAAGTGTGGTATATTGAATCTCGCTTTAACGAAAACCCGGTATAACTGTCAGTTAAAATTTTCACTACCTTATATAGCAACAGTTACGAAATTTACTAAAATATAAAAACTTACCGCAAAAATTATTTCATATGTGTAAGATCATTTTTAATTCATTTATTTTAATATTTGCCTAAAAAAAATAGCAGAAATGCGTATATTGTGGTAAGCTCCCCGAGCGTGAGCAATGAAAACATTCGATACCCAGAATTAAATAAAAATTATTTAAGTGCAAAAATTGCCAGCGCAACTGGTTTTCCATACAGCAATTTAAGTGCAAGTGTGCCCAACCTGAGCAAGTGTGTTGATCCGACCGTAAATGTGGTACAAAGTGTGAAGTCGTCTGACCAGAGGAATAATAACGAAAAACCTGGAACATCACGATTTGCATTAATAAATACAGGAGCTGTGCCAAAAAGTACTAAAGTGCAAACAGGCATGGACAGATATATAACAATAACTAAGAGAAAGGCTAGCCCTAGGTCCACCCAACAGGAACGCATGGCCAAACAATACAAAGGCTCTAACGTAGTCTCTTTGCCAACAAATGGTAACAGATTCTCTGTACTATCCATACCTGACGATGAAGAAGCAGAATCAGCACATGGAACAGCCACTAAAGAAGTTAAACCGCCACCTATCTATCTGCGGGAGCAAACATCAAATAGCATAGTCAACATGTTGATTCAACTGGTAGGTAAGAATAATTTCTACGTCGTTTCTATACGACGCGGGCAAATTCAAGAAACCAAAATTCAAGCCAGTACAGAAACGAACTTTCGTATTATATCAAGACACCTGGACGCAGAAAATAAAAGTTACTATACATATCAATTAAAAAGTGCTAAGGGATTGATTATTGTCATAAAAGGCATAGATAGTTCTGTTCCTACAGAGGAAATAAAATCTGCCATAGAGCTAGAGGGGTATGAGGTTAAATCTGTTCATAACATTTTGAACAGGAATAAAATTCCTCAACCAGTGCACCGCGTTGAAATATCGTTTGATTCATCGGTTCTCAAAACCAAAAATTCAGTTCATCCCATATACAACTTGCGCTACCTACTCAACAGAAGAATAACTGTTGAGGAGCCATTAAAACGAAAGGGTCCCTCCCAATGCACAAACTGTCAGGAATATGGGCATACAAAATCATATTGTAAATTGCCTCACGTATGTGTGGTTTGTGGCGACGCTCATAAAACCGCCGAATGTAATCGTTCTAAAGCTGACCCGAATGTAAAGAAATGCAGCAACTGTGGCGAAAATCACACGGCAAACTATAGGGGTTGTAGAGTCTTCTTGCATTTAAAAAAAACCTGCTTTACTTCAAAAATATACTCACTCCCAATATGGTCCGTCACATGCGCCCAGCCAAGCCGCTGGCTCTATTGCTAGTACTTCACAAACAAACAATCAAAACCAATCATATGCCCAATTCTTAAAAGAAAACCCTAATGCGAAAAATCCCCCGAGTACTTCTAACGCAAAGCAACCTCCAAACGCTAATGTTCCTAGGGAAGGTCTACAAATGCCTTCTGGAAATAAGCCTACCTCAATTAAAAATTTAATTCAAACTATGAATAACTTCATGGCCACTATGCAGAACATGTTTCAGGAAATGATGCGAAACCAGAACATGCTCCTGCAAGCTCTACTCAACAAAAAATGAACCAGTTAAAAATATGTTTCTGGAATGCAAACGGGTTATCCCAACATAAACACGAAGTTGCAAACTTTCTTCATAGGCATGAAATCGACGTACTTCTTGTCTCTGAAACACACTTCACTCATAAAAACTGCTTTAGGGTAAATGGATACCTTACGTATGACACAAAACATCCCAGCGGACGAGCTTGTGGTGGCACAGCCATAATTGTGCACAAAAACATCAGACACTTACCATTGCCAGAGTTCGAAGAAGATTGTATCCAGGCCACATCTATAAATCTTACTGATTTCAATCTAACGTTAACATCCGTTTATTGTCCCCCGAGGCACAAAATTGTAAACCATAAATTTCTCAACTTCTTCTCCACATTGGGCCAGAAATTCATTGCTGCTGGCGACTACAACGCTAAACATACATATTGGGGCTCCAGACTTATTAGTCCTAGAGGTAATCGGCTATACAATACCGTAACTGCAAATAATTTTGATGTGGTATGGAGTGGTGAGCCTACCTATTGGCCAACCGACTTCAATAATCTACCAGACCTTATTGACTTTGCTGTAATTAAAAACATCAAGCGCGATCAGGTACTAGTAAGTTCCTCCTATGATCTTTCGTCTGATCACTCACCTTCAATCCTAATTTTAAAAGGTAACTCTGACGCTGCAGCTGCAAACTATATTTCCTTTCCAAACAGAAACACAAATTGGTTAAAGTATAAAATGAATGTGAGCTCTCACCTATCACAGTGCATTCCCCTAAAAAATTCATCTGACATCCAAATAGCTGTCGACTGATTTACAGAAGTCTTGGATACTGCAGCAAGATATGCAACCCCAATCAAGCGGACAAATAAACGTGCTCCTTACAATACATCGACGGATATAGAGACCCTTATCAGAGAAAAAAGGAAGTTAAGAAGACAATGGCAAAACAGTCGTTCCCCAACCACTAAGGCCCAACTACAATTATGCCTGACCACTCTTCGCAACAAATTGAGACAGAACCACGAGTCTGCAATAGAAGGCTATCTAAACAGCCTAGACGCCACAAAAAACTCCAATTATAGCTTATGGAAGGCTGTACGGCATATGAAATGCCCTATAACCCAAGAATCTCCATTAAGACTGGAAAACCGCACTTGGGCCAAAAACACACATGAAAAATTAAACGCTTTCGCGGGCCACCTTGAGAAAGTTTTCACGCCACATGATGCACATACTTGTTCCTGTCGTCCAATCATTCCTGATAAGGTAAACCATCCATTACAATTTAACATAACTCAAGTAAAATCTGCAATAGAAAAAGTGAATATTAGAAAATCTCCCGGACCTGACCGCATCACAGGGTCAATGATAAGAAACCTACCATCGTCTGCTTCCAGAATCTTGCTGCTCATTTTTAACGCTATATTAAGAGTCGGATACTTCCCATCCTCATGGAAGAGGTCTATAATTGTGATGATTCCCAAGCCAGGAAAAGATGCTAGCCAGGTTGCGTCGTACAGACCGATAAGCTTATTGTCAATCCTATCGAAGCTTTTCGAAAAAATATTCGTTTTAAGTATAACTCCTCATCTAAATGAACGAAATGAGCGAAACATGGTACAATAGAACAAGTGCATAGAATTGTCACCCTTATTAGATCGGCGTTTGAGAAAAAGCAATACTGCTCAGCACTCTTTATAGACATTTCCCAAGCTTTTGACAAAGTTTGGCATGATGGGCTACTCATCAAAATAACACGAATGCTTCCTCAAAACACTCACAAGCTTCTGGAGAGCTATCTAACAGGCAGAACATTCATAGTAAGGTCGCAAGATAAATACTCCCCTCTCAAGAAAATTACTGCTGGTGTTCCCCAAGGCAGCATATTAGGACCGCTTCTATATATAATATACACAGCGGATATGCCAACAAACCTGAGCACGCATACCTCTACATTTGCAGACGACACAGCATTTATTAGCGTTAACCATGACCCAAAAGTCGCATCGCAAAATCTGCAGTCCCACATCAATGAACTAGAGGCATGGCTAGAAAAATGGAGAATAAAGGTTAACCCGGCTAAATGTGCTCACTTAACTTTCACGCTCAGAAGACAAACGTGCCCAGCAGTAAAAATAAATAACATCACTGTTCCGGTAGAAAACCATGTAAAGTACTTGGGAATTCATATAGATAGACGCTTGACCTGGTCTCGTCATATCGAAGCGAAAATAACGGCTATGAAACTTAAAGCAGCTCAACTACATTGGCTTCTCGGTGGAAACTCAAACTTGTCTTTAGACAACAAAATTCTGCTGGGGTACTGCATGCGCATCTAACATCCAAAAGCTTCAAAGAAGACAGTCTAGAATATTACGACAAATTGTCTGCGCCCCATGGTATATACGTAATGATATTATCCACAGAGATCTCAACGTCCCCACTATCCAGGAGGAAATTAAAAAATATTCAATAAGCTACATCGATAAACTAATGGTCCACCCTAACTACCTCGCTCGGGGTTTGCTTCAGTTCGAAGGTCACCAGAGGCTAAAAAGAACCGATACTTTGAGCCTAACTAGAAGACAGTCTTAAAATCTGAATACAGCAGTTAGTGGTTACACTGGTAACAACTAATAAACAACAAGTAGAATTAAGATTTGAATACATATTGTAAATTTCGATAAGAAAGATTCAATAATAAAAATAAATTTAAAAAAAAAAAAAAAAAAAAAAAAATGTCTATAATTAGTATATAGATAAAAAAGTTTTTTTTTTACTTCAGTAAATAACAATGCAATTATTATTTTTTTATTAACTTCATATTCTTTTAACATTTTTTTTTTTTTTTTTTTATTTGGCTAAGTAATTGTTTAAGTGATATATTTATTTAAGATAGTTGATTGCCTCTATTGATTCGTCTAAAAGAGCGGGATTTAGTTTTACCAAAAGAATATTTTCAAGTGTTTCCGAACTAAGACGGTTTCTGGACGCGCTTAGAATGACTTTAAAAGATGAGAAAGCTCGTTCTATTGTTACCTTTAAAATATAAAATATATTAGAGTAATAAAATTAGAAAGGAAAAGATACATACATACATACATACATCATGAACATGTGCATATGCTAAGCCCCCTTTCACACTCGGCAAGTTACTTGCGCAAGTTACTTGCCGACAACAACAAAGTCTGTACAAATTTTTTTTAAATTTGTTTTTTCCTTACAGACTTTGTTGTTGTCGGCAAGTTACTTGCGCAAGTAACTTGCCGAGTGTGAAAGGGGGCTAATTTGATACATATGCATGTACAAGCCATTAATTACGTTTAGCAAAATTTTATACTTTTTTCACCAAGCTCAGTTATAATTAACTATCAGTTATAATTAACTATCAGTTATAATTAACTTTCAGTTATAATTAACTATCAGTTATAATTTACTATCAGTTATAACTGTCAAAAACATATTGTTAACTGGAAGTTAAAATAAAATGAACTGGGTAAAATTGGTCGTAAAATTATGTTTTTAACTTTTCAATTGGCACTTTAAATGCAAAAACCAATAAATTCAGATTTTTTTTTACAAACACAAAAAATTAAGAGAACTATGAGTTAATCTTATGAATATTCTTTGAATTTGCTAACGTATATAATGTTACCTGTGTTGGGGGAACACCAAAAATAATATTAGAAATTATATAAAGCTCCTCATCTACTGCTTTTCTATCCCTCCAATAACTAAGAACACAAGTATCACTTCTTAAAAATGGTAATTTTAGCCTTTCAATTCGTGGATCAAATTACAGACATGAAATGAGTATATTTATTTTATTTTTTATTTATTTATTTGATATTTATTATTGTTTTACCCATACAACAAGATATACAAAATCTTTTAGATTATAGTAGGGATAGCAGGTAGGTATACAAAAAAATGTTTATAACATGGAACTTATTATTTTATATAAAAAAGTAAAAAAAGTGTTGGGGGAAAAAAAAAAATAATCATAATAATAAAAAAAAAAATAAAAAAATGAATAATAATAAATGAATTACAATAACATTTATGAATAATTTAGAAACATGCAAAAACGAAAATTTTAAAACATAGAATGATTGAAAAATTATTAAGATTGAGAAAACAGTTTAATAATTTCATTTTTGAAAATATTCGCATTGCTGATTGTTTGAATTCTGTTTGGAAGTCTGTTCCACAAACGGATAGCATTAATGAAAAACTGCCGCTCTGAAACCTGACACTTGTATCTAATACTTGTTAGTTTACAGCCGCGGTTCGATCTTACAAATTGCAACCTGTTGTACAAGTATGAAGGTGTTTTAAGATATATGATTTTGTGCAGTAGTATTAAAGTTCTGCTGTCAATTAGATTTGAGAAAGTCATGCCATACAATTGTTTCGCAAAAGAAGTTATATGATCACGTCTGCGAAGACCAAAAACGTATCTGGTTATATTGTTAAATGCTACCTTTAACTTTCGTGTACTATCTGAGTCACAATGTCCAAATATTTCACTTCCGTAAAGTAAGCTGGGAATTACGTACGTTTTAGCAATAAGCATTCTTATGTTAACCGGTGTGCAAGAAATGGTTGACCACAGAGAACGTATCATGGATTGAGTTTTACAAACAATAGAGTTAACATGATTCGACCAACTTAATGTTTGATTGAATACTAGCCCCAGGTTTTTTGATGAGGTGACTATGTCAATTTTTTGTCCATTTATCATTACGTTAATATTGGGAATCAGTAAATTGGATTTTCTGTGAATTATTATACATTTTGATTTTAAGGGATTCAAACAAAGGCCGTTCTCAGATGCCCATGAAGAGACTTTATTCAGATCTATATTTAGAGCATTAACACTTTGTTGTAGTGACTTAATGGGTGAACTTAGGTAGAGCTGTACATCATCCGCATACATGTTAAATTTGCAGTATGAAATACAGGTAGGTAAGTCATTAGCATACATCGAAAATAACAATGGTCCTAAGATTGAGCCTTGTGGTACTCCTTTAGTAACTGGTAGAGCAGCAGAGTTATTATTTCTTAGGAAGACAGTTTGAAAGCGGTTTGTGGCGTATGATTTTATTAGTGAAACCGCAGTACTGGAAAAATTAAACTGTTGTCTTAGTTTCTTACAAAGAACAAAATGATCAACTGTGTCAAACGCCTTTGAGTGATCTAGAAGAACCAACATTGTTACCATTCCATTATCTATATCACTGCGAATATCTTCGGAGACATCAATGAGTGCAGATACACAACTGTGTTTTTGACGAAATCCAGATTGCTTTACATTAAGAAGTTGATTTCTTTCCAGGTATTTGCACATTTGTTTATGGGCAATCTTTTCAAAAATTTTGGAGAGATATGAAAGTATAGCAATAGGTCTGAACTCAGAGCTTGTCTTAGGCACTGGTATAATTTTTATATATTTCCAACGTGAAGGAAAAACTGATGTTGAGATAATTGTGTTTATTAAGTGAGTTAAGTAAGGTAGGATTTGTGGCAGTAGTATCTTAATGAATTTCGGATTTATGTCGTCACACCCAATAGCATTTGACTTAATTGCTTTCATGCTATATAAAACATCAATTTCATCAATGCAGTGAAATTTAAATAAATCATAGTTTTGTAAGCCAAGGCCATTGCGCTGATATACATTATGTGTGTTTAAGTTTATTGGAGGTGTAGGCAAAGATACAAAAGCTTGATTAATATCATCTGGATTAAGATTTAGTTCCTGGTTATGATTCTTAATATTACATATTCCTATTTCACGGATTGTTTTCCACGTGCTTTTTCCATCTATTGCTCTGGTAAAACGTTCGGAAAAGTATTTATATTTTGCTTTTTTAATCAGGCAATTGACTTTATTACGCTCTGCTCGAAAAACTTCCAATAGATATAAAGTCTTAAATCGTTTTCACCGTTTGTAGGCTTTGTTTCGCACTTCAATTTGATTTTTTATGGATGACGTAAACCATGGCCTCGTAGTTGGTTTTATAACTCTTGTTGTTAAGGGCACTGATGAATTGTATAAAAACAGAATATTTTCCTCAAGAAAACGTAGCTGATCATCCACACACTGCATGCGAAATATACTGTTCCAGTTTATTGAAAAAAATTGATCTTCGAGTAGTTGAATATTTATTCTTTTAAATGTGATAGACTCAGTTTTACGAGACAAAGGGAAATCATAAGTTGCATAAATCAGATCATGCCGTGAAAAACAAGGAGCTGAGAGCTGGTCATAGTGCAATATCTTAGATTTAAAGTTTACAAAAAACAAATCAAGAAGAGTACTGCACGTGTTTGTGAAATGAGTAGGTATAATTTGATTAACAGGTACGAGACCAAGTTGTAGCATATCATCGGCAAGTTTATTTTCTTCCAATAAGTTTGAGTTAAAATCGCCAGCAATTAATAGTTCCGCATATGGTTCAGTTATATATTGCAGATTAGTTAAAAACGAAGCAGTGTCAACGTAGCGATTGGGCCTGTAAACACACCCGACAAGAAATTTTCTGCCATATGATATTATTTCAACGAAAATATATTCAACCTCTTCTCCGGTTCTTGATTTGCATTTGAAATTTGACGTTAAATTAGAATTAATAAAGATTGCCACGCCACCTCCACGAGATTTTCGATCAGCCCTGAACATATTGTAGCCTCTTATTTGAACTAAACCATCAGTTAAGTCTTCATTAAGCCAAGTTTCAGTAACACATATTATGTCAATTTGAGAGTTTTCAAATATAAGTCTAAATTCATCGATCTTATTGATAAGACTCTGAGCATTTATATGGCAAACATGCACACCTTCTTTCTGCTTAGCGAAGATGCGGACTATTGTCATAGCACTATCACTGGAACAATAACTAATGCTACCCATTTTGTTTATAGGAACAAGTTCTGAGAATAAACACACTTACAGCAATGCAAAATATATTCAAAAAGTATAATATAAATAATATTTTAAAGATAGTATATAAATAAACAGTATTATGTTTTAATAAAATAGATAATATATATTTATCATTTATGTAAGTAATATTACGGTTCGACATTATCAATAGTAGAAACAAGACATTATTTGAGAAAAAATTCATTTAGGTTTTCTAGGAATTCTATAAGTATAGGCTCTTCTTCAGTCGCTTTTTTAATGTAAACTTGCCCACGGAGTGAAAAGACGGATTTAATTTTCCCGGCTTTTTTTAGCTTAGTACATTCACCGAAAATTTTAAAGTTATGCGGAGTTAAATTTTCATTTATATAAAAAGGATGATCACCGACTTCGTTATCTTTAACAAATCCTATGTGTCGCAAGTGTAGTGTAGATTTGTTTTCTCGTCTAAATGCAGATAGCGACTTTAACAGGTAATTTCTTTCGTATGAAGATTTTAAGGTAGCAACAATCACTTCATCAGTAGGATTATACGGTTTTCCGTTTTTATAAATTTTATCAAGTCTATATATATTTTCAATTTGAGGTGTGAAAATTTTTAAACTATCACATATATTATGAAAAATGTTTTCGAGGTTTTCATTTTCAAATCGCGGTACCCCAACTATACGCAAACTACTGGCCACCACTGAAGTTTCTTGTTTAAGAATTTTTCATTTTTATTTAGTGTAATCGACCGTTTTTCGAAATGCGTTAGAGTTAAGTCTCCTAGTATCTTTGTAAAGCTATTTTCAGTAGATTTTACGACAACTTGCTTTATTAATAATTTGCATTTAAGCCAATTCGCATAAAAATCGCTGAAATTTAAAGTCTCCTCTTGAAATTTGGTCAAAATATCATTAATTGGGGTAAAAACTAATAAAAATTCGTCAACCTTCTTCTAAAATTGGTCGTTAGCTTCGAAATAATCATCTTCTGTAGAATAGGCAGGCATATCTGGGTGCCCAATAAATGATTTTGCCGTTTTTAAATCGTTCATCATTTTAAAAGTAGATCCCCAACGGGTTGGACAGTCGATTTGTGGTACACGTACATAATATAAATCAAATAAATGTCAAAATCCATTCGTCGGTTTTCTTTAAAACTTTGTAAAATTTCTACACTGTATAATGATACTTGAGTTTATAATAACATCAACTGCAACTAACTGTGCCGTATGCGCAGCACACCTGCATATTGTTACATCGCCTAAATCGTTTTCATTATCCATTTCATTTAAAACATTTCGGTAGTCACTATTATTCAAAAATTCATCTTCATATTTAGAAAGGCATTGGGACAATAATGGCGTTGTTTTCAACATGTTCGCTCCATTGTCAGAAGTCACTGCAATTACCTGTTGCAAATTTAAATTATATTTATTTAAAGTTTTGATTATTTCTGTTGCCAAATTTTTGGACTTAGTTGAGCCAGCTCCTTTTAACTCGATCATTCCAATTACTCTAGAAATAATATTACCATTATTGCAGTATTGTAAACTGATTCCGAAAATGCTCCTTTCTAATCGAGTCGCACTATCAATTTTAATGGAAAATAATTTATTTGATAGTTCACTTTGAATTAAACCACGAAGTTTAGTCACAACTTCACATAAAATTTTTTTGGCATTGTCCGAATTTAAAGAAAACATTTGCCCGCTGTTTGTTTTTAATGCACTACATATAGGTTTCAAATATATTTTGCATGTTATTGCTGTTTAAAATATCAAACGCTAATCCATTTTCAGTGACCAATCCTATATACGATTTAATTATCTCATGTCGATATATGCTTTTACATTTTTAGACTTTTTTATGGATTTTTTAAGATCTTTTTCTATTTTATGCATTTTAAGTAAATGCGATTTTAAATTATAACTTCTACTATTATTTAATGTATTTTTGCATATTTTGCATAAAACTTTGTCCTCAATATCACACACTTCAAAGTAATCATATATTTGTTCCATTTTTGTTTATTGTTAATTACTTGTAAAAAATATTTTCGGGAGACCAAACGTTAAAAATCAAATTAAACAACTGTCGTTTTGTCAGATTGTGCGACCTTATTTATACACTCGTGAAAAATATTTTTCCAATATTTTTCGGAAACAACAACAAAAAAAAGAGATCATAAATTTGCATACATTTGTTGCTTTGATTCCGCAAGGTGTTGTTGCATTTGTTTGTCATATGTATATGCAACAACAAATGAAAAGGTCAAAAGTGTATAAAATAAGCAAACAAAAAAGTTCATAAAAAAGGATCGCTACTTGTATAAAAATCTGTGTTTCGTTAATGTTGGCGTCATAATTATTCATACTTTTTTTTCTTTTCCTGTGGTAAAAAAAACAAGTGAAAAAATAAATAACCCTTCATTTTCCGCTAAAAAACAACAACAAAGCAAAGATCATAAATTTGCATACGTTTGTGTCTATGAAAGCACTAGGTGTTGTAGCCTTTGCTTGTCATTTGTATATGAAACAACAAATGTAAAAGAAACAAGTGTATAAAATAAGCAAAAAAAGTTCATAAAAAAGGATCGCTACTTGCATGAAAATCTGTGTTTCGTTAATGTTGGCGTCATAATTATTGCTCAATTACCAAATGTCTACGCAAACGTCAATTTCCTGAGAAAAAAATAAAAAATATCGTCTTTTTTGTTTTAAAAATCGTGCAATTTAAAATCAATTTTAAACAAATTTGTTTCGACTTTTATTATAAAATAAAGACCCAGTAAAATCTTCGCCTACAAAATAATATGTTAAGTAATCAGTACCTCGTTTCTGTATTTCTCGCTTCGTAAAATTTTCCGCATGAAACGTGTGAATTGCAACAAAAATAGTGTGAAATGAAACAAAAAATGGTTTTTCTCACGCAAGTGTTTCTGTATCTTTTCTTGGCGAGAATTATCTGTCATTTTAATAATTTTCCAGCAATTATTGGAAGTATGCGAGAAAAAGTGTTTCCATAACAATATTTTGCGAAAAGTTTCTTTCAACAACTGTCAAAATAAGCCACATTTGAAATTGGTGGCGAGAAAATCAAAATGTAGATATTTTGAATTTAAAATATGTTTACATACAATTTTTTTAAAATAAATAAAAAAATAGAAGGAATATAAATGATGAATGCATAATTTATATGATGAAAATAAACAAAAAACCATTGTTATATTTTGTTATTTAAAATTTTTTTTAGCCTTTTCTTGTTTTGGTTTTAATCAGCGCTGCCAGATAAATTTGTGTCAAAATCGTAAATTTTCTGAGAAAAAAATATAAAAGATCCTCCTTTTTTGTTTTAAAAATCGTGTAATTTAAAATAAATTTTAAACAAATTTGTTTCGACTTTTATTAAAACATAATCAAACAAAAACAAAGTTAAAGTTCATGGGCATTTAATAATTTCTTTAAATTTATATTTCTTTTGTTAAGCTGAAGGATAATTTTTTATAAAACTATTTATTTTCTTTAATCCGATAACAATTAAAAATTGTTTTTCCCTGAAGAAGTCACACAAATGCATGAGCAAATATCATATTAAACAAAAAATAAAATAAATGGCCCATAACTATAGTTGTTGCCGCCGAAATCATATAATAATTTTTATTTTTCATGCATTTTATTATTTTAACATTCATAATTACTTTAAACAAATTTATTTCAAAAATCACTTAAATGTTACATTTTTTATTCATTTATTAATATTGGGATACTTCCCAATAAATTCCTAAATTTGCAAACCAAACACACACATAGTATGAATGTAAAATTATAACGTTTCTTTTGTATTATATACTTTTATTCCAATACTTTTTTTTCTTGTTAAATGCATTATTCCTTATTCGCAGTTTCTCATGTATTTATAAATATAACTGTCCGTTTTATATGATCACGTAGACCAACCAAATACTTTTCTACATATGTATGAATATAAAATTTGTCTGCCTAAACAGAGAAAAGAACATTAAAGTTAGTTGGTTTTCTAACATTGTAAAACGCGGTTGTTAACATTTTAATTTTAAAGCCCTTTTCTTTTATTGTAAAAACTAAAAGTAAATTTAATGTTTTAAATAAATTTAAAATCTGTGAATGAAAAGAAGGGCTGTTAAAAAGTGTTTTATTTTTAATAGTCATAAACAAAGCATACTTTAAGAGTTCTAAAGTAAACTTTTATTAAAAATATGCTTTTGATCTACTATAGACAAGCAAAAGCATACTTTACACGTTAAACCCGATGTTAATTTTAAAACCAGCTGAAGTTGTGTTTAACTCATTTAACAACAGCATCAGCTGTTTTTCGCCAAATAAAAAAGTACTTGCAAAAAGTTAAAAATGTTTATGTTATAAGATGTTGGCTGATATTTTGCAATTATTAATAATTTGCAGGAAAACTTTTATGGAAAGAAACACAAAATATATATGTATAGGCCCTAATTTTGGCCTAGCGTTTTACACAAAGTTTTGTAATTTTGTTGTTGCTTTCTACATAAAATCATATTGCGTGTTTCAACCGTACAAGATATGCAGTGTTTTATTTATATTTTAATTTTCAATGTCGGCTGCTTAAAGTTGCCACTTGCTTATATTTTGTTGTATGTTGTATGAAAAATTTGCTACATTTGAGGTGGCACCCAGTTAAAGTCGGTTCAATTTAAAACATACTTTAGTTTCGACTATAGTAGCAAAATATTTAAAAGAATGTTTTTATTTTAAAGTTGTTTTTAAATAGAACCGACTTTAGCGTTTGACTATGATTATGGGCCAATATTTTTACAAAAGCAAAAAGAAGCCAAGCTTAATAAAATAAACATATGTACATCCTTATTTAAAATAGATAAATATAGATAAATAGATAAATTTTTTAATTAAATCAGCTTTGTGAAAAACCTAGAATTCATAGTGACAACGTTGTTTTATATTTATATCGTATGTAGTCCGAAATAGTATATTATTGAAATTTAACTATATCGGTTTACAAATGGCTGAGATATAAATCTGTAATTTACCTATTCCTATAAATTTTTTTTCTTTTTTTTACCTGAAATAGACTAAGTAGAACAGCTGGTAGTTTAAGTTAAAAAAATCGGTTCATAAATGAACGGGTTACAGACAAAAAACTTTTTTTCTTGAAGAAATAATGGTTTTGGCCCAAAAATGTCCATATAAGATAAGAATATCAAAAGGGTGTTTCCACAGAAATTGACCCCTTAAGCTCGATTCATCCATGCGTTCCGAACAATATTTTTGACCGGACAATAATTTTTTTAGAGAGAGTGTTCTGCAGAACGATTCACCCATCTCGGAAAATTTGTCCGGACAAACAAAGCTACCATATGGTTTACAGATGTAAACGATTACACAAAGTGGCAGCACAGTTAGCAAACTTTTAGTTTTTTTTATAAAAGTGTGTGAAAATGGAAGAAAGAAGAAAATTAATTTTATTATTTTTAATTGAATTGCATAAAACCCATTTACTAGCAAAACAAATTTATCAAAAAAGGTTGAAAGTAAAAAGAATAGCAGTTAGAAAAATATTACAGAAAAGAAGAACAAACGGTGTTTTCCACACACTTGTTCCAGAGATGCGCTTTCATGACGTGGAATCGTTTATAAAAAATTAACATTCACTTTCTACAATAATTGGTAAACATTATGTTAAAAAATATTTAAACTTACCATTTAAAATTTACTTACGACCAATTCCAATAGATTTTTCTATTTCCGTCCATATATTTTGTTTTAAGTAAGTATTTTTATATGAACGATTTCCCATATGATAAATACATTCTCTTCCTGGATTTTTTATTTCCTTAATAAGTTTCAGGGCAATATTTTCTTTAACATCCATTTTTGTTTAATTTTTTTTTTAATTATTCAGCACAAAACGAAAAATTTAATATGTGGCAGAAATGCGTATATTGTGGTAAGCTCCCCGAGCGTGAGCAATGAAAACATTCGATACCCAGAATTAAATAAAAATTATTTAAGTGCAAAAATTGCCAGCGCAACTGGTTTTCCATACAGCAATTTAAGTGCAAGTGTGCCCAACCTGAGCAAGTGTGTGGAACATCACGATTTGCATTAATAAATACAGGAGCTGTGCCAAAAAGTACTAAAGTGCAAACAGGCATGGACAGATATATAACAATAACTAAGAGAAAGGCTAGCCCTAGGTCCACCCAACAGGAACGCATGGCCAAACAATACAAAGGCTCTAACGTAGTCTCTTTGCCAACAAATGGTAACAGATTCTCTGTACTATCCATACCTGACGATGAAGAAGCAGAATCAGCACATGGAACAGCCACTAAAGAAGTTAAACCGCCACCTATCTATCTGCGGGAGCAAACATCAAATAGCATAGTCAACATGTTGATTCAACTGGTAGGTAAGAATAATTTCTACGTCGTTTCTATACGACGCGGGCAAATTCAAGAAACCAAAATTCAAGCCAGTACAGAAACGAACTTTCGTATTATATCAAGACACCTGGACGCAGAAAATAAAAGTTACTTACATATCAATTAAAAAGTGCTAAGGGATTGATTATTGTCATAAAAGGCATAGATAGTTCTGTTGCTACAGAGGAAATAAAATCTGCCATAGAGCTAGAGGGGTATGAGGTTAAATCTGTTCATAACATTTTGAACAGGAATAAAGTTCCTCAACCAATGCACCGCGTTGAAATATCGTTTGATTCATCGGTTCTCAAAACCAAAAATTCAGTTCATCCCATATACAACTTGCGCTACCTACTCAACAGAAGAATAACTGTTGAGGAGCCATTAAAACGAAAGGGTCCCTCCCAATGCACAAACTGTCAGGAATATGGGCATACAAAATCATATTGTAAATTGCCTCACGTATGTGTGGTTTGTGGCGACGCTCATAAAACCGCCGAATGTAATCGTTCTAAAGCTGACCCGAATGTAAAGAAATGCAGCAACTGTGGCGAAAATCACACGGCAAACTATAGGGGTTGTAGAGTCTTCTTGCATTTAAAAAAACCTGCTTTACTTCAAAAATATACTCACTCCCAATATGGTCCGTCACATGCGCCCAGCCAAGCCGCTGGCTCTATTGCTAGTACTTCACAAACAAACAATCAAAACCAATCATATGCCCAAGTCTTAAAAGAAAACCCTAATGCGAAAAATCCCCCGAGTACTTCTAACGCAAAGCAACCTCCAAACGCTAATGTTCCTAGGGAAGGTCTACAAATGCCTTCCGGAAATAAGCCTACCTCAATTGAAAATTTAATTCAAACTATGAATAACTTCATGGCCACTATGCAGAACATGTTTCAGGAAATGATGCGAAACCAGAACATGCTCCTGCAAGTTCTACTCAACAAAAAATGAACCAGTTAAAAATATGTTTCTGGAATGCAAACGGGTTATCCCAATATAAACACGAAGTTGCAAACTTTCTTCATAGGCATGAAATCGACGTACTTCTTGTCTCTGAAACACACTTCACTCATAAAAACTGCTTTAGGGTAAATGGATACCTTACGTATGACACAAAACATCCCAGCGGACGAGCTTGTGGTGGCACAGCCATAATTGTGCACAAAAACATCAGACACTTACCATTGCCAGAGTTCGAAGAAGATTGTATCCAGGCCACATCTATAAATCTTACTGATTTCAATCTAACGTTAACATCCGTTTATTGTCCCCCGAGGCACAAAATTGTAAACGATAAATTTCTCAACTTCTTTCCACATTGGGCCAGAAATTCATTGCTGCTGGCGACTACAACGCTAAACATACATATTGGGGCTCCAGACTTATTAGTCCTAGAGGTAATCGGCTATACAATACCGTAACTGCAAATAATTTTGATGTGGTATCGAGTGGTGAGCCTACCTATTGGCCAACCGACTTCAATAAGCTACCAGACCTTATTGACTTTGCTGTAATTTAAAACATCAAGGGACTTACGTTATTTACGTTCTTGTATTCTTAAAAAAAATAAAACTTTGTTATGTTTTTATTTTTTTATTTTATTTTTATTTGTTTTATCCAAATCAACCTTACAAACAGAGGACGGAACCAGAACTGAAAACTACTTTTTGTTTAGTTTACATCATTATTTTATCATTCTTTTTCATTGGTTGACAATTACAAAATTTATTTAAATGTAAACTTGCTAAGTTTGCATTATTTTAACGCGACACTTTAACTGTTGCATCAACATGATTTTGATTGGCTGAAAACGAAATTTAGTTAAAGCAAAATTGCTAATTTTGCATTTTTTATTTATTTCACAATTAAATTTATTTTTTATAATTTGTTTGTGTAAAAATCATGTTGATGCAGCAATTTTACATTTTAATGTCGTTGACTTATATTTTCTAGAAACGTATCATATTTGTCAGGGGAAGTATTCCTATATGTAACTACTCCCCCCTTTAAATTAGAATTCTCCTGAATTCTGTTTTCTAGTTTTATTTTTATATATTTATGTTTAACACAGAAAATACCACATAAAATTATTATTATCAAAATTATTAGCAAATTGCAACCGTAAGTAAATTTACTGTGATATTTTAAATTAAAAATATTTTCAGTATTTAATTTATTATCTTCTATAATTTTTTCAAAAGTTATCTTTTTTGTAAAATTCTGAATATTGTCATATTCTATTTTTAAAATGTTTATATTTACTTCCGCCATTTCCATAAGGTTTGAAAAATAGTAATCCTTAATTTTAATTGAACAATTACTGTATTGGATTAGATAATTTCCATTTACAATTGTGTCATTATTTTTAGTACAAGTTTGATTAATTGGTAAGTTGATTGCATTTTTAATAATAATTGTTCTTACATCAATTGGAATTATTTCAAATTCCTTGTTTTTTATAAGTTTACAATTTGATTTTATAACACAATGAGTAGTAGTTTTTAATTCTCTTAAGTGTTTACTTTCCTTAAATTCATATGTTTTGTTTTCATAATTAAATATTTTTTCAATTTTTTCATCTATTTCATTATTGTCTTTATTTGGTATAGGTATGAGAAATCTAATGTTTACATATATAAATGTCTTTGGCACTTTAATGCCGAATATTAAGTATGTATCATTAAAAGTGGCTGTTCCTAATTGTAAATATTTTAATTTATTATAATCTATTTCATATTTTATTATTTCTTCACTAGTTAAAATATTGGGATGTATTATTCCGTATTTTGCTGATACTACATTATCTTGTATATGTTCAATTTTAGCTTTTAACAATTGTATTTTTGATAATTGTTCCAAATATAACTGTTGCTCATTTTCCTTTTCATTAAATTTATTAATGCTATTTATTGTATTTTCTATATTCTTCCTATCACCTTTAACAATACTTTTAAGTTGTTCTAGTGCTGTATTGAAATATTCATTTACTTGAATTTGTTGGCTTATATTAGCATCAGTTTTTAGGAGATGATTTTGTATGTCCTGTCTGTCGGTGTCGTCCATTGTGCCAAATAACCAGTTTGACATACTGCCTATTGCATTTATCAGTCCGCGTTTGTGTCTGTTGTTCCTTGGTAGTAGCGTTAATAGCTTGTTTCTTGTGTCTAGTAGTTCCCTCTGAAGAATGTCTTTATTTCTTATATTCATTAAAATAATATTATCTGTCATTTCATTTATAATCTCTTCAATTTGGTCAATATTGATCATATGTATTACTATGTCTGTATCTTTTACTATTTCCTGATATCTTGTTTGAAAATCCACAAAACCCATTTGGTCCTTTATTTCTGTTATGTTAAAGTGTGCGCTAGTATACGGTATCCACATCATGATTAATATACCGATCCACCAAATCTGAAAATTTTTTTTCATTAAATGTTTGATTTGTGGAAATTTACTCATATGTGTTGTTTTAGTTTCTAAATTGTTTTTTTAGATTTTCTAATCGTTTGGCTAAGTATTCGAAGTCAATGTCATCGTCCTCATCCCTAGGGTTCAGAAATTTATAAGGTCTTTTAATATTACATGGGTGTATATTCTCTAGATTTAGTTTTCTGTATTTTGGTAATTCTTTATGTCTAGTCGCTTTATAATTTCTCACATACCCTTCTTGTCTATTCTCGCTATACTCTTCCCTATTTGTGTTGAGTTTGTCTATGATTTTCCTTTTTTTTTCTTCTATATTCTGCTTTATTTTCATTATATCCGTCTTACCATTTTGGACATCTAAAGGTGTACTTTTAATTGTGGAATGATATCGGCTATTGTAATTGCGTATTGCTTTCTGTATAATTTGTTTTATTGGCACGTTTTTTTCTGACTGATATATTGTTCTAAACTTTTCAGCGAGTGTACTATGCAACCTTTCCATATCTGCATTACCCGTATGGCTATTGGGTTTTGTTAAATGCAGTTCAATTCCTTCTTGACTTAGAAATTCCTTAATTCGTGCTGCCTTAAATTCATTATCCGCTATAATTTTGATTGGTTTTCCAATTTTTGCAAAATGATCTTCTAATTGCTCAATTATTGTAATAGGATTTCTATCGTTCAATGAGTACGCTGCACCAAATTTTGAAAATTTGTCTATTATTGTTAAAAAACGAAAGTTTTTCATAACGAAAGTATCTATATGAATTATTTGATTTTTGTCCGTCGGTGTTTCTGATAGTTTGTACTTTTGCCTAATTGGGTTTCTGTCATATTTAATTTCCTTACAGACATCACATTGGTTTATTACTAAATGAACCAGTTCCATCAATTTTGGAAAATAAATTTTAGTTTTTAATTGATTATAAGTTTCTTGTATGCCCGAGTGCATACTTTCTTTTATATGATATAACGAAATTTGTTTTACTGCTTCCACTTCGGTTTCAATGTCCTGGGCCCTGTTGGTACATTTTATAAATTTTATACTCCTGTCATTTGAAAACATCTGAATCAGTTTTTGTTGTACTATATTATACTTATGCATTGACAATTCCGAATATATACCTATCAGTCCTTTCGTTACATACTTCCTAAATATCTCCCCCATATTATCAAAATCACTTTCTGCTATAAATATTATTCTCTTATTGTGTAACATCCTCATTTCTTCAGTTTTATTATTTGTTAGTATTATTTGTGTCTTATATGTGTTTACTATCCCCTCCTTGATAAAAAAATGATCAGTTAGATTCTCTTCTGCAGAGTGTATTGTAGCATTGCAATTGCTTTCTTCTTCTATATTACCTATTATGTTTAGATCAGAATTGTTGTCTTCCCTTATATTCTCAATGTTTTCATTATTTTCTAACCTACTCAAAAAATCAGCTACTTTGTTTTCTTTTCCCTTTAAATACTCAATCTCGCAATCATATTCCCCTAATTTTAATAGCCACCTTTGGTGCCTGGGCGATAAATCCTTTCCCTTGTATTTTGCTTGTAAATATTTTATTGGCTGATGGTCCGTCCGAATCTTAAATTTTCTTCCGTACAGATACGGCCTAAAATAATTAACACTCCATATTATAGCTAAGAACTCCTTATCTGTTGCAGAATAGTTTCTCTCGTGATTATTCAGTGTCCTTGAAGCAAAGCATACAGGGTGCCCCTCCTGAGACAATACGGCTCCCAATGCATAGTTGGATGCATCCGTCGTTAGAATGAACTGTTTTTCGAAATTTGCAAAACGTAATATTGGATGTGAGCTGATAAAACTTTTTAGTTTTTCGAATGCCTCAACATACGTAGGATCTTTAATATTAATTTTTACTCCTTTTTTTAAATATTTAGTGATCGGTTGTGCTACTTTGGAGTAGTCTTTTATAAATTTCCTGTAGTATCCCGTTATTCCCAAAAAACTTTTAATTTGTCTTTCTGTTCTAGGTAACTCTAATTTCTCTATGATTTTAATTTTGTCCGGATTTGGTTTCATTCCCTTTTCCGTTAAAATGTGTCCCAAAAATTCCGTCTCTTTTTTTAGGAAATTGCACTTATCCACCTGAATTTTCAAATTCTTCCTTTCTAATACATCAAAAATTTCTCTTATTGCTTTTATATGTTCTTGTAGTGAGGTACTGAAGATCAATATGTCGTCTAGATAAACAACACATGTTTTGTTGATATAATCCCGCAATATTTCATTCATGAACCTCTGGAAAGTTGCCGGCGCATTTTTTAATCCAAATGGCATTCTTACGAATTCGTACAAGCCGTGTGGAGTTATAAATGCCGTTTTCTCTCTATCTTCCTCCCTAACTAATATTTGATGATATCCTTTTGCAAGGTCTAGCGTCGTGAAATATTGAGCTCTTCCTAGTTTGTCCAATATGGAATCAATGTTTGGTAGCGGATATTTGTCATCAACTGTAATTTCATTTAGTTTACGGTAGTCTATTACTAACCTGTACTTTTTCTCCCCAGAATTATCCATTTTCTTTGGAATGACAATTAACGGGCTTGAATACTTCGACCTGCTATTCCTAATTATCCCTTGTTCCTCCATTTCCCTTACTTGTCTCCTAACCTCTTCCTCATGTTGAGGAGGATATCTATATAGTTTTGAATTAACTTGCTGATCTGTAATTGTCCTCACTTCATGTTGTACTTCGGTGGCATTAGTTAATTGATCCCCTTCTTTAAATAATAAATTTTCATACCGTTTTAATATTTTTATCACTACTTTGTATTCTTCCGTATTTAAATGATTAAGTTGAATTCCGTTTATTTTATTACCTATTGCTTCTAATGTGCATATTTCGTTAAATTTATAAGGATTGTTTACAAAGGGATTTTCTTTTCGATTTAGAATTATTTTTCCCTCCTCAATATTAATAGTCGCCTTCAGAAAATGCAAAATATCAATTCCAATAATAAAGTCATATGTTTTGTTTATTAATGGTGTAATTTTCCACCTAATTCTTGCGTTACTTGGCAAGTTAAATTGTTCTGGTGCGAATGTATGCACTTCATACTTGATTGTGTCTTTATTAGTCAACGTTCTAAATGTTATAGGTTTATTTAATTTGTGTTTTGAAAAATCATTTATTTTGTTATGTATAAGGCTTAAGGATGCTCCAGTATCTATAAGTGCTACATAGTTTTTCTTATTTATTGTTATATTTATTTTGGGTAGCCCCTCTGAGGCTGTTTCATAAAAAAAATTGTGTTGTTCACTTCGTCTAAATTTTCATTTGGTCCTTCCTGGCTTTGCCTAATCTGACTCCAGCTATCTTGGCTGTGGTAATAATTAGGGTTTCCTGCTACTCTAGGACTATCAAAATTTCTTCTACATTCTTCTGGGCTTTGCCTATCAAGGTCTAAGCGTTCTTGGCTAAACCTTTGACTAGGGTGTCCTGCCCTATGAGGCCTATTATTATCTACTTCAATATTATCCACCTCCATGGGTTCCACCTGATTTCTCCTTAATTGTCCTGATCTATTGTATTGATAACCTTTATTAAAATGTTGCTGGTTTCGTCTAATCTGATTTGAGTAATTTTCCCTATTTTGATTCTGATATTGTACGTTATTGAAATTTGGCTGATTTCGTCTAATTTGGTTTGAAAAATGTTCCCTATCTTGGTTCTGGTATTGCTTATTGTTCAAATTTGGTTGGTTTAACCTGAATTGACCTGAATTATTTCCTCTATGTTCCTTATTCTGATGGTAATTGTCATAAAATCTATTTTTATTTGGGTATTTATTTGGTTGCTTAAATGCATTTGTTGAGGATGTTCTGTCCTTTTTAAATTCATGTCTGATACACTCGTCCTCGTACCTTCTTCGCGTCAAAATATTTATTATTGTCTCTAGGTTATGTTCTTCATAAATTTTATCCAATAAAACGCCCTGTGTAATTTCTTTAATTGTGTTCGTCAATAAACTATTTATGTTCGTCAAGTCAATACCTATATCTCCTCTATAGTATACCATTAGCTCATCTGCTTTATGTTTAATTTTTTGTATTTCTAATGCTAAATCACTTACAGAATTGGCCTTTAGGTTGTTGATTCTCCTGTAAAGTTGATGCGGATCCACGTCTGGTTTATATCTGAGCCTTAATGCCTGTTTAATATGTATCCAATTGTCCGGTTGTGGTAAATTAATAATTGTATCCTTGGCTTCTCCTTGTATGGTGCGATAATAAATTGCCCTGGTGATTTCTTTTCGTTGGTCCTTATTCTCTAATGTTGATAATAAATACTCTGTGCTGCTGAAGAACGAGTTAATTGTAACGTCGCCATGTCCAGTGAATATCGGTAGATGGCTTACGTTTTTTACAATTCTATCCATATTGCTGTTGTTTCTGACTTTGCCTTTGCTGTAGTTCTATATAAGCTCCTCGTAATTGCTCTAGCTGTTGTTCTCTTCTTGCTAGCTGTTCTAATACAGATGTATCAACCCCTTGAGTCGGCTCCATCCTCCGTCTTTGATCAAAGGTTCTTTGCCGTTTGGAATACACTTTACTAATAGCGAGATCCTTGTGGTTTTCAGTTTTCTTTTATGGAATACCGGTTCACTGCACTTGATCTTTTTGTTTTATCTCACGAGATCCTTGTGGTGTTCAGTTTTCTTTTATTGAATAACGGTTCACTGCACTTGATCTTTTTTTTTCACGAGATCCTTGTGGTGTTCAGTTTTCTTTTATTGAATAACGGTTCACTGCACTTGATCTTTTTTTTTCACGTATTTCCGAATCACTGGATCCTTTTCACTACTAAGGATCCTACCGACTGCGCCACTTACGTTATTAACGTTCTTGTATTCTTAAAAAAAATAAAACTTTGTTATGTTTTTATTTTTTTATTTTATTTTTATTTGTTTTATCCAAATCAACCTTACAAACAGAGGACGGAACCAGAACTGAAAACTACTTTTTGTTTAGTTTACATCATTATTTTATCATTCTTTTTCATTGGTTGACAATAACAAAATTTATTTAAATGTAAACTTGCCAAGTTTGCATTATTTTAACGCGACACTTTAACTGTTGCATCAACATGATTTTGATTGGCTGAAAACGAAATTTAGTTAAAGCAAAATTGCTAATTTTGCATTTTTTATTTATTTCACAATTAAATTTATTTTTTATAATTTGTTTGTGTAAAAATCATGTTGATGCAGCAATTTTACATTTTAATGTCGTTGACTTATATTTTCTAGAAACGTATCATATTTGTCAGGGGAAGTATTCCTATATGTAACTAGCGCGATCAGGTACTAGTAAGTTCCTCCTATGATCTTTCGTCTGATCACTCACCTTCAATCCTAATTTTAAAAGGTAACTCTGACGCTGCAGCTGCAAACTTTATTTCCTATCCAAACAGATACACAAATTGGTTAAAGTATAAAATGTATGTGAGCTCTCACCTATCACAGTGCATTCCCCTAAAAAATTCATCTGACATCCAAATAGCTGTCGACCGATTTACAGAAGTCTTGGATACTGCAGCAAGAAATGCAACCCCAATCAAGCGGACAAATAAACGTGCTCCTTACAATACATCGACGGATATAGAGACCCTTATCAGAGAGAAAAGGAAGTTAAGAAGACAATGGCAAAACAGTCGTTCCCCAACCACTAAGGCCCAACTACAATTATGCCTGACCACTCTTCGCAACAAATTGAGACAGAACCACGAGTCTGCAATAGAAGGCTATCTAAACAGCCTAGACGCCACAAAAAACTCCAATTATAGCTTATGGAAGGCTGTACGGCATATGAAATGCCCTATAACCCAAGAATCTCCATTAAGACTGGAAAACCGCACATGATGCACATACTTGTTCCTGTCGTCCAATCATTCCTGATAAGGTAAACCATCCATTACAATTTAACATAACTCAAGTAAAATCTGCAATAGAAAAAGTGAATATTAGAAAATCTCCCGGACCTGACCGCATCACAGGGTCAATGATAAGAAACCTACCATCGTCTGCTTCCAGAATCTTGCTGCTCATTTTTAACGCTATATTAAGAGTCGGATACTTCCCATCCTCATGGAAGAGGTCTATAATTGTGATGATTCCCAAGCCAGGAAAAGATGCTAGCCAGGTTGCGTCGTACAGACCGATAAGCTTATTGTCAATCCTATCGAAGCTTTTCGAAAAAATATTCGTTTTAAGTATAACTCCTCATCTAAATGAACACGACATCATCCCGGATCACCAGTTCGGATTCAGAGCGAAACATGGTACAATAGAACAAGTGCATAGAATTGTCACCCTTATTAGATCGGCGTTTGAGAAAAAGCAATACTGCTCAGCACTGTTTATAGACATTTCCCAAGCTTTTGACAAAGTTTGGCATGATGGGCTACTCATCAAAATAACACGAATGCTTCCTCAAAACACTCACAAGCTTCTGGAGAGCTATCTAACAGGCAGAACATTCATAGTAAGGTCGCAAGATAAATACTCCCCTCTCAAGAAAATTACTGCTGGTGTTCCCCAAGGCAGCATATTAGGACCGCTTCTATATATAATATACACAGCGGATATGCCAACAAACCTGAGCACGCATACCTCTACATTTGCAGACGACACAGCATTTATTAGCGTTAACCATGACCCAAAAGTCGCATCGCAAAATCTGCAGTCCCACATCAATGAACTAGAGGCATGGCTAGAAAAATGGAGAATAAAGGTTAACCCGGCTAAATGTGCTCACTTAACTTTCACGCTCAGAAGACAAACGTGCCCAGCAGTAAAAATAAATAATATCACTGTTCCGGTAGAAAACCATGTAAAGTACTTGGGAATTCATATAGATAGACGCTTGACCTGGTCTCGTCATATCGAAGCGAAAATAACGGCTATGAAACTTAAAGCAGCTCAACTACATTGGCTTCTCGGTGGAAACTCAAACTTGTCTTTAGACAACAAAATTCTGCTATACAAGTCCATCATAAAACCAATATGGACATATGGCATCCAATTATGGGGTACTGCATGCGCATCTAACATCCAAAAGCTTCAAAGAAGACAGTCTAGAATATTACGACAAATTGTCTGCGCCCCATGGTATATACGTAATGATATTATCCACAGAGATCTCAACGTCCCCACTATCCAGGAGGAAATTAAAAAATATTCAATAAGCTACATCGATAAACTTATGGTCCACCCTAACTACCTCGCTCGGGGTTTGCTTCAGTTCGAAGGTCACCAGAGGCTAAAAAGAACCGATACTTTGAGCCTAACTAGAAGACAGTCTTAAAATCTGAATACAGCAGTTAGTGGTTACACTGGTAACAACTAATAAACAACAAGTAGAATTAAGATTTGAATACATATTGTAAATTTCGATAAGAAAGATTCAATAATAAAAATAAATTTAAAAAAAAAAAAAAAAAATTCTATAATTAGTATATAGATAAAAAAGTTTTTTTTTTTTACTTCAGTAAATAACAATGCAATTATTATTTTTTTATTAACTTCATATTCTTTTAACAAATTTTTTTTTTTTTTTTTATTTGGCTAAGTAATTGTTTAAGTGATATATTTATTAAAGATAGTTGATTTCCTCTATTGATTCGTCTAAAAGAGCGGGATTTAGTTTTACCAAAAGAATATTTTCAAGTGTTTCCGAACTAAGACGGTTTCTGGACGCGCTTAGAATGACTCTTAAAGATGAGAAAGCTCGTTCTATTGTTACCTTTAAAATATAAAATATATTAGAGTAATAAAATTAGAAAGGAAAAGATACATACATACATACATCATGAACATGTGCATATGCTAAGCCCCCTTTCACACTCGGCAAGTTACTTGCGCAAGTTACTTGCCGACAACAACAAAGTCTGTACAAATTTTTTTTAAATTTGTTTTTTCCTTACAGACTTTGTTGTTGTCGGCAAGTTACTTGCGCAAGTAACTTGCCGAGTGTGAAAGGGGGCTAATTTGATACATATGCATGTACAAGCCATTAATTACGTTTAGCAAAATTTTATACTTTTTTCACCAAGCTCAGTTATAATTAACTATCAGTTATAATTAACTATCAGTTATAATTAACTTTCAGTTATAATTAACTATCAGTTATAATTTACTATCAGTTATAACTGTCAAAAACATATTGTTAACTGGAAGTTAAAATAAAATGAACTGGGTAAAATTGGTCGTAAAATTATGTTTTTAACTTTTCAATTGGCACTTTAAATGCAAAAACCAATAAATTCAGATTTTTTTTTACAAACACAAAAAATTAAGAGAACTATGAGTTAATCTTATGAATATTCTTTGAATTTGCTAACGTATATAATGTTACCTGTGTTGGGGGAACACCAAAAATAATATTAGAAATTATATAAAGCTCCTCATCTACTGCTTTTCTATCCCTCCAATAACTAAGAACACAAGTATCACTTCTTAAAAATGGTAATTTTAGGCTTTCAATTCGTGGATCAAAATACAGACATGAAATTAGTATATCATTTTTATTTAGTGTAATCGACCGTTTTTCGAAATGCGTTAGAGTTAAGTCTCCTAGTATCTTTGTAAAGCTATTTTCAGTAGATTTTACGACAACTTGCTTTATTAATAATTTGCATTTAAGCCAATTCGCATAAAAATCGCTGTAATTTAAAGTCTCCTCTTGAAATTTGGTCAAAATATCATTAATTGGGGTAAAAACTAATAAAAATTCGTCAACCTTCTTCTAAAATTGGTCGTTAGCTTCGAAATAATCATCTTCTGTAGAATAGGCAGGCATATCTGGGTGCCCAATAAATGATTTTGCCGTTTTTAAATCGTTCATCATTTTAAAAGTAGATCCCCAACGGGTTGGACAGTCGATTTGTGGTACACGTACATAATTTAAATCAAATAAATGTAAAAATCCATTCGTCGGTTTTCTTAAAAACTTTGTAAAATTTCTACACTGTATAATGATACTTGAGTTTTTAATAACATCAACTGCAACTAACTGTGCCGTATGCGCAGCACACCTGCATATTGTTACATCGCCTAAATCGTTGTCATTATCCATTTCATTTAAAACATTTCGGTAGTCACTATTATTCAAAAATTCATCTTCATATTTAGAAAGGCATTGGGACAATAATGGCGTTATTTTCAACATGTTCGCTCCATTGTCAGAAGTCACTGCAATTACCTGTTGCAAATTTAAATTATATTTATTTAAAGTTTTGATTATTTCTGTTGCCAAATTTTTGGACTTAGTTGAGCCAGCTCCTTTTAACTCGATCATTCCAATTACTCTAGAAATAATATTACCATTATTGCAGTATTGTAAACTGATTCCGAAAATGCTCCTTTCTAATCGAGTCGCACTATCAATTTTAATGGAAAATAATTTATTTGATAGTTCACTTTGAATTAAACCACGAAGTTTAGTCACAACTTCACATAAAATTTTTTTGGCATTGTCCGAATTTAAAGAAAACGTTTGCCAGCTGTTTGTTTTTAATGCACTACATATAGGTTTCAAAATATTTTGCATGTTATTGCTGTTTAAAATATCAAACGCTAATCCATTTTCAGTGACCAATCCTATATACGATTTAATTATCTCATGTCGATTAACTGAAACATATGCTTTTACATTTTTAGACTTTTTTATGGATTTTTTAAGATCTTTTTCTATTTTATGCATTTTAAGTAAATGCGATTTTAAATTATAACTTCTACTATTATTTAATGTATTTTTGCATATTTTGCATAAAACTTTGTCCTCAATATCACACACTTCAAAGTAATCATATATTTGTTCCATTTTTGTTTATTGTTAATTACTTGTAAAAAATATTTTCGGGAGACCAAACGTTAAAAATCAAATTAAACAACTGTCGTTTTGTCAGATTGTGCGACCTTATTTATACACTCGTGAAAAATATTTTTCCAATATTTTTCGGAAACAACAACAAAAAAAAGAGATCATAAATTTGCATACATTTGTTGCTGTGATTCCGCAAGGTGTTGTTGCATTTGTTTGTCATATGTATATGCAACAACAAATGAAAAGGTCAAAAGTTTATAAAATAAGCAAAAAAAAAGTTCATAAAAAAGGATCGCTACTTGTATAAAAATCTGTGTTTCGTTAATGTTGGCGTCATAATTATTCATACTTTTTTTTCTTTTCCTGTGGTAAAAAAAACAAGTGAAAAAATAAATAACCCTTCATTTTCCGCTAAAAAACAACAACAAAGCAAAGATCATAAATTTGCATACGTTTGTGTCTATGAAAGCACTAGGTGTTGTAGCCTTTGCTTGTCATTTGTATATGAAACAACAAATGTAAAAGAAACAAGTGTATAAAATAAGCAAAAAAAGTTCATAAAAAAGGATCGCTACTTGCATGAAAATCTGTGTTTCGTTAATGTTGGCGTCATAATTATTGCTCAATTACCAAATGTCTACGCAAACGTCAATTTCCTGAGAAAAAAATAAAAAAGATCGTCTTTTTTGTTTTAAAAATCGTGCAATTTAAAATCAATTTTAAACAAATTTGTTTCGACTTTTATTATAAAATAAAGACCCAGTAAAATCTTCGCCTACAAAATAATATGTTAAGTAATCAGTACCTCGTTTCTGTATTTCTCGCTTCGTAAAATTTTCCGCATGAAACGTGTTAATTGCAACAAAAATAGTGTGAAATGAAACAAAAAATGGTTTTTCTCACGCAAGTGTTTCTGTATCTTTTCTTGGCGAGAATTATCTGTCATTTTAATAATTTTCCAGCAATTATTGGAAGGATGCGAGAAAAAGTGTTTCCATAACAATATTTTGCGAAAAGTTTCTTTCAACAACTGTCAAAATAAGCCACATTTGAAATTGGTGGCGAGAAAAACAAAATGTAGATATTTTGAATTTAAAATATGTTTATATACTATTTTTTTAAAATAAATAAAAAAATAGAAGGAATGATGAATGCATAATTTATATGATGAAAATAAACAAAAAACCATTGTTATATTTTGTTATTTAAAAATTTTTTTAGCCTTTTCTTGTTTTGGTTTTAATCAGCGCTGCCAGATAAATTTGTGTCAAAATCGTAAATTTTCTGAGAAAAAAATATAAAAGATCCTCCTTTTTTGTTTTAAAAATCGTGTAATTTAAAATAAATTTTAAACAAATTTGTTTCGACTTTTATTAAAACATAATCAAACAAAAACAAAGTTAAAGTTCATGGGCATTTAATAATTTCTTTAAATTTATATTTCTTTTGTTAAGCTGAAGGATAATTTTTTATAAAACTATTTATTTTCTTTAATCCGATAACAATTAAAAATTGTTTTTCCCTGAAAAAGTCAGACAAATGCATGAGAAAATATCATATTAAACAAAAAATAAAATAAATGGCCCATAACTATAGTTGTTGCCGCCGAAATCATATAATAATTTTTATTTTTCATGCATTTTATTATTTTAACATTCATAATTACTTTAAACAAATTTATTTCAAAAATCACTTAAATGTTACATTTTTTATTCATTTATTAATATTGGGATACTTCCCAATAAATTCCTTAATTTGCAAACCAAACACACACATAGTATGAATGTAAAATTATAACGTTTCTTTTGTATTATATACTTTTATTCCAATACTTTTTTTTCTTGTTAAATGCATTATTCCTTATTCGCAGTTTCTCATGTATTTATAAATATAACTGTCCGTTTTTTATGATCACGTAGACCAACCAAATACTTTTCTACATATGTATGAATATAAAATTTGTCTGCCTAAACAGAGAAAAGAACATTAAAGTTATTGGTTTTCTAACATTGTAAAACGCGGTTGTTAACATTTTAATTTTAAAGCCCTTTTCTTTTATTGTAAAAACTAAAATTTAATGTTTTAAATAAATTTAAAATCTGTGAATGAAAAGAAGGGCTGTTAAAAAGTGTTTTATTTTTAATAGTCATAAACAAAGCATACTTTAAGAGTTCTAAAGTAAACTTTTATTAAAAATATGCTTTTGATCTACTATAGACAAGCAAAAGCATACTTTACACGTTAAACCCGATGTTAATTTTAAAACCAGCTGAAGTTGTGTTTAACTCATTTAACAACAGCATCAGCTGTTTTTCGCCAAATAAAAAAGTACTTGCAAAAAGTTAAAAATGTTTATGTTATAAGATGTTGGCTGATATTTTGCAATTATTAATAATTTGCAGGAAAACTTTTATGGAAAGAAACACAAAATATATATGTATAGGCCCTAATTTTGGCCTAGCGTTTTACACAAAGTTTTGTAATTTTGTTGTTGCTTTCTACATAAAATCATATTGCGTGTTTCAACCGTACAAGATATGCAGTGTTTTATTTATATTTTAATTTTCAATGTCGGCTGCTTAAAGTTGCCACTTGCTTATATTTTGTTGTATGTTGTATGAAAAATTTGCTACATTTGAGGTGGCACCCAGTTAAAGTCGGTTCAATTTAAAACATACTTTAGTTTCGACTATAGTAGCAAAATATTTAAAAGAATGTTTTTATTTTAAAGTTGTTTTTAAATAGAACCGACTTTAGCGTTTGACTATGATTATGGGCCAATATTTTTACAAAAGCAAAAAGAAGCCAAGCTTAATAAAATAAACATATGTACATCCTTATTTAAAATAGATAAATATAGATAAATAGATAAATTTTTTAATTAAATCAGCTTTGTGAAAAACCTAGAATTCATAGTGACAACGTTGTTTTATATTTATATCGTATGTAGTCCGAAATAGTATATTATTGAAATTTAACTATATCGGTTTACAAATGGCTGAGATATAAATCTGTAATTTACCTATTCCTATAAATTTTTTTTCTTTTTTTTACCTGAAATAGACTAAGTAGAACAGCTGGTAGTTTAAGTTAAAAAAATCGGTTCATAAATGAACGGGTTACAGACAAAAAACTTTTTTTCTTGAAGAAATAATGGTTTTGGCCCAAAAATGTCCATATAAGATAAGAATATCAAAAGGGTGTTTCCACAGAAATTGACCCCTTAAGCTCGATTCATCCATGCGTTCCGAACAATATTTTTGACCGGACAATAATTTTTTTAGAGAGAGTGTTCTGCAGAACGATTCACCCATCTCGGAAAATTTGTCCGGACAAACAAAGCTACCATATGGTTTACAGATGTAAACGATTACACAAAGTGGCAGCACAGTTAGCAAACTTTTAGTTTTTTTTATAAAAGTGTGTGAAAATGGAAGAAAGAAGAAAATTAATTTTATTATTTTTAATTGAATTGCATAAAACCCATTTACTAGCAAAACAAATTTATCAAAAAAGGTTGAAAGTAAAAAGAATAGCAGTTAGAAAAATATTACAGAAAAGAAGAACAAACGGTGTTTTCCACACACTTGTTCCAGAGATGCGCTTTCATGACGTGGAATCGTTTATAAAAAATTAACATTCACTTTCTACAATAATTGGTAAACATTATGTTAAAAAATATTTAAACTTACCATTTAAAATTTACTTACGACCAATTCCAATAGATTTTTCTATTTCCGTCCATATATTTTGTTTTAAGTAAGTATTTTTATATGAACGATTTCCCATATGATAAATACATTCTCTTCCTGGATTTTTTATTTCCTTAATAA
This sequence comes from Pollenia angustigena, assembly GCA_930367215.1. NCBI lineage: Eukaryota > Metazoa > Arthropoda > Insecta > Diptera > Polleniidae > Pollenia > Pollenia angustigena. The sequence goes on from OV884060.1 coordinate 87,730,849, forward strand.
GTTTCAGGGCAATATTTTCTTTAACATCCATTTTTGTTTAATTTTTTTTTTTAATTATTCAGCACAAAACGAAAAATTTAATATGTGGCAGCTCAATTCAACTTTTATGTACAAATTGAAAAAAGGGGCATCTCAGTTCATTTTGTTCGGAACAAGAATTAAAATTAAACCAATTCAAGAAAAAACGTTCCGAACAAATTCATTGCTCTCTCTCTCTCAAAAGTAAAACGTCAAACTCAATATAAAAAAAATTTTGTCCGGACAAAAATTTTGTTCGGAACGCATGGGTGAATCGAGCTTTATAGCTCAAAAATTAAATTTTTATTTTGAATTAATTTTTCCGCTATTATACAAAATAAATGTATCGTGTCATATTCCTAAAGATTAACTTTAATTTTATTTATACTAACAAAAATATATTTTTTTTTTGTCACCGATAATAAATGAATTCACACGCAAAAAACTTGTAATTTTTATAATGTATTATTTAAACAAAACATTTCAAAGAATTAAATCAGATATTTAACTTGACATATCCTGTGCAAAATTTTACAAAACATGATGTTTGTTTCAGACATTTAAAAACAGCACATTTATAAAGTAACGGCCGTTACTTTGGATACACCCAAATATCAATCATATTTTGTTAATGTATATAAGAAGTATTAAATGTTCAAAATAAGCCAAATCGGTCCATTTCTTTCCCTCGAAATTTTGCTTTTGCCGATACATTTTTCAGGGAAGATAAATAAAAAACTTTAAGCTGTCTTGTTTTTAAAGATATTTTTTTTACTAATAAACAAACATATTAAAATATTTAAAACTATCTTATTTCGAAGACTAAGGGGCAACGCCAACAATTTCATTGAAAGCAAAAAAAAAAAAAAATCAAAAGTATTTTATAAATTTGTTGTTACTTTCTACAGAAATTCATTTTGTTTTTTCAATTTTCAACGCCACAAAATATGAAGTGTTTGAAATTTAAAAATTCAATATGAATTTCTATAGAAAGTAACAACAAAATTATAAAATATTTTTGATTTTGTTTTGGCTTTCGTCACTTTTTTAGAAAAATCATTAAATCGTCACTTTGCTAATTTCGGAACAAAAAGTTGTCAAAATGACAATAACTCGTCAAATCTGGCAGCCCCGTTTTTATTATATTTATTTCTTTTGTTGACGTTTCGCTTTTATTTGACACTTAATTACAGTTCGGTTTGTGCTTTGTTGTGATACAGACGTGTATTTTAGCCCCGCATACAATTTGAACTATTAATTAATCACATTTGATTTTGTAATCTAAGCAGCGAATGGACGCTTAAAAAAAAACAAAATAATATATTTTGTTAATTAAATTATTTAACATAATAGTGAACAATTTAAAACGATCAAATTAAATAAAATAAATCAGTAAAAATATATATGTACGTATGAATGTTCATACATGTGTATACATATTCTGAAAAAAACATTTAAATTCTGGTTTTTCTTTTGTTGTTGTAAAATACAATAAATAATAAAAATATTAAAGCAAAGCAAAACGGTGAAAAACAAAAACAACTCTTTGCATGAGTACAAACAGTGAAACAACACTAAGACAAAATGAAAGAAACGTTTACGTTTTAGTTAATGCAAATGAAAATAATGCAGAAATAAATAAAACCAAACAAAACAATATTAACTACCTAACGGCTAAGCCAATTACTCGAACACGTTCCCTCTCACCCTCGGTATTTACACAAACGGTGGATAGTGACTCATTAAAAAAATTACAACAAGATTTGGTGACAAGTGTTGCCAGGCCAGCAAGTATTGCCGTGACGTCAAAAACAAATTTAGTGGGCAATGATACCATGAACTTAAACACAAATGCAATGGAAAATCCCCCTGTAAAAAGTTGTCAAAAGCCTACAGTACAAGTTGGTATGGACAGGTACATAACAGTGCTTAAACGGGGACGCAGCCCTACCTCTGCAGCAGTTGCTTCGGCCTCAAAAGTACCATCTTTTGATAAAATAAATACACAAAATCGTTTCGCGATTCTGGAGGATGAATCCTCTGAAGCACCAAACGTCATTAAATCGTCTAAGCCACCCCCGATATACCTTAGAGAGCAAAACTCTAATGAGTTAATAAAAAGTTTAATTTCGGAGATAGGTGAAAATTCCTTTTATGTAGCTGCAATAAAGCGCGGTATCATTAACGAGACTAAAATACAGGTGAATCACGAGGATGATTTTCGAAAGGTAATTACAAGATTTGAGACTCTGAATAAAAACTTTTATACGTATCAACTGAAGAGCAGTAAAGGTATTCAGGTAGTAATCAAGGGCATAGACTCATGCGTAGACCCAGGGGAAATTAAAGCTTTTTTGGAAGAGAAGGGCTTTAAAATCAAAAACGTAACAAATATCAAAAATAGGGGAAAAAATCCCCAACCACTATTTCGAGTGGAGCTTGAACCCGGCGACGTTAAGCTCAAAAAAAATGAAACGCATCCAATTTATAATTTGAAATATATTCTGTACAGAAGGGTAACTATTGAGGATCCGCACAAAAGAAATGGTCCTGTTCAATGTCTAAACTGCCAGGAATTTGGCCATACTAAGGCATACTGCTACTTACCCCCTGTTTGCGTAGTATGTGGTGAATTACATGGAACAGTTCTTTGCGACAAGTCTAAAACCGACCCCAACGTAAAAAAATGTAGCAACTGTGGCGGTAATCACACTGCCAATTATAGAGGATGCCCTGTATATACTATCGTCAAGCAGTCGGTCGGACCGAAAACTAATCCCCCTCAAATGCAGGTAACAAATCAGGTTAACACAAATGCAATTCAAGCCCCCCAGCCTAGTAATAACAGAACCTCTTACGCTAACGTCCTAAAATCAAACCATGAGCCAATGCAAGGTGCCTCGCCAAGTAATGATGAAACTCAATTTTCTAATTTAAGTCGTTTAGAAAAAACCATGGAAACATTAGTGCAAACAGTAAATAATTTTACGAACACAATGGGTAATATGATGCAGGAAATGCTTAGAATACAATCGATGTTATTGCAAGCTGTACTTAACAAACCATGAACTGTTTAAAAATTTGTTTTTGGAACGCAAACGGCATCCGCCAACATAAAAATGAATTAGAATACTTTCTTAAAAATAAACAAATTGATGTCATGATGATTTCTGAAACTCATTTGACCTCAAGAAGTACGTTTAAAATAAATGGTTGTATACTATATGATACCAAGGACCCTCGAGATAGAGCTTGTGGAGGTTCTGCCATTTTAATAAAGGTCCGAGTCAAACACTACCTAATGTGTGATCATCGTGAAGATTATCTCCAGGCAACGAACATTTGCGTTGAGGAATTAAATAGAAACCTAATAATTTCATCGTTATACTCCCCGCCTAGATTTTCAATATCGGAGGACCAATATTGTAAATATTTTAAATCATTAGGACCGTGTTTCCTAGCCGCTGGCGATTATAACGCTAAACATACCCTCTGGGGGTCGCGACTTATAACACCAAAGGGTCGTGTTTTATTTAACATAATTTCTAAAATGGATTTAAATGTGGTAGCGAGCGGACAACCAACATATTGGCCCACTGATCTTCAAAAAATTCCAGATGTCATAGATTTCGGCGTGGTTAAAAACATTCCCATAGAAACGATTCAAGCTGAAGCCTCCCTAGATTTATCTTCGGACCACACACCTACAATTGTTACTATAATGAACCCCAATAGAATTGTACCTCCGACGACAGCTACGCAAATTAATTGGTTGAAATATAAAAAATATCTCAGTACCCATTGCACAGAAAATATTCCGCTCAGTACACCGGATTATGTAGATCGCTCTATTGACAATTTTGACAGTTTTCTGAAACTAGCTGTTCAACATTCCAATATTGCCCCCAAAAAAACAAAAACTATTAAAATATATTCCACAGATGTCGAGCATCTTTTGTCTGAAAAAAGGAGGGCTCGAAGAGAGTGGCAATTGCTCAGATCCCCTCAACTTAAGAACTTACTTAAAGAGTGTACAAAAAGACTAAGAAAGTTACTGCAGACTAAGAAAACGGCTTCTCTGGAAAAATATCTTAAGGAACTTGATGCAACCCCACAATCAGACTACTCATTATGGCGTGCAGCTAGAAATCTCAAAAGGCCAGTTGTCTCTAAACCACCATTAAGAAACTTGAATGGAAGTTGGGCAAGAAATGATGTTGAAAAAGGAAATCTGTTTGTCAATCATTTAAAAAACGTATTTACCCCAAATATATCTCACGATATTGCGGTCGAGTTACCACCTGTTGCTGCTAGAGCAGCTGTTCCGCTAAGATTTGAGATAAGAGAAATCGAAAAGGCTATTTGTGATTTAAGTCCAAAAAAGGCTCCTGGTTTTGACAAGATCAGCAACAAAATGCTTTTGGAGCTACCCAGCATAGCAAAGAAAATTATTCTTTTAATTTTTAATGCTATTTTACGCCTTGAATACTATCCTCAAAAGTGGAAGGTCTCCTTAGTCACCATGATACCTAAACCTGGAAAGGATCACACAAAAGTTGAGTCATAGAGGCCTATAAGCTTACTTTCTAATATATCAAAGCTGTTTGAGAAGCTGTTAGCGTCAAAATTAACCCCAATTTTAAATGATAATAGATGTATTCCTAACCACCAATTCGGCTTTAGAAGAGAACACAGCACAATTGAGCAAACCCATCGTATAGTAAACGCAATAAAAAAATATTGTTCCGCTCTCTTCATCGATGTTTCTCAAGCTTTCGATAAAGTCTGGCATGAAGGCTTATTACATAAATTGAAGCTAAACTTACCAGTAAACACACACAAGCTGTTAGAAAGCTACTTAGTCGGTCGAAAGTTTATTATTAAAGAAGGTGATTATTTAAGCTCTCCTCAGCAAATTGACGCTGGAGTCCCTCAGGGAAGCATCCTGGGCCCACTTTTATACTTAATATATACCTCGGATATGCCAACAAACAACTACACACAAACTTCAACATTTGCTGATGATACAGCTTTTTTGAGCATGCACGAAAACCGTCAAGAAGCATCTCGATACCTACAGGATCATATATTTCAACTCGAACTATGGTTAAAGCAATGGAGGATAGAGGTCAATGAGCAAAAATGCGTACATATAACATTCACCTTGCGTCGTGAATCATGCCCCCCTATTAAAATCAATAATCAAATAATACCTCAAAATTCGCATGTAAAATACCTCGGTATTCATCTAGATCGCCGTTTAATGTGGAAAAGCCATATAGAGGCAAAATTAACTCAAATGAAACTAAAAGCCATCCAAATTCATTGGCTTATTGGAAGAAACTCTGTCCTTAGTCTCGACTGCAAACTTCTTCTTTACAACTCCATCTTAAAGCAAATCTGGTGCTATAGTATTCAGTTATGGGGCACTGCCTCGGCCTCTAATATCGAAAAAATTTAAAGGCGCCAAAATAAACTACTTCGAATAATCACAGCTGCCCCTTGGTATGTTAAAAACTCAAATATTCACAAGGATCTCAATGTTCCATTAGTTAAAACTATGATAACGAAATATGCAGTAAAATACTTAAAAAGGCTCGAATTGCACCCGAACCCACTAGCACGAAATATTTTAAATGATAGCGGCCACACTCGCTTAAGAAGAAGAGACACTGCGGCACTTGTCCAATTAGATGAGCGATAAACACCTATAAAAGTGAACAGAACCCGCGATGAACAAAATTTTTGTCTGGCACTGGCAGGACAAAAAATAATATTAGGTTAAGATTTGATTAATTATTGTTAGTTCATATTTAATATATGAAGATTCAATAAATAAATAATGAAAAAAAAAATTACTGGAAATATTCCAGTATAAACAGAATTTGTTGTGTCTGTTTTCGCATTCAAATACAGAAACACTTTTATCTCATAAATCAAGAAACGATGGAATTTTTTGTTTCACACTTCATGTAAGAAATTTTACGATGCGAGAAATACAGAAACGAGGTACAGAAACACATAAAAGCACTACATACAATTCTACTGAAAAACTAATAAATTTTACAAGGGTTGTGCCAAAATGAACAAATTCAAAAGTAAGTAATTTTTTTTATCTAAATACATCCAGAAATAGTAGTTATCGAAGGTCTTATGGAAGAAAGCTACTAAATAACGAGTGAAAGAAGCTATCCATTTTGAAAAAGTTTTTACTGGGAGACAAACAAATTTCTTTCTGCCGGAATAATGGTTTTGCATAAAAGTGTACATATAAGATAAGAATATCAAATATCAATTATATTTTGTATATGTATATAAGAAGTATTAAATGTTCAAAATAAGCCAAGTCGGTCCATTACTTTCCCTCGAAATTATGCTTTTGCCGATACATTTTTTAGGGAAGAGACAAACAATTTCGAGGACAATTTTCACAATAGGGATAAATATAAAAATTTTTTTTTCTAATAAACAAACATATAAAAACATTTACAATTATCTTATTTCAAGCACTAAGTGTAAAACGCAACGCCAACAATTTCATTAAAAGCAGAAACAAAATCAAAAATATTTTATAAATTTGTTGTTGCTTTCTACTAACATTCATACCATTTTTATACCCTTCACCACAGGTGTAAAAGGGTATAAATAAGTTTGTCATAACGTTTGTAATTTCCACAATATTGATTTTAGACCCCATAAAGTATATATATTCTGGGTCCATATGAGAAGAGAAGTTGATTTAACGATGTCCGTCTGTCCGTCTTACGTTTGATATGTGCTTTCCGGATAATCCAGACATGATAGCGGCTAGGTTGTTTTCCATTTATGTTACATACAGTCCACCATTTCTTGCTATTGAAATTTAGCCAGATCGGTCCAAAAATGACGTAGATATGAGCAAAAAACCACGACTACCTCTAAATTTTTCCAAAAATCCCTTGTTGTTGTTGTATTTTTTTATCTCTGTATATCTTGAGAACGGCAAGAGCCAAAGTTTCAAAATTAGGTACACACATTTAGGTTACCAATACACACCATCCTACAAAATGTGGGCGAGATTGGAGAAGTGGGCGAGATTGGAGAAGTGGGCGTGGTACCTCCCGTACAAAAAAAAATTAAAAATTTTATAAAAACCTAAATTTAAGGGCTGCCATATGTCCTATGGATATGACTTATATATCAAAATATCGAAAATTTTTAGTAGAACATATTTTATATAAAACTCGGGAAAATCGGTTCAGATACAAAAAAGTTATGACCAAAATTTAATTTTTTTTTAAATATCCAACTTTCGGGAACCATAGATCTCCCCGAGTCCAAGCTTTATAACTAAAGTAAATGGTAAATTTCTTCTTCAACACGTCGGTATATAAATCTGCCAAGTCGGTTAAAAAATGGCAGTTATAACCGAAATACTGAATCCACAAAAATTATTCTTTTTTATAATTAACTTTGTTAAAATATATATTTACAAGTTTATATAAATGTTTATATATAAATATAACTTAAGTAAATGGTAAAATTCTTCCTTAACACGTCGGTATATAAAACTATCAAATCGGTTAGACAATGGGTAATTTATGAGCAAAATACTCAAAAAATGGGCTAAAAAACATCAAAATTTTTATAAAAACCTAAATTTTAGGGCTGCTGTACGTCCTATGGATTTGACTTATATATCAAAATGTCGGAAATTTGTATGAGTTATAACAGAAATACTGGGGTCTAATCACCGCATACGATATCGAGCAAAATTAATCGAAATTATTTATTTTGGTATCTTGAAACTCGATATCGAATGAAATGTATTGAATTTGAAATAATAGCATTCGACATCGAGTAACTCGACATTACATATATCGAGTTTTCATTCGATACGCCAGTGTCTATCGTATGCAAAAAAATTCCATAGTTTATTCGATACGATAGTATCGAATGAAGTGATTAGAACCCTGAATTCCCGAAAATTACTCTTTTTATACCCTTCACCGAAGGTAAAAAGGTATATACAATATTGATCCTACACCCTATAAAGTACATATATTCTGGGCCCTTATGAAAAGCGAAGTTCAAAACCGGTTGTCTCTTATTTAAAAAAAAAATATTTACCTGTTTTATTAAGTTTTTGTCTAGTTGCTCTGTATTCTGCTCGCACAATGGTGAAGGGTATATAAGATTCGGCACAGCCGAATATAGGACTCTTACTTGTTTTTTTTAATTTTCAACGCCACAAAATAGAAGTGTTTGAAATTTAAAAATTCAAGATGAATTTCTATAGAAAGTAACAACAAAATTATAAAATATTTTTGATTTTGTTTTTGCTTTCGTCACTTTTTTAGCAAAAATCATCAAAACGTCACTTTGTTTATATCGGAACAAAAAATCGTCAATATGATGATTACTCGTCAAATATGGCAGCCCTGTTTTTATTATATTTATTTCTTTTGTTGACGTTTTGCTTTTATTTGACACTTAATTACTGGAAATATTCCAGTATAAACAGAATTTGTTGTGTCTGTTTTCGCATTCAAATACAGAAAGACTTTTATCTCATAAATCGAGAAACGAAGGAATTTTTGGTTTCACACTTCATCTAAGAAATTTTACGATGCGAGAAATACAGAAACGAGCTACAGTAGTAATATTTAAGGCACCAAGAGCTTAATTTTTTATGAATAAAAAAAATTGTTCATATGTACTGTAACAATAATAACAACAAAAATATCCAAAATTCAGTTTTAAGGGAATAACGGCTGCTTATTTCGTATTTTCGTCCCTTTTTCTCAATAACATCCCAGATATGCTCAATAGGTGATTGGGGTGGGGAATTTTATTGCGTCGGGGCATAAAGCAGCTAGTCTTATACAACGTGAGCGGTATGCATCGGGTCGTTGTCTTGTTGGAAAATCCATTGATTACTAAGGCCTAAGCTATCAACAGATGCCTTCAGATTTCCTTCCAATATGTTCTAATATTGAAAGCGATGCATATTACATTCAACAAAGACTAACCGAAACGCTCCAGATGATGCAATGGCGCCCCAAACCATAACAGTGCCGCTATCCTGTTTAACAGCTATTATAATATTTTTTGGATCAAGTGCAGTGTTAGGCTTCCTCCAAACCTTTGATCTTCCATCATATCCGAAAATGTTGAACCTTTCATCAGTAAATATCAAACGCCTTCAAAGTTAACATCTTTGTTAAGATGTGCCCGAGCAAATTCAAGCCGAAGCTTACGATTTTTCGCAGAAATTAGTGGCTTTTTTCGAACCATTCTTTTAAACCCATTGTCGTGCAAAACGTTTAAAACTGTTCTCGTTGTAACAGTAACATTGCAACAATTTTCAAGGTGTTCCGCTAGTTTTGGGGCACTAAGTTTCAAATCACGCTTCACTTTGTTCAGCATACTACTAACATCAAAGCTTCTTAGGTCCAGGGTTACCGTTGGAAATTTTCGAAAAGGGTCACAAAAAGGGGATTTTCCAGAAAAAGGGGTCAAAAAAGGGTATTTCAATAAAAAAAGGTTCAAGTTTTTTATAAGCAGTATTTCCCATTTAAATGAACATAATAAGACCAAGTTTTTTATAAGCAAACAAAAAAATAATATTTCAGGTAGGAAGAGCTCAAAAAAACTTAATTTTTTTATGGAATGCTCTGTCCTGTTTTTAACACCTGACAAAAAGTTTATTCTTTATCATTATAGCTAATTTTTTAATACTTTTTATGTAATTTTCCGATTTAGCGATGTCAAATAAATTGTAGTGTTTGTTTTAAATTTTGTAATCGTTCGCGAATTGTAACCATTTTCTCGATTAAAGAGATTTTTTCCTGTAAGTGTCAGATTTTTTAAAGCTTTTACGATTTTTAATAAATATTAGACTTTGCTATCGTACCGCTGTTACCAAATATTTGGAAATTTCCGCTAATTGAGCAAGTTTTACCTCTTGTTTTCATTCCGGTTAGGGCACTCTCAACACTGTCGATTCAAAAGGGTGCAAAAAGTTCAATACTTCTGTTCCGCAGTGTTGACAAAAAACAAAATGTGAGAGCTATTTCCAAAAAAGGTTCAAAAAGTGTCACAAAATAGGTGAAAATGATACAAAAGTATAATTTAAAAAAAGGGGCATAAAAGGTATCAACACCGTCGAAAAAGGGTCAAATTGATACTTTAGTATCACAACGGTAACGCTGCTAGGTCTGCCAGTGCGTGGTTTGTTTTCTCTACTCTTGGTTTATAATTATTGGCTGCACTGTTGCGAGACTTATACCATGTTCACACAGACAGCAATATTCGTGTTTCGCTCTCTTATTCCTGTTTCGCGCCCCAAACATGACTGAAACGACTTGTTTCCCCATACAGAATTTTGTGAGCAAAACAGGTCGTTTCATTTTGAAACAGGCTGCCATCATCATCATCTCTAATTTTGATAACAATTATCGTTAGTTTATCTGAACTAGCTCTCAAAAAAAATCACAACAAAATAAAATACAAAATAAAAATTGATGTTTAATAAAATAAAGTGATAATTATCAAATAATAATATTAATAAAAGTATTAAATAATATATTTTTAGCTTTTAATTACTTTTTTATCTGTTTTAAATAAAATCACACTAACAACACAAAAATGTCGAAATGAAACAAGAATGAATCGTATGAACAGCATGTTTGACAATCTAGTTTCAGAGAGCGAAACGAGTGGTTTTTGTCGTCGTATGAACATAGCATTAGCTTTTCTTTTTTGGAAACTTCGCTATAAGATTTACCTTCCATTCGCTAACTGACCACAATATTTCTAACAGAGATCTCTTTTCTACCATTTTTATGGTTGAATTTGTAAAATTAATTAAAGATACTGATTTTAAGACCAAATAAAATAAATAATAACGGTTGTTTTCTCCCTTCTGTTTTTAATTTTCTACTTTCTGCATGGAGTTACCAAACTGTACGTAGACTTGTTTCCTGTCGATTTTTAATGTGTTTGTAATTAATGTTTTTATAAACATCATATTGTTATTTTTTTTCTTTTATAAATAAAATTATTTAATAGAGGGTTAATACCCGTAATTTCTACAAAAAGAAAACAGGTCGTGTTCGTACCTAACAGTTATCTTTACATATTTCAACGTTAATTTTGCCTACGTGTTTTTACCTTCAGTTTCCCTTTAAAATATGAAAGCTTTTACACCATAGATTTCTATGCGAAATTAGATTTCTTTTTGTAGAAATTACGGGCATAAATATAAGCAAACCAATTTTTCTCATTATCTTTATGCCTTTCCTAAAATCGCAAAATTGTAGGGTGTATTTAGACTTTTTTATTAAACTGCTTAAACATACACAGGCGGACAAAATTATTCACACATAGCATTACGCATTTGCAAAAAATTTTGTTCGGGTCAATTATTATTAATATCAAGTGAAGTACTTAAAAATAAAAAAGAATGGGCCAAAATGTTTGCCCGTTTAATATAACGAATGCAATATTTCCACTAATCGCATTTTAGGGGGACATACTTATTCACACAGTGATAAGTGGTAAGGGTTAAAATAAAATGAAAGAAACCACTTATAAGCAAAGTGAACCAAAAGAAGAGAATTGAATTTGCTAAAACATATACATACATATTAATAAGCCTACAGAATTCTGGAACTCTATACACAGATGAAAGCAAATTTAATATTTTCCATTCTTGTGGGGCGGGCTGTATGTCGGCTGCAGGAGTAGGTAGCTTGGTGTTTATTGATGGAACAATAGATAAGACAGTTTACCTCAATATTTTGAAGGAAAACTTAAAACATAGTGTACAAAAGCTGGGTCTTGGTAATAATTTTTATTTCCAGCAGGACAATGACCCTAAGCGTATAGCCCAAGATGTCCGTATGTGGATTGTTTACAATGTGCCACACATTCTTCCAACTCCCCCACAATCACCTGACATGAAACCCATCGAACATCTTTGGCACAGAGCACACAGAGGCGTCACGAGACAGAAAATATTGTGTTTTTTCTGTCCTTTTCTTCGAAAGCTGCCCTTTTTGTATTTTTTGTTTTGATTACGCAATTCGTGTTGATAGTAGCTGCCTGTTTTAACACATTGCCACTTTACTTCCAAAAAACATTTTCTTTCTCTTTCTTCGAAAGCTGCCCTCGCAAATGATTTGGGCATTTTTCATACGTCACTTTTTTCATCTCTGTATGCTTTGTGATCTTTGGGATGAACTTGGCAGAAGGGTTGCCAATCATACTATTTCTAGTAAGGTGCAGCTCAAAGAAAAACTTCAAGAGGAATGGGGAAAAATAGGCGGAGAAGTGACGAAAAAATTGGTAAATTCCATGCCAAATAGATTAAATTAAGTTTTGAAAAGAAAGGGATTATCAACAAGATATTCACTTGTTCCTTATTTTAATAAAAAGTCTAACTGTGTGAATAATTTTGTCCTTGTAAAAATAAGTGTGGTATTCTATTTTTGGTTATTTATTTTAAAGTTATTTATGTTGTTGCTATTACCTACAAATCTATAAATAAATAAACGAAGTATAATAAAAATATGTGCACAAAATTAATATTTTTTGTAAATGTTGTTTAAAATACCATGCAAATTCCTTTTTAAGTGCACTTTCTATACCTGCACATTTGAGACAAATGCCTAATATTTTTGGCATTTTAAAATTATTTTCATACAAAAAATCAAAGTTAGTTGCACTTTGACTTAACTGCCCAAAATACATATTTTCTGTAATAATTCTCCAAAATCCTTCCTAACGTGCCTTTTGTATACCTGCATATTTATCATATTTTTGGGCAGCTTTAAAATATTTTCATATAAAACATCGAAGTTAGCTGCACACTTAAAAAATATGGTGTCTGTTTAAGAATGGGTCTTAAATAAAAACACGGTTCAATTAATTTATTTTATAATTTAACAAAATATTCTTTATTTATTTAATTTTAATATTTCAAACTAATTTATTTTTTTTCTTTAGTTTTAGTTACACTTTGTTGTTCTTTTTGTTTGTTATTGTTTTGTTTATTTATTTCACAATTTATGTTTTGTTTTTGTATTTTTCTTTTTATTTTACAATTCAGGTTTTGTTTTTGTTTATTTACTGTTTGTTGTTCACTGTTTAATGTTTACTGATCGACTGACTCTAAATTGTTTTTCAATATGCAAAAAAGGTTACAAATTATAAAAGAAGTTTTGTACTAAATATAACGGGATGTACTGAGTGCAAATGTAACAACAATTTAACTTAATAATGTTTACATATGAATATGAATATTAAAGAAAATAAAATATAAAAAGTTGATGGTAGGCAGGGTCGTCGTTGTTGGTAGGGGTCATCTCTAAACATTCCGCCCCCCATGATATGGTGAAATATTCAACTGGGCACAAGTTCTTCAAGGGGTCCGGAAATTAAACAGCCACATTATAGCACCTTGTTTTTTGTTTTCATCGCGTAGAATGCTGGAGTACAGATGATGTAACTAGGGGGTGAACTGTGAGCCACAGTATTAGATGTGGAGTTGTTGAAAAATAGTAAACTGAGATGAGACCATTCGACCAATGCGACAAAAGTTATTTGTGTTTTTCTTGGGTGACTTTTACTGGAATTATACAAAGTAATTTTTTAGAAATGTATATTTAATTATTAAATAGCAATACGAGTTTCGTTATGGGTCTCGTAATAATTCCATTTGTAGTTCGAATATCAACTACTCTGATATTTTTATCGGGTCCAAGGTAGGTTTTAGTAATTCGACCTAATTTCCATTCATTAGGTGGCAGATTACTGTCTTTGATGACAACTAAATCGTCCACTTTGAGATTTTGGTGTTGATATTTCCATTTATATCGACGATGCAGTTCACTTAAATATTCTGATTTCCATCTTTCGCAGAAAGTATGGTAAATAATTTTAAGACGTCTCCTTCGGTTGGCGAGGGTCAAGTTTTCGTTGCTCGAATCTTTTTCTGGTGGGGTCATGAATGAAGTACCAATAAGAAAGTGTGCAGGAGTAAGCGGTGATAGATCAGTTGGGTCATCACTAGCTGGACTTAAGGGTCTGGAGTTTAGACAGGATTCAATTCAGGTCAAAATTGTAGAAAACTCTTCAAATGTAAACTTCATATTTGGAGTCATTTTTCGTAAATGGGTCTTGAAGGATTTAACACCGGCTTCCCATAGTCCTCCCATATGTGGAGTGCCAGGGGGTATAAATTTCCATTCCACGTTCTGATGACTGTAGTGATGAATTATTTGTTGTTGAAGATTTTTGACAAATTCGAGTCGATCTTTTCTTATAAGTTCCGCAGCTACAACGAAATTTGTTCCATTGTCGGAATAAATTTTAGATGGACATCCCCGTCTTCCAATAAATCTGGCAAAAGCAGCTAGAAAAGCCTGAGTTTAAAGGTTACTTACTGCTTCTTAGTGTATTGCTTTGGTAGAAAAGCAGACAAAAATACACACGTAGCCTTTTGTAATAAGGCATGCTCGACCGGTGAAATTTCTTATGTTGAAGGGTCCAGCATAGTCTACGCCAGTGATTGTAAAGGGTCTAGAGAGTGTCGTGCGTTCTGGAGGTAATGGCGCCATAATTTGTTCTTGAGTCCACTTTTTGTATAAAATGCAAGTTTTGCAGTTACGAATAACGGTTTTTACTAGAGTTTTTAATTTGAAAATCCAAAATTCGGTTCTTATACTTCGAATCATAAGTTGGTTTCCACCGTGTAAAGTTATTTTGTGAGTGAATTCTGCGATGAGTCTCGATAGTTGACAATTATATGGCAGTATAATTAAAAAGCGTTCATTTTAGTTTAAAGATGGTGATAAAGTTAGTCTACCATTTGCTCGCATAATTCCTTTGAGGTCTAAGAAAGGATTTAGGGTTAGAAGACTACTTTTAGGTGAAAGTTTTTCTTTAAGTTGTAACTTTTTGTATTCCTCTGCATACTGAATCTTTTGGGTCAACATAATGAGTCGTTCTTTAACGTCTTGAACTTCATTGGATGTGACTTCTGTTGAGGGAAAATTAAAGTTACTTTTGTTTTGACCAGAGTTTTTTCTCCATCGTAAGATGTAAGCTATAACTCGATATGCACGTGACAATGATGAGAAACGATTTAATGGGTCTTCATATGTCGTAGTTGTAAATACTTTTATGGATTTTGCTTCTAACGTTGTGTCATTAGAAGATTTTGGCATCGGCCATTGATGTTTTGGTAATTTTAGCCACGAGGGTCCATACCACCACAAATTATTGTTTTTCAACTCTTCTGGTGAACATCCTCGGCTAGCGACATCAGCTGGGTTTTCTTTAGAGTCCACGTGTTGCCAGTTTTGAGTTCCGACTTTTTGTAATATCTCAGAAACGCGGTTTCCTACAAATGTGTTCCAGCAGTTTGAAGGCTTTTTTAGCCACGACAACACTATTGTTGAGTCTGTCCAGAAATAAGCTTTTAACTTGTAGTTATAAAGATTTGGTAAGATTCCAGAGGCTAAGTTTGCTAATAAGACTGATCCGCATAATTCAAGTCTTGGCAAAGTCAGTTTTTTAAGAGGTGCGACACGTGTCTTTGAGGTACGGAGAAAGGTGTATACAGGTTTGTTTTCAATTTCGATTCGGGCGTAAAGTACTGCAGAATAAGCCTTTTCTGATGCGTCACTAAATCCGTGTATTTCGATCACACCGGACGGAGTATATTTTATCCAGCGAGGTATTTTGAGCGAGTCAATTGATGGGCAATTTTTAACGAATTTCTGCCATTTGAGGCATGTTTGTGGTTTTAAAAAGTCATCCCATTCTAATTTTTCTAACCAAATAATTTGCATTATAATTTTTGCTTCAATAATAATTGGTGATAACCAGCCGCAAGGGTCAAAGAATTTGGCGATAGTAGACAAAACCTCACGTTTGGTATACTTTTTTTTGGTATCAACTTCAGGAGCAGTAAAAGTGAAAGAGTCTGAAGAAATGTTCCACTTTATCCCAAGGGTTTTTGCTGCTGCATTTTCTGATAAGTTTAGCCAGTCTAGTGGTAAAAGAGTTTCTTTCGGCATATCTTGAATTACTCGAGGGTCATTGGATGTCCATTTCATCAACTTAAATCCTGCTGATTCAAGTGCAAGTGATAACTCCTTTCTAGATTGGATTGTGTCATCTATGGTATGACCACCTGCAAGTACGTCATCCACATACATGTTTTCCTGAAGAATTTTTGATGCCATTGGAAAAAGTGGTTTTACATCATTGGCTAGTTGAAAAAGTGTCCTTATTGCCAAGAATGGTGCACAATTTACTCCAAATGTCACTGTAAGGAGTTCAAAATCCTCAATAGGTTCGTTTGGCGATTTTCGAAACAATATTCTTTGATAACGGGTTTCAGATGGGTGTATGGAGTATTTGGCGATACATCTTTGTAATATCTGCATTGAATACGAAACGGAAGAATCTCCACTTGAGTAAAAGGAGCACTAGGTCCTGTTGGAGAACGGGTCCTGGATACAAGATGTCATTCAAGCTTTTCTTGTTTGATGTTGGACTAGAGGCGTTAAAAACCACCCTTAGTTTTGTGGTGAGCCTGTCTGGTTTTATTACTGCATGGTGCGGCAGGTAATAATTTGGAGTTTGTTCGATTTCTTAGGAAGAGAGTTTTCTCATGTGTCCTAACTCAAGGTATTCTAGAATGGTTTGGTCATATTGCGTCTTTATGTCAGGTCTGGTGCTGAGCATTTCCTCCATACGTAGGAATTGAGCCATCGCAATATTTCTAGAAGTACCTATCTCGTTTTCAATTTTTAAGGGTAGGGTAACTATATACCTCCCTACTGAGTTTCTGGTTATGGTTTTGTTGTAGTGGTTTTCGCAATAGATATCTTCGGTAGACCGCAAAATTGGTTTTGGGGTATCCTCCACCTCCCAAAAGCGTGTGAGGATTTTGTCTGTTGATACCGTATTGCACAGTGATACTGTAGATGTGGATTGAATCGTTTGATAAATTGGTCCCCCCACAATCCAGCCAAATACTGTTTTTTGTGCCAAAAGGGATCCAATAGATTTCATGGGAGTGTCTAAGCAATAAATGGATGGGCCTAAATCGAGACCGGTTAGTAAGTCTATTGGACGACTTGTTGTGAAGTAAGGGTCTGCTAATTGTAGGTTGGCAGTTTTGCTTAGATGCTTCGAGTCTAACTTTTGCGGTGGTAAATTAGGAGGAAGGGTCTTTAGGACTGGTGCCCAAACTTCTGATTTAAAACTAGGGTCCACTCGGGAACAAAGATTAAACAAGCAAGCTTTTGTTGAAATTTCTGATACGTTTTGATTCAATCCAGAAACATGAACTAGATTTGGTTTAGTTGGTAGTTTGAGTCGATTTTTTAACTTTTCCGAAATAAAGGTTGACTGCGATCCAGGGTCGATGATAGCTCTTGCCTCGAATCTCTGACCTTTTGTTTCAATGTGAACAACGGCAGTAAATAGCAGGGTTTCCCTATCAGACCTTTTCTGAAGGGATGGTTGTGATTTTTGTAAAGTCAAGGAAGTAAGGTTAGGAATGCCTGTTCTGGAAGTGGACTGTATGTTTAGTGCTTGCGTTGCGGCACTTGTGCTGGGTTGCTGCTCAGCGTTATTTTGTGGCAAACCTGTAGGCTGGGTTATCGTTGCCTTGTGTAACAAAGTGTTGTGTTTTTGCTTGCAAATTCTACAACTGAATTTGCTTTGACAATCTGTCACACTGTGCTCGATTGAAAAGCAGTTATAACATGAGTTCGTTACTCTGACTAAATGAATCCTATCGCTAACATTTTTTGCAAGAAATGAGGGACACAATCGTAGTGGATGAGACTCTTTACAGTTCTGACAGGTATAGAATGAGTCATTACGATTGCCTCTAGCAGATTTTGTGGTATTTTTTACTTGTGACTTGTTTTCCATAAATGAGGTATTGGTTTGAAGAGAGTGTACATTTTTTCCTTTGGATTGTTTATGGTTAGGGTCCTGCTTGAAATGGGTCGATTTCGCCACTGCTGTTTTGAAATTACCAACAGATTCTAATGTTTTGAATTTATGGGTCAAAAATTTATCAAATTCTTTCCAAGCAGGCACTGATGCGCAATCATTCAATGTGTTTTCAAATTCTTCTAAAAAATTTCTAGGGAGCTTGGTTGAACATAAATAGGTCAGAATCGGGTCCCAACCTTGGGTACTAATCTTTAACTTCCCTAGAGTTTGAATACAAACATTAATGGTTCGCTGTAGTTTTTGATAGAAGCTCCAGAATCGTTTATAACTTGTGGAAGATCAAATAGAACTTTAAGTTGTTCATTAACCTGCATTCTTAAATTTTCATAGCGATCCGTAAGATTTTTCCAGGCTATATCGAATCCATCATTTGTTAAAGGGACATGAGTAATTATTTCTCGGGCTTCGCCTCCTGTTTTTTGAGTCAAATGAAAGAGTTTTTCGACCTTACTTAAATAAATCCCTGAAAGTGGGCCAAGTACTATAATCCCCATAAAACGTGTCTATATCACAGGGTGGTTACCTTATGCAAGGATTGGTATCAAGAGCTTGATTAGGGCCTTGGGCTTGAGAAAGTCTTTCCACTGCTTGAGATGGCTCCTTGAGCGCTTCTATTTCTGCATAAATTGACCCCATGCACCTCTTATAAACCTGCAAAGATGAGGAGTATTTCTTTCTTATATCATCCTTATTTACTGGCTTCTTATCCGTATATATTAGACTATCATCGTCCATACATGACTCGTATGACCTTCTAAGTTTTTCCCATAAAGTGTCTAGCTCAACTCGTAAAACTTCTAAGGCATGGACATTATCTTCTGCTTGTGTTTCTGCGTGTATAGCATCAAAATGCAAAAGGTCTTTCACGCGATTGATAAATTGAACGAGTGACATAATGTACACGGGTTACGTAAATTTTAAAATATAATGGGTCAAAAAAGTATGAGAGTCTAACTAAAAGTCCAGCTAGTGATAAATAGATTTGCAGTAGTTTGCTTGCAATACGAAATTTATTTTTAGAAATAAATTGTTTCCCCAGATAGTTGAATAATTTATAGTGTTATGGCAACTTTGTTTAAAATTAATTGCGCAGCAAAAAAAATAAAACGTTCAGGGTCATACACTAATAATGTTAAAGTGTAGCTTAATTTCGTTAACTTCGATGATCAAATTTAAATTTCTCCTTTTGGTTTTATTTTCCTCTGCACTATCTTATTGGTACTTACTTGATGATTCTGCCTTACTTGCGTAGTGTTGTTGTAACTTACAGCTTCTTTGCTTAGCTGCTTGCGTCTGCGCCGACAGAGTTGTTTAACTGCATGCGTTTGAGTCAACAGAGTCTGGAATATTCTGGATTTCTTTTTATTTTGCCGTTATAAATTCTTTTAAGAAATTTGGCAAATATGTAATTTTTTCTTTATTGCACACTCAAAATAATGTATGATACTTTTTTTATTTTTCACTTATGTCACAGAGTCTTTTATTCCAAAATATATTTTTTGTTAAATTTTTTTTTTTTTTATTGTGTTTTTTATCCGGCTCGAAGGACCAAAAATGTTTAAGAATGGGTCTTAAATAAAAACACGGTTCAATTAATTTATTTTATAATTTAACAAAATATTCTTTATTTATTTAATTTTAATATTTCAAACTAATTTATTTTTTTTTCTTTAGTTTTAGTTACACTTTGTTGTTCTTTTTGTTTGTTATTGTTTTGTTTATTTATTTCACAATTAATGTTTTGTTTTTGTATTTTTCTTTTTATTTTACAATTCAGGTTTTGTTTTTGTTTATTTACTGTTTGTTGTTCACTGTTTAATGTTTACTGATCGACTGACTCTAAATTGTTTTTCAATATGCAAAAAAGGTTACAAATTATAAAAGAAGTTTTGTACTAAATATAACGGGATGTACTGAGTGCAAATGTAACAACAATTTAACTTAATAATGTTTACATATGAATATGAATATTAAAGAAAATAAAATATAACAAGTTGATGGTAGGCAGGGTCGTCGTTGTTGGTAGGGGTCATCTCTAAACAGTGTCCCTTTTTCACTTAAATATCTAATTTTAGCTGTTTATAAAAACAAAAATCGCATTCAAGTCAAGTTGGCATCATTATAATTTCATATGATTTGTGGTTACCAGTGTGACCCTTTTAGCATTTTCACTGCTAAATTTAGCATTATTTATTTTGATTTAAGCTTCGTACAGACGATGGTCAGATCTTACAATGTTGTCATTAAAATTGCCTAAAAATGTCTTGCAACTGTCTGAACATTGTAAGCACATTTTCATTTGGCAGATGTGTAAAATTAATGCATCTGACAATGGCACCATTGTCAGAAAAATGACAATATTGTAATATCTGACCATCGTCTGTACGAAGCTTTAGCAGCGAATTTTTCAAATAGCATTTAGAATTATTTTCAGCATTTTTGTAATATTTTTTTTAGCATTATTTAGCATTTTTTTAATCTTAAAAATTTTATATATTGTTATTTCACAATATAACTTTTTGTGTTTTCAATGACAATTTTACTTATATTTTTTATTTAATAATATATATCTCTGGCAATAAATAATAATGGCTTAAGTTGACTTAAGTGTTTTTAATTTTATTACATATTCTTATTATCTTCTTCAAGATCTATGACGCAGCTAAATATCAAATATAAAATGTCATTATTAATAAAACTATACGCATTTATATTTTAACTTTCACAATACAACACACAATTAATTTTAGCTAAAACCTTTAATATCTCAAAACACGAAATTTCGACTTTAGCCATTATTATTTATTGCCACAGATATGTAGGTATATCGTTAACTAACCCTGCCTTTACACATGCAAGTAGTGGCATGCCACTGTTGTATACATATTATCAAAGAAAATTTTTTCGCAATAGTCGAATCTCATGCCATTAACTTTTGTGATTACACATGCCACTGCGAGCTCATTTTCAAAATGTCGTAGAAGCGTCAACTTGAGCAAATTTGTTTACTTCTCGAATTAAAAAAAAAGTACCAGAAAACGAAAAAGAGTTACCGAGTTAGTCATAGTGGCACATTTTTGGGGAAATTTTTTCATTTATTTATATTAGCATTATTTTAACGATATTAATGCTCTATTATTAACAAACTTGCTTTTATTTATGCTCGTTTTTAAAAAATTAATCATAATAATTCTTTATTAAGTTAAAACTTCAATAACAATTTGACAACAATCCAGTAAATGTGAATTAAATTTTTAACAGGGTAACATTGCTTATCGTTTTGACATTTAGTGGCATGCAAGTGCCAAATTTCCACTCGAATGCCATTTTTGCTGCCACTGGAGCTGCCATTGCGAAAAATGTGAGTGTATTAGTAAAAAAGTGTGAGTGTATTGAGTTTTTCGAACTGGCAGTGGCATGTGTAAATGCTAGGTAAAATGCAAAACACCCCATCTAACATTTTGAAATTTTTTCAAAAAACCATTTAAAATGTTAAATTTATTAATCGCCTTAAACTGTTTATAATTTATTTTTCTTCTACTTTTCTAAATCTAAAGGCCCAACCATAATATGCATAGCCTTGCTTAACCTACTGTCAAAAATTAACAAAAAGTCTCTCAAATCTGTTTAAAAAAACAAAAACAAAAAACATTTGATTCCGTACGGTATGTGCGATCAGTTTCGCACTTTGCTTAAGCAAATGACAGTTTCATAAAACTTAACAAAAATTTTCTTTAAGTTTAATATGGTTTGCCTCATATGATTAACATGTAATCGAACATTTGCTTAAGCCAACCTAAGCACATTATGGTTGCACCTAAACAGTTTTTTTACAGTTGACAATGTTACATATTTTGCAAACTGTAGGTTAGGGCTTAAAGCGTTTATCATGTAATTTTGTAGATAGGGCCTTTTGTTTTTTTGGTTAAAAAGTCGCTAACTTTTGTCAAACTACTGAATTGTTTTTATTAAATAAATCAACATATGTATGTAGTATATAATTTTTTTTATATAAATTTCATTTAATTTTAAAGAAATGATACAATTATTTAAAAAAAATTTAGCATTTTTTTAGCATTTTCAAATTTTATTTATAGCATTTTTTAATCCCCATTTAGCATCCAATTATTTTTTAGTTGTGGTCACACTGGTGGTTACAGCAACTTTACCACGATTATATGAAAGGAATAGCAAATCTTGACCTGGAACAGAATTAAGTAGTTGTACTATTTAAAGCTGACGAATGCTCTGTAGCGCAACAAAGCTCAAAATTTCAAATTTTGCGCTTCAACTGCAACGACTACTACAACTACGTATTCTATTGACACTACTTTGAAACTGCCGCTTTAAACTTTAGACAGCTTGCAGCGCTATTCTTAACGTTGTACTACAGGACTGTTCAGTTCCCCACTTTATTGTTACCAATTACCATTATAAAAATGTATAACAAATGTCTACAGGTTGTTTGAACGTCATTGTTATTATCACATTGCACTTTTATGCAGGTAACCACAACTGCGTGCCTGCACATTAAGGCAACTAAATAAATTTAAGACAGCTGCAAATATTGAGGATTGTTTAGAAAACAAACTTTAGTTCATTTAAACAACAACAGTGGTAGTCATTGCTAAAACTTGACTTGCATTTTATGCTGGGTACACACTATGCAACGCGTTTACGCAATCTAGTGCAGCATTGTAAAATTGTACAATGCTGTTTATTCCTATAGGTTATGTTCAACTTTTTATTGAATGAATGAAACAATTGTGCGACTTATTGTAAAATATAGGACAAAATCGAAATAATATGGCGAATATCATATACATATGTACAATAATATTGCAAGTGTATGGGCCGCTTTATATTAGGTGAAAACACTGGTTGAAGAAAATGTGCAAAAGAAGAATAAAAAAAGTCCCGTTACATATGTATTTAGCGTAAACAGCCTACTTAAACGGCAAAAATGTGATTTTAAAATACATATTTGTAAAAAGTTCTTGTATTATGGCAAAAAGCTTTATATACATATGTACGTATACAATAAACACATAAACAAGAAGCTTTTCGAAGTTCGGTGTTTTAAAATTATTTCCACAACGGAATATTGCAAAGCTTTTAACTTTTAATAAAATAAATAAAAAGCTTAACAACGTGTTATACAGTCTATTTATAGAACGAGTTTTCGTTGTTGCCAGATGACTAAAAAAGGGTATATATATTTCGTTGTAATTTCTACAATATTGATCTTAAGCCCTATTACATACATACTTAAGTATCGTCAGCTACATATTTATGAAAATTTTACAGGAGAAGCAAAAACTGTTGAAAATGATAATTTGTCTTAAACTATTATAATTTATTTTTCTTCTATTTTTATACCATTCACTTCAGGTGGAAAAGGGTATATATAAGTTTGTCATTCCGTTTGTAATTTCTACAAAATTGATCTTAGACCCCATAACGTATGTATATATATTCTGGGTCCTTAAGAGGAGAGAAGTTGATTAAACCATGTCCGAAATGTGTTTTCCGGAGACTCCAGACATGATAGCGACTAGGTTGTTATTATGTCACATATAGTCCACCATTTCTTGCTATTGAAATTCAGACAGATCGGTCCAAAAATGGCAGCGATATGAGCAAAAAACCACGACTATCTCCAATATTTACCAAAAATCCCACATCAAAAACAATTACCACTCAAATGAGTTGAGTTGTGAACAATAAAACGGGCCATATTTCATTTTAATGATATTCAAACAACATTCCTTCATGGTTCAGTTGTCTAGGGGGTTTGTTGAGGTTAGAAACCGTGAGTCCACTGGTGCGAATCTTGGTTTTTCAAAAATATTTTTTTTTTTAATTTTATGTTCAAAAACGATTTAAAAAAAATATTGACCTGTTTTCGTGGTGGTTACCTTATGCAAGGATTGGTATCAAGAGCTTGATTAGGGCCTTGGGCTTGAGAAAGTCTTTCCACTGCTTGAGATGGCTCCTTGAGCGCTTCTATTTCTGCATAAATTGACCCCATGCACCTCTTATAAACCTGCAAAGATGAGGAGTATTTCTTTCTTATATCATCCTTATTTACTGGCTTCTTATCCGTATATATTAGACTATCATCGTCCATACATGACTCGTATGACCTTCTAAGTTTTTCCCATAAAGTGTCTAGCTCAACTCGTAAAACTTCTAAGGCATGGACATTATCTTCTGCTTGTGTTTCTGCGTGTATAGCATCAAAATGCAAAAGGTCTTTCACGCGATTGATAAATTGAACGAGTGACATAATGTACACGGGTTACGTAAATTTTAAAATATAATGGGTCAAAAAAGTATGAGAGTCTAACTAAAAGTCCAGCTAGTGATAAATAGATTTGCAGTAGTTTGCTTGCAATACGAAATTTATTTTTAGAAATAAATTGTTTCCACAGATAGTTGAATAATTTATAGTGTTATGGCAACTTTGTTTAAAATTAATTGCGCAGCAAAAAAAATAAAACGTTCAGGGTCATACACTAATAATGTTAAAGTGTAGCTTAATTTCGTTAACTTCGATGATCAAATTTAAATTTCTCCTTTTGGTTTTATTTTCCTCTGCACTATCTTATTGGTACTTACTTGATGATTCTGCCTTACTTGCGTAGTGTTGTTGTAACTTACAGCTTCTTTGCTTAGCTGCTTGCGTCTGCGCCGACAGAGTTGTTTAACTGCATGCGTTTGAGTCAACAGAGTCTGGAATATTCTGGATTTCTTTTTATTTTGCCGTTATAAATTCTTTTAAGAAATTTGGCAAATATGTAATTTTTTCTTTATTGCACACTCAAAATAATGTATGATACTTTTTTTATTTTTCACTTATGTCACAGAGTCTTTTATTCCAAAATATATTTTTTGTTAAATTTTTTTTTTTTTTATTGTGTTTTTTATCCGGCTCGAAGGACCAAAAATGTTTAAGAATGGGTCTTAAATAAAAACACGGTTCAATTAATTTATTTTATAATTTAACAA
This sequence comes from Pollenia angustigena, assembly GCA_930367215.1. NCBI lineage: Eukaryota > Metazoa > Arthropoda > Insecta > Diptera > Polleniidae > Pollenia > Pollenia angustigena. The sequence continues at coordinate 87,755,905 of OV884060.1, forward strand.
AATATTCTTTATTTATTTAATTTTAATATTTCAAACTAATTTATTTTTTTTTCTTTAGTTTTAGTTACACTTTGTTGTTCTTTTTGTTTGTTATTGTTTTGTTTATTTATTTCACAATTAATGTTTTGTTTTTGTATTTTTCTTTTTATTTTACAATTCAGGTTTTGTTTTTGTTTATTTACTGTTTGTTGTTCACTGTTTAATGTTTACTGATCGACTGACTCTAAATTGTTTTTCAATATGCAAAAAAGGTTACAAATTATAAAAGAAGTTTTGTACTAAATATAACGGGATGTACTGAGTGCAAATGTAACAACAATTTAACTTAATAATGTTTACATATGAATATGAATATTAAAGAAAATAAAATATAACAAGTTGATGGTAGGCAGGGTCGTCGTTGTTGGTAGGGGTCATCTCTAAACAGTGTCCCTTTTTCACTTAAATATCTAATTTTAGCTGTTTATAAAAACAAAAATCGCATTCAAGTCAAGTTGGCATCATTATAATTTCATATGATTTGTGGTTACCAGTGTGACCCTTTTAGCATTTTCACTGCTAAATTTAGCATTATTTATTTTGATTTAAGCTTCGTACAGACGATGGTCAGATCTTACAATGTTGTCATTAAAATTGCCTAAAAATGTCTTGCAACTGTCTGAACATTGTAAGCACATTTTCATTTGGCAGATGTGTAAAATTAATGCATCTGACAATGGCACCATTGTCAGAAAAATGACAATATTGTAATATCTGACCATCGTCTGTACGAAGCTTTAGCAGCGAATTTTTCAAATAGCATTTAGAATTATTTTCAGCATTTTTGTAATATTTTTTTTAGCATTATTTAGCATTTTTTTAATCTTAAAAATTTTATATATTGTTATTTCACAATATAACTTTTTGTGTTTTCAATGACAATTTTACTTATATTTTTTATTTAATAATATATATCTCTGGCAATAAATAATAATGGCTTAAGTTGACTTAAGTGTTTTTAATTTTATTACATATTCTTATTATCTTCTTCAAGATCTATGACGCAGCTAAATATCAAATATAAAATGTCATTATTAATAAAACTATACGCATTAATATTTTAACTTTCACAATACAACACACAATTAATTTTAGCTAAAACCTTTAATATCTCAAAACACGAAATTTCGACTTTAGCCATTATTATTTATTGCCACAGATATGTAGGTATATCGTTAACTAACCCTGCCTTTACACATGCAAGTAGTGGCATGCCACTGTTGTATACATATTATCAAAGAAAATTTTTTCGCAATAGTCGAATCTCATGCCATTAACTTTTGTGATTACACATGCCACTGCGAGCTCATTTTCAAAATGTCGTAGAAGCGTCAACTTGAGCAAATTTGTTTACTTCTCGAGTTAAAAAAAAAGTACCAGAAAACGAAAAAGAGTTACCGAGTTAGTCATAGTGGCACATTTTTGGGGAAATTTTTTCATTTATTTATATTAGCATTATTTTAACGATATTAATGCTCTATTATTAACAAACTTGCTTTTATTTATGCGCGTTTTTAAAAAATTAATCATAATAATTCTTTATTAAGTTAAAACTTCAATAACAATTTGACAACAATCCAGTAAATGTGAATTAAATTTTTAACAGGGTAACATTGCTTATCGTTTTGACATTTAGTGGCATGCAAGTGCCAAATTTCCACTCGAATGCCATTTTTGCTGCCACTGGAGCTGCCATTGCGAAAAATGTGAGTGTATTAGTAAAAAAGTGTGAGTGTATTGAGTTTTTCGAACTGGCAGTGGCATGTGTAAATGCTAGGTAAAATGCAAAACACCCCATCTAACATTTTGAAATTTTTTCAAAAAACCATTTAAAATGTTAAATTTATTAATCGCCTTAAACTGTTTATAATTTATTTTTCTTCTACTTTTCTAAATCTAAAGGCCCAACCATAATATGCATAGCCTTGCTTAACCTACTGTCAAAAATTAACAAAAAGTCTCTCAAATCTGTTTAAAAAAACAAAAACAAAAAACATTTGATTCCGTACGGTATGTGCGATCAGTTTCGCACTTTGCTTAAGCAAATGACAGTTTCATAAAACTTAACAAAAATTTTCTTTAAGTTCAATATGGTTTGCCTCATATGATTAACATGTAATCGAACATTTGCTTAAGCCAACCTAAGCACATTATGGTTGCACCTAAACAGTTTTTTTACAGTTGACAATGTTACATATTTTGCAAACTGTAGGTTAGGGCTTAAAGCGTTTATCATGTAATTTTGTAGATAGGGCCTTTTGTTTTTTTGGTTAAAAAGTCGCTAACTTTTGTCAAACTACTGAATTGTTTTTATTAAATAAATCAACATATGTATGTAGTATATAATTTTTTTTATATAAATTTCATTTAATTTTAAAGAAATGATACAATTATTTAAAAAAAATTTAGCATTTTTTTAGCATTTTCAAATTTTATTTATAGCATTTTTTAATCCCCATTTAGCATCCAATTATTTTTTAGTTGTGGTCACACTGGTGGTTACAGCAACTTTACCACGATTATATGAAAGGAATAGCAAATCTTGACCTGGAACAGAATTAAGTAGTTGTACTATTTAAAGCTGACGAATGCTCTGTAGCGCAACAAAGCTCAAAATTTCAAATTTTGCGCTTCAACTGCAACGACTACTACAACTACGTATTCTATTGACACTACTTTGAAACTGCCGTTTTAAACTTTAGACAGCTTGCAGCGCTATTCTTAACGTTGTACTACAGGACTGTTCAGTTCCCCACTTTATTGTTACCAATTACCATTATAAAAATGTATAACAAATGTCTACAGGTTGTTTGAACGTCATTGTTATTATCACATTGCACTTTTATGCAGGTAACCACAACTGCGTGCCTGCACATTAAGGCAACTAAATAAATTTAAGACAGCTGCAAATATTGAGGATTGTTTAGAAAACAAACTTTAGTTCATTTAAACAACAACAGTGGTAGTCATTGCTAAAACTTGACTTGCATTTTATGCTGGGTACACACTATGCAACGCGTTTACGCAATCTAGTGCAGCATTGTAAAATTGTACAATGCTGTTTATTCCTATAGGTTATGTTCAACTTTTTATTGAATGAATGAAACAATTGTGCGACTTATTGTAAAATATAGGACAAAATCGAAATAATATGGCGAATATCATATACATATGTACAATAATATTGCAAGTGTATGGGCCGCTTTATATTAGGTGAAAACACTGGTTGAAGAAAATGTGCAAAAGAAGAATAAAAAAAGTCCCGTTACATATGTATTTAGCGTAAACAGCCTACTTAAACGGCAAAAATGTGATTTTAAAATACATATTTGTAAAAAGTTCTTGTATTATGGCAAAAAGCTTTATATACATATGTACGTATACAATAAACACATAAACAAGAAGCTTTTCGAAGTTCGGTGTTTTAAAATTATTTCCACAACGGAATATTGCAAAGCTTTTAACTTTTAATAAAATAAATAAAAAGCTTAACAACGTGTTATACAGTCTATTTATAGAACGAGTTTTCGTTGTTGCCAGATGACTAAAAAAGGGTATATATATTTCGTTGTAATTTCTACAATATTGATCTTAAGCCCTATTACATACATACTTAAGTATCGTCAGCTACATATTTATGAAAATTTTACAGGAGAAGCAAAAACTGTTGAAAATGATAATTTGTCTTAAACTATTATAATTTATTTTTCTTCTATTTTTATACCATTCACTTCAGGTGGAAAAGGGTGTATATAAGTTTGTCATTCCGTTTGTAATTTCTACAAAATTGATCTTAGACCCCATAACGTATGTATATATATTCTGGGTCCTTAAGAGGAGAGAAGTTGATTAAACCATGTCCGAAATGTGTTTTCCGGAGACTCCAGACATGATAGCGACTAGGTTGTTATTATGTCACATATAGTCCACCATTTCTTGCTATTGAAATTCAGACAGATCGGTCCAAAAATGGCAGCGATATGAGCAAAAAACCACGACTATCTCCAATATTTACCAAAAATCCCACATCAAAAACAATTACCACTCAAATGAGTTGAGTTGTGAACAATAAAACGGGCCATATTTCATTTTAATGATATTCAAACAACATTCCTTCATGGTTCAGTTGTCTAGGGGGTTTGTTGAGGTTAGAAACCGTGAGTCCACTGGTGCGAATCTTGGTTTTTCAAAAATATTTTTTTTTTTAATTTTATGTTCAAAAACGATTTAAAAAAAATATTGACCTGTTTTCGCTTTTTAAATTTGAATTATAATAAGTTTTTAGTATTGTTAATATGTATTTATATGTAAAAATTATTTTGTTTTTGTCTAGTTGCTCTGTATTCTGCTCTCAAAATAGTGAAGGGTATATAAGATTCGGCACAGCCGAATATAGCACTCTTACTTGTTTTTCTTTTAGAACCTACCAGTTGACAACGTTGCATATTAGCAAACTGTTAGCTACCCCTTTTAACGCTTACCATATAATCTTTTTTATATAGGGCTTCTGTTTTTTGCTAATAAAATCGCAAATTTTGGTCGAAAGATTCCAAAACTTTTTGCAGACATTTATGTTGGTGCAATACCGCAGAATCAATTAAAACTCCTTTTTTAATTTTTGATGAGTTAGTGAATATATCGTTTTCGGCAACGATATTCTGGATCCTCATGAGAAGAGAAGTTCAATTCACGATATGTATAATGTATATATGTATGTATATTAATCCATTTATTTTGGGCGATTAGCTTATCGAATAATTTAAAGGGAATAATTTATGTCGATTATCGACTAAACGAAAATTAGTTATTTCTTTAATGTAAAAAACAAGCCCGTTCGTTTTAAATACCTTTTTATTCTTTCTTAACTCAGGAAAATTTCCTTCGAGAAACAATTTTTTTAAATATGGTACAAAGACTGAAACCAAAGAGTTTTGGAATATATAATTTTTAAGAATTTTTTGTACAGATTTTGAAGACAATGATTCAGATGAAGAATATGATTATTTTGAGACGAATGAAAATAACCTTCTACCAGACGTTAACAATACTTTTAAAATTGTTAAAAAATGTCAACAATAAGAAAAAAAAAACTTTTCTAAAACAAGTATCATAAAAAAAGAGAGAAACCGATTGAAATATAACCATTTAAATTCGATTAACCGAAAAATATTAAATTGTTCGATTATTTTTCGGTTAAATTTTTACCTCGGAAATTTAATCAAGTGAATTACAAATTTAATCAAGTTTATTAAACGTTTGATCAAGTGAATTAAACGTTAGTTGATACTGTTAATTTGTTAACTGGTGCAAATTTTATTAATTTATTAATTAATGTCTCAAATTTTTTCATTTAATAAATAAATAATATTTTTTGGTGTAAGTGGGTTAAGATAAACAAATTACTTTGTTGCTTTCGCAAGAAAATAAAAAAAGCAATTTGTCACTTCAGTTTTCTATGCACGGGCATTTGCAAATTTATCATCATTTAAATACTCATACTACAAAAGTAAAATTATCTTGTATTGATCCCAGGTTTGAAAGAAGTATGTATATTTTTTTATTTATTAAGTCTATGGATTAACAAATTTCAGACAAAAATTTTGTTTTATTTACTCTGATCTATCTATGATTTAAATGTCTTAATATTGGTAAGATATTTTCAGAGAAGTAGTAATTCTCCCTATGTCCCCCTCTTTGTCACAGTTTAAAAAAAAACTAGAAAGCCTTTATTTCCAATTTCATCAATATCAGTTTAGCTAAATAGCTGAAATAGCCGGTAAAATGAAGCGAACGCAAAAGCATCTTTCGGCCTCGGTCAGGTGACGGTCAAGCGGAGAGATAGACTGGAGGCGGAACGGAGGCCGAAAGGCGTGCTCACGTTAAAATTGCTTTGTTTTTTTTGAGCATGAAAGCTTTTGCTTCTTAACCGATAGTTAATATTTTCTGAGTATAGGAGGTTAAGCGCCACTTGACACTATCCTAAGCACTTTAGTGAACTTTATATATCCCTTGTCCGTTAGGAGGTTTCATTCTTCATTTTGTTAAATACATTTTTAAAATAAAGCATATAAATCAGGGATTTCCATTTCTTTGCACAATTGTGCAAAACAAAATTTACACATATTTTTATGCTCTTCAATTTAGTCGTCGATGTGACTTCGACAAGTGTACATGTCTAGCGGATGCTATATTATTTTGTTTCAGCAAACACTCAAAAAATATTGTGCGGACAAAAATGCTTTTGGTAACATCCAATGCCTTGCGTGCAATTTTTATTTAGGGTTCAAAATTTAAGACTTAAATGTAGATTAATATAACATTTCATTAGTTTACATGCAAAGCAAAGAACTTTGTAAAATGGTAATTATTTGAGATTTAAAATCAATTTTTAAAATTTCAGATAAAAATGCGTTAACAGATATTATTAAGGAAAAAATATTGTATTCTAATAATTTGTAATTTTCAAATAATATCTACATTGTTTTGCATTTAAGCTAACGATATGTGTTTTGTTTGTGAAAAAAATTATTTGATGCCTGAAAAAGGGTCCCGTTTTGTTTCGTTAAAAAGACGTACCTAAATGCAGAAATTATTAAGAAAAAAAACCACAAGAATTTGTTGGTATTTTGTGCTTGCAAAAATATTTTTGTTTCTGTACCAATCGCGTCGGTGGGTTTTTTTCTTTGAAAACACTTTTCTTAAGTAAGTAAAAACATTTAAAAAACAAGTTAAAAAAAGTCTTGTTTTCCTACAATTATATATAAACCTATACACATAAAAGCAAATGTGACAGCAGGTAAAATTTTTGGGTAAGAAGATGTGTTTTATTGATGTATTAATGAAACTTTATTGTTTCGCACTTTTTGTATTGCTTACTTTTTTATGCTACAATTATATGACCGAGTACAAAGAGTTAACCTTACTAATTTATGGTATTTATTTAACGTAATTTTGACCTGCCATAATGACTATACATTTTTGCAGGCAAACTCAGGTGCGCATTTGGTATTTTGTAAAAAGATATGATATACCATTAGCTAGAATTAAAATGTATGCACAACAACGTGAATACCCTTTCTATTGTACTTACCACTATGAATACCCTAACTTTTTACTAAAATAACTTTTTCACGTTATAATTCTCATTTAATTTATTTTATTTTTGAATAAATAGATCAGGGAAATCCATTTCTGTGCATAATTGTGTATACCACTACTAATACATATTTTTGTTTTAGGTTAACAGAAAAAACTTTATGATGGCACTTAAAAAATATTGTGCGGTCAAAAACGCTTTTGGTAACATCCAATGCCTTATATGCCATGCAACATTTAAGGAAGGAACGGAATATGTTATAAAACGGCATTGCGATCGTTTTCATAATAATATAAATAATTGAAATGATAAGGAAAGAGAAGACCTGTTTTATAAAAATAAAACCATTTTTTTTAGAAAAATTGAAAAAATGGTTATTAGAAGAAGAAATTTATAAACAAAAATCAGTTCCCAAATTGAAAAGGAGATTTCAAATTTAGTATTATTGGAAATTGTTAAGAAAGGAAGACCATTGTGGGATGGTGTTTTTATCAAGCAATTGCTGAAAAAAATTTGGGAAAGGCTTAATTTGCTGGAGTCTGCACAGATGGAGCGAATGTAATGTTGGGCAAATATAATGGGCTTATAGGCCAATTAAAAAAACACGAATTTGCAGTTCATAATTTTCACTGCATAATTCATAATGCATCGAAATTCATAAGTGATACCCCAGCTATGAAGACAGCAGAGGACATAATAAATAAAATTCGAGGCGGACATCAAGCGCTTACCCACCGAAAATTTGTAACCTTTTTAAAAAATAAAAATGCTATGATCTGTGACCTGAAAATGTTTACAGAAGTTCGGTGGCTAATACTATGTTCACACTTGGGTTCTTAAACGCGTTTAAGCAGCTCGAACGTGATTAAGCTCTTATCACTTCAAAATCGAGATGATTACCCATACATTGAAGTGATTTGTTAATCACTTCAAATTGACATGATTACAACTAAATCACTTCATAAACCACATAGAATCCACTGAACATACCTCAAATGTAGAATCGCCAACATCCGTGTACAACCGGCCAAGATTTCTGCTTAATGTTTTTATTTTTTTTTTTTTCTTAAATAACTCATACATTTTCACAATTACATCATTAAAATTATTAAAATAATCTTCTGATAACTTTATAATAGTGTTTTTATCCATTTTTAATACTTTAAAGAAATTTAAATTTGTTTGTTGTTTTTTTGTGTGTTTGTGTGTGTTTTTTTCTTAATCATCTGTCATCTTAATCCTCTCAAATGTAATGTGAACGGCTTTGATTAGCTAAATCAACATTTTGCTTAAACGCGTTTAAAAACCCAAATGTGAACATAGCATAAGTCGCGGTGATTGCCTGAATAGACTTTATGATTTAAGAGAAGAAGTTATTCAGTTCCTAGAAACTGAGAAAATAGAAATAGTTTTAGTACAGTGTTTAAAAGACAATAATTTTATTTTAGACTTAGCTTTTTTGGCAGATACGACAAGTATGTTTAATGAACTAAATTTGGAATTGCAAGGAAAAGAACGCAATATTTGCGACTTGTCAAAAATCATTCACAATTTTAAAACAAAACTTTTTCTAATTTGTTCCCAAATTAAAACTGGTGATTTTTCCAATTTTCCAAAAAGTTCACTTGTTTATAGAAATCTCGAAATCGACAAAAGATATGAATATGCCGAAATATTTGAAACACTTTTCAATAATTTTCAAGACAGGTTTCAAGATTTTGTAATTTTACAACCGCTCGTTTCGAAAACCCTTTTCGTTGCGATGTAAGCAACTACGAATTTGATATTCAGTCAGAACTAATCATACTACGGAGCGAAGTAAATGGTCCAGACGAAAATAATATTGTAGAGTTCTGGAAAGATTTGGATGGCGAGTTCTATCCTGAACTAAAAAAAAATTCATTTAAGTGCCTCTCTTTATTCGGCACTGCTTACCTATGCGAACAAATTTTTTCGGATTTAAAATTTATTTGTTCCAAGCAACGTAATAAATTAAGTTCATCCCATTTGAAGAGCATTCTACTATTACGAAACTGCCATAAAAGTATAAATTTAGAAGATTTTATTTTATAAGTTGTATAACACAAGGGAACAAAATTAAACATTTTTTGTGTTGATAGAAAATTTGTAGCAGGGGGATTTAAAACCACGTGAGATAAGGCCATGATGGCTTTATCTCTCGTTCAATAGGCAGATAAAGCCTTTTTTATTTTTTTTTTCATCTGAATGGGCGATAAAGCCATCATGGCCTGATCTCACATGGTTTTAACCCTTAACAACCCAGTATGCTTTTGTAACGTAACTGACCAGTAGTGTCCATCGGACTCATTAAAGCAATTAATGATACTAAAAGAAAAAAAAAGACAGTATACGTTAGAAAAAAGTTTTATTTATATTATATACTAAGGTATTTTGTTTATTTAACTTTAATTAGTTATTTTTTAAACAAACATTACAAATAATGAGTGTTATTTTTGTCAACCTAATATGGCCTAAGTTTCTTCAATGTAACTAAAATTCAATTTTTGATTACAATTTTTGTTTTTTACAGAGTGTTCAGATCAGACATACCGTTTGCATTTCTCGCAGCACTGTTTGGAAGTTCTAGATATTTTTGAGTGGCAAATGGGACAACGCTTCTTTCGTTTTGAATCAGGTTCAGATGGTTGACCAGCACCTTATATTATAATAAACAATATATTAATGTGTCTATTGGACACTTGTGGGTTGATGCGCTACTATTTTAGTTTATTGATAACAAATAATAAACTATTTATGCTAAAAATATTTTAATTGCGCATTTCTATTCTCAAGACCATCGAGGTAGAATAGGTAAAACGAGGTTTCTCAAAAATAAATACTTTAGCTTTTATGAGCAATGGAATTCAAAAATGTGTCCGCGAGACACTTGTGGATTGTTAAGGGTTAAATCAGCCCCCGTTCTTTACCAATTCAATGTCGCTGATTTTAAAACTGCACTTTTTTCTATCAGCTGTGATTTGCGTGCAATAAAATCTTTATTTTTTACAATTGTTTATAAGATATTTGAACCTGATTTAGAGTCAAAAAGCTTCCGAATAAAAAAAAGGTGCAGTTTTAAAATCAGCAACATTGAATTGGTAAAGAATTGCTACAAATATTTTATCAACACAAAAAATTTTTATTTTGTACATTTGTGTTATACAACTTATAAAATATATTACTAACATTTTATTTCGGCTGTATTCTCTCAATTTTTTACTCTCTGGTACTCACTAATACACAACCAAAAAATTTTTGGAAATGCCTGATATAAACCCTGCAAATAAAATTGGACCACCTGATCCATTTTGATAAAATGGACTACTCCATGGACTGGTCCGATGTAATGCAAGCATGGACCATGTCATTGTTAAAAAGTGTTTGTAGTGAGGCGACATGTCTTCGTTTTTTAACGACATGCTTTCGTTTTTAAACGACTTCAAAACAAATCCTCTTGAGTTTACCATGGAGTAGTTTTAAAACTACTCCTTAGTGGTCCAAAGGTGGGTTATATGGTCCTCTCCTAGGACATCGCAATGTTAAATAGACCAGGTTTTTTCCATATGTTAGGGTTAGTTTTGGACTAGTCCTGGTCCCTTGTGGACTACTCTTTACACGCGTGTTTGGACTGGTCCTATTATTTGCTGGGAATATACAATAAATCAGGGATGTCAGCGCCTTGCACAATTGTGCAAATTAATTCACATGTACGCTTACGCTCTTTTATTTTGCGAGCGTAAAATATAATTGTTTACCGAAAAACACTCTCATTCAGCGGGAAATATCGCAAATATTGCAAGGCCTGTTTTGAGGCCTCTAAATATATTTATGTATATAAATAAATATACAATAACTGTATGTAGGTACATCTTTTTTTTTGTTTTATTATCTTTTTTATTTTATTTATTATCTATGTTTTTGTTTTGTTTTATTTCTGTTTTTGACATTGTACAATGATTTTAAAACAGGGATTTCCATTTCTTTGCACAATTGTGCAATTGTGGTTATTTTTTAAGATAGAATTTTAAAATTTTATAAAAATATATATGTAAAGTGAATCCTAATCAACAAAAATTTCAAATTTTCAAAATAATTGTTTTGCATTTAAGCTAACGATATGTGTTTTGTTCGTGAAAAAAATTCGTTGATGCCTGTAACAGGGTCCCTTTTTCTTTCGTTAAAAAGACGTACCTAAATGCAGAAATTATTAAGAAAAGAAAAAGCCACAAGAATTTGTTGGTATTTTGTGATTGTAAAAATATTTTTGTTTCTGTACCAATCGCGTCGGTGGGGTCTTTTTTTGGAAACTCTTTTCTTAAGTAGGTAAAAATATTTAAAAAACAAGTTAAAAAAGTCTTGTTTTGCTACAATTTATGTGTAAACCTATACACATAAAAGCAAATGTGACAGCAGGTAAAATTTTTGGGTAAGAAGATGTGTTTTATTGATGTATTAATGAAACTTTATTGTTTCGCACTATTTTTATTGCTTACTTTTTTATGCTACAATTATATGACCGAGTCTAAAGAGTTAACCTTACTACTTTATGGTATTTATTTAACGTAACTTTGACCTGTTATAATGACTTTATACATTTTTGCAGGCAAACTCAGGTGCGCATTTGGTATTTTGTAAAAAGTTATGATATACCATTAGCTAGAATTAAAATGTATGCACAGATGCTTGAAGTATGAGTAACCCAACACCGTGAATACCCTTTCTATTTTACTGACCGCTATGAATACCCTAACTTTTTACTAAAATAACTTTTTCACGTTATAATTCTCATGTAATTCATTTTATTTTTGAATAAATAGACCAGGGAAATCCATTTCTATGTACAATTGTGTATACCTGTAAACTTCAAATTAGAATTTCATTTAATAGTCTTGTAGACAGCGATAACGGACGTGCAAGCGGATGAGTTTATTAAAAAAAGATAAATGATGCCATATAAAAAATATTTTATGATAAAAAATGCATTTAATTATTTTCAATGTCTCTTATGTTTTAAAACATTTGAACTTAAGAGATTGTATACTTTGAAAAGGCATTATGATCATTTCCATAATGATATTAAACAATATAAAATAAAAGAAAGGGAAAACCAATATAAGATTAAAAAAAAGGTTTATTTGGATAGCTTGAAAAGTTGGGTATCACAAGAAGAAGAGCATGAAGATAGGATAGAAGAGTTAAAAATAGAAATATCAAATTTACTAACTTTGGAAATAGTAAAACAGGGCAGACCATTTTCCGATGGGGCATTTATAAAAAAGCTTTTCAATGCAGTTTTGGAAAAACTGAAAATCGATTGCAGCGTAATAAAAACGCTTCCCATGAGCCGAAATAGTGTCGTCAAGCGTACATCAATTTTAGCTGCACATATACAATCTGTGATTAGGGAAAAGTTAAAAAATTGTGAATATTTTTCTTTTTGCCTCGACGAAAGCACCGACATTAATGATCTTTGCCAATTGGTCATTTGTGTTCGATGCATAGATAGTGAGTACAATGTTTTTGAAACTATGTACTCACTTGAAACGTTTTACGGTAATGTAACAGGTAAGGTATTATACGACGTAGTCTTTGAAAACCTGATATCTGTTACACAAGCTTCAAAATTAGCAGGAGTTTGCACGGATGGTGCAAACGTTATGGCCGGAAAGTATGAAGGTTTCGTAGGACAGCTTAAGCAAAATGGAATTGATGTACATGCTTTCCATTGCATAATTCATCAGTCCATGCTTGCCTCAAAATTTATAAGTGATCATGCCGCTATTAAGACTGCAGAGCGGATAATCAATAGAATACGGGGGGGGGGTCATCATTCATTAACGCACAGAAAATTTGTAAGTTTTCTTAAAAACGTAAACGCCAATCACCACGACTTAAAAATGTTTACGGAAGTTCGTTGGCTTAGTCGGGGTGATTGTCTAAACAGGTTATTCGATCTTAGAAAAGAGGTGTTGCGTTTTTGGGAAACTGAAAATTTAGACGAATGTGAATTAATACAGTTAAATGATTATGAGTTCATTTTAGACCTTGCGTTTCTGGCGGATACAAGCAGTATTTTAAATGAGCTAAATTTGGAACTACAAGGAAAGGGAAACAATTTAAGTGACATATATACGATTGTTTTTAATTTTAAAACCAAATTATTTTTATTAACAAATGAAATAAATAATGAAGATTTTTCCAACTTTCCTAAAACTTTGCTTATTTATGACAAGGAGAAATATTTGAAAAAATCTGAGTATTTGGCAATTTTTGAAAACCTTTTTTACAACTTTCAAGATCGTTTTCAAGATTTTGAGGATATAAAACCACTACTTAACATATTCCAAAATCCCTTTAAGTGCGACATTGCGAGTTATGAATTCAGCATCCAGTCGGAACTAATCATACTTAGGAGCGAAATTAATCCTCCAGACAGGGAAAATATTATTGAGTTCTGGAAAAATTTAGACGGGGCGCTATATCCTATATTAAAAAAAAATTCCTTCAAATGTTTGTCGCTGTTCTCCTCAACATATCTTTGCGAACGAATATTTTCCGGTTTGAAATACATTTACTTAAAACAACGCAATAAATTAACATCCGCAAACCTAAAAAATGTTTTGTTGTTACGAAACTGCAATATAAATTTAGAAGATATTATTGGTAAATAAAAGTATTTATTATAGGCTAGTAAAATCTTCTCTTTTTATAATGGTGGTAAATACTTACAGAATATTTTTAAACTTAATATTTGCATTAGTATGAGCAAATGAATTTTCATTGTTAGAATTCGCAAAGGTATGTTGAGCAAAAAACGAAAAATATTGGAAAGAATTGTATTAGGTTGTAAAAAGACTTCAAATATTGTGAACTGCGCAATTTTTCCAAAAAATAAGCAAAGCTTCTGAGGTTCCAAATTAAATTTATTTAAATAATAACTGATTGTGTCTGTCCATAACTCAACATTTTTCGATAATTGTATTATTATTTATTGCTTTTAAGTCTTCATAGCAATAAATGTAAGTTAACTTTAAATGGTCTGATGAAAAATGAATGGAAAGCATGAACTATATTTCCTCGCATAATGCTGGCCCTGGTGTTTGCATCGCCCTTTCATGAAAATGTTTTGTAAGTTTTAATACCTTACCTGATTCCCAACAATTTAATCGAACATAGATGACCCTTAGAAAAGGTCTTTAATAAGGCCTCGCAATAGGCCTCGCAACCGCATATTTCGCCCGTTGGGCATGTAAGAGATAAGAGTAATCTCACCAACACAATCATAATTTACATCACTGCCTTAAAAGGGCCTAGGTACCTTTCTTCTAGCTTATGGCCTGTTTCATTTTTAAGAAATACAACGTCTCCTGTTTTAATATCAAATTCTCTTTTGTTTTTATCATAATATTCTTTTCTTTCTAATTTATATTTATTTAAAAAAAATCTAGCTCTAGCATAAGCTATTTCTAATCTATATTTAACTTCCTTGCTGTAGCTATCTATATTATAAAGAGGATTTACCCTCTCTATTGAGTTAAATTCATGAAATCCGTTTGGAATTCTTCCGAACACAAACTCATATGGACAATATCCATGTGTCACTGATGGGGTGGTGTTGAAACAGTACGTGAAGTACTTCATCCACTCATCCCAATCATCCCTTTCAACGGATATGTACGATCGTATGTACTCATTAAAAGTTCGGTGACTACGTTCCACCGTTCCCAGTGTTTGGTGGTGGTGAGCTGTAGACGTTATATTGTTAATTTTCAAATATTCGGATAGTTCATTCATTATCGAATTTCTATACTCCGTTCCCATGTCCGTAATGATCTTCTTCATTGGACCGTACTTGAGTATAAAAGATTCGAATATAGCCTTCGCAACTGTTTTCGCACTTTTATCGGGAATTGGTACAGTAACCAAATACTTTGATAGGTCACATATAAGTGTGACTGCATACACATTGCCATTTTCCGTACGTGGCAATGGTCCAATAGTATCCACTAATACAGTGTCGAAAGCTTGGGTTGGGGTCTCTGTTATTACCATAGGGGTTTTTGTATGCCGTATAATCTTGGCTTGTTGAAACTTCTGACATGACTTGACGTATTTCGATATGTCACGAATCATGTTTGGCCAATAGAAGTATCTTTTTATCTTGTTTACTGTTCTTGTTATCCCAGTATGTCCCCCTTGAACTGGGTCATCATGATATCTTTTGATTGTTTCAATTATTTCATCCTCTTCTTTCAGCTTGGTCACTCTTGGAAGTAGCGCTACTTGTAAGTTTTTCAATTTTTCATTGCCCACGGCCTTAAATTTACTTACTGTGACAAATTCGAAAATTTGTTCACTGGGTGCCATTTGTACATTAATAATGCCATGTTTGCCGGCTGATGATTCCAGCCTTGGAAAGAATTGTTCTAGATCAATTTTCCCATTAACAAACAGATCATATATTATTATCTCTTGGATAATTTTCCTGCCACGCTTCAAGGAGCAATGGTCAGAAGTCATCTTCAGTTTTGGATATTTTCTGACGTCAGTATAATTAATGACTTCACATATATTGGGCTTTTTGTATATTTCATGCTGGTTATTTTCGCCGGGATTTTCCCGTCTCGCAGATGATCTAGTCGTTACCCTCAGTATATTTGAGATGTTTTTAGTTATTTCCTTTAGGTCAGCTATCGTTGTTCTCGATAGTGCATCTGCGGCAAAGTTTTCTTTGCCTCTGAGATATTCCACCGTGAAATCATACTCTTCAAGCTCTAACCTCATGCGAGTCAATTTCAAACTTGTGTTTCTCATAGAGAACAGGTAGGTTAGTGGGCGATGGTCAGTTTTCACCAAAAAATGTGTACCATAAACGTATGGTCTAAAATGAGTAATTGCCCAATGGATTGCAGTGAGTTCTTGCTCAACTGTTGACTTGTTGCTTTCACCCTTAGTAAAAGCTTTCGAGGCGTAGGCGACTGGAAGCTGTCTACCTTCGTACTCCTGACTAAGTACCGCCCCGCATGCGTGCTTGCTGGCGTCTGTAGTGATACAGAATGGTTTCTTAAAATCCGGATACTGTAATATCCCCGGATTCATTAAAGCTTTCTTAAGATAATCGAATGCCCTTTGGCATTCTGGTGACCATTGAAATGTTACATTTTTTCTCGTCAATTTTGATATGTGACGGGAATAATCAGAGAAATTTTTAATAAATCTTCTGTAATAGTAATAAATGTAATAGCGATAAATCTTCTTGCACTGTCAGCGTCAGTGGGGACTGGCAAGAAAACTTCATGAACGTTGGCAATATTTTTCCGAAGAAATACTCTGCATTTTAAAATCTAAAATATCTTGTTCATTGATTTCAAAAAAACTACATCAAATTGAAACAACTGATGAAGGTAATTAGTACTATAAATTATGTATTAAAAAAAAGTACACAATATCTAAATTTTTCATTGTATTTATTTATTCATATATAGAATCAAAAATTTTCGCAACATTGTGGTATTGTCACAATTAATTCCCTCCCCAACTTAAAATTAACACCGATGAAAATGGAGCGAAGTATAGAAAAAAATTTACGATATTGGATTCGCAAGAATCATTTGCAATAGTTGCTGGTACTGCGGAGGAATTGGACGCAAAGATAAAGCTGTTAAAAATTCAATGCCGAAATATTCAGCCCAAACTTCTTGTTATTGGAGATATTTTTAAAATAAAAGAAATTTATGTATATTTCGACAGTTAGTTAGGGCTTTCCTATATTATAGTAACGATATGTGCATACATATTTGTTTTAAACACTGCTTTAATTTTATTTATAAAATTTTATAATATAAAAAAATTATTTCATAAATTGTTCATTGTATATTATTTTATTTTAAGAATTGGCTCAATAATAATTATTTATGACTTTATTTTAAAAATTTAAATATGATAAAATTATATGTTATTCAACTTTAATTTATTAAATTGTTATCTATTTTATTGAGCTTTATGGTTTTTAATAGGTTTAAAAAATTATGACATATATTTTAATAAATTGTACAATATTTCGGTAGGTCAATATGAATCATCTTCAGGTTAAAATTAACAATTAACAAAAGTATTTAATATAATGCAAAAACAATTTAAGGCCAACCAAATTGTGCTTACGTTGGCTTAAGCAAATGTGCGAATACATGATAATTATATAAGGCAAACCATATTGAACTTAAGGAAACTTTTTGCTAAGTTTAATGAAACTGCCATTTGCTTAAGCAAAGTGCGATACTGATCGCACATTCTGTTAGGAATCAAATGTTAAGTTCAATATGGTTTGCTTCATATAATTAACATGTATTCGCACATTTGCTTAAGCCAACTTAAGCACATTATGGTTGGGCCTTAAATTGTTTTTTAATTACATTAAATACTTTTGTTAATTGTTAATTTTTCCCTGAAGATAATTCACATTAATCTACCGAAATTATGAGATACATATATTTAATAAAATATACATAAGTACATATGTCATAATTTTTTTTATATATAAAAAACCTTTAGCTTAATAAAATAGAACACAATTTAAAATATTTCAAATTGATAAAATTTAATGCTTTAAGGGCCTTATTCCGTAAACACAATGTATGTTGCATTAAAATTTCATTAAAGCAAAAACAAATTCAAAAATATTTTATAATTCTGTTGTATATAAATCGTATAAATTTATTTTAGAACTTAAAAGTCTATTGAATTTGACTTAAAATTTACTTCTTAATAAAAACTATTTTAAATAAAATATATTACTTTGTGCTTTTGTATTATTTTGGGGGTTAAATTTAAAATATTTTAATTAATTTTAAACAATAAAACCAAATAAAATTTTAATTCAATTAATTATTTTTTTAATTAATTTAAAACTTTCCAGTCAATTAATTTTTTAATTGTACCAATTAATGTTTTTGTCTGTAAACTTCCATATACTTTAGTTAAATATTTTGTTTGAGCCAATTAAAGATTTTAATTAAAACTTTCAAATACCTTAGTTAAATATTTTGTTTGACCCAATTAAAGATTTTAATTAAAATTTTCATATACTTTAGTTAAATATTTTGTTTGACCCAATTAAAGATTTTAATTAAAATTTTCATATACTTTTGTTTGACCCAATCAAAGATTTTAATTGAAATTTTTTATTATATACAATTAATTTTTTAATTGACTAAAATTGTGTAGCAAAACTAGAAAATACAAATCCGTTAATTGATATGATTAAAATCGTTTGCAGGGGCAAAATTAGTTAATAATTTAATTGTCTGAACAAATTTTTTAATTGAAATCGATTTTCTATTTTTTCTTACGATAACCCAACGTACACGAAGCCAAACCTTTGATAGGAAATGACTTTAAAAATAAATTTTAATATAAAGTGAACAGCTTATTTCCTGTGAAAAATAAAAATTATTTGTGAGTAATAACAATGATTAAAAATACGAAAAAAAGGAAAATAAAACGGGAAAGTGAAGAAAGTTTGTTGAACGATCGCGGTGCTACAACCCAGGGGCGAATTTGTCGATTACAGAAGCGATGATGTGATAGACACGAGTAAGACAGTAATGCACACCATCTGAATTACAACCTTGTACACTTTTTCGAATGCATTGCCGCGTTTGTGGAGTGAACGCCTACCACTTGCTTACAAAGTAAGCGGGATAGTGAAGTGTTCATTCAATAAATATAAACTCAGTACTGCTTCGCACACATTGTAAGCAGGCAGTAGACAGTCTATACACAATCTCGATTACTTCGTGGCCAAGTAGAAGTAAAAGATGAACGAAGTTCATTTTTGTAAATTCCATACACTTCCGTGTAAGCTAGAATTCATTGAACACGAAGTGATACACACTTCATTGAAGAGATGTGATGTGGTATACAAAGTTCGCAGCTGGGGACTTTATTGTGAAAACAAAGAGAGAAAAAGCAAAATATAACAAATTCGGGTCACAAGCTCTATGGGTCAAAATGTAAAAATTGCAACTCCCGAGAATTTAAAGAACATTATATGCATTCTTTATATCCATAGTATATAATTTTTTAAGTTCTTGACTGCCAAGCACCCGAAATCTTTCCGAGTAATAGTTACCCATATAGATCGACCGTACCCTATGTGGTGCAGTAACTTTGAAACATCTTTCGACTTATTCAATAAAATTTTTTTTGTGTCTGTTGTAAAAAGGACAGGGTTTTTGTTCAGCTAAACTAAAAAACTATTTTATTAGCAAGTTTAGTATTAAAATTTAATGGAACACTCTTTGTTTAAAATTTGAAAATGATTGAAATAAAATAAACCACAAAGTCAATAGCTGTTTTTCAGTTTCAACCTATGTTAAACTGAATATAACGTTAATCCACGTTCTACGAATAGGTAAATCTTTTAATTAAGTTAATACATAAAAACAGACAAAAACTCGACTTATCTTTATATGTATATAACATTGTAAAGTTACTGACTGATTCATCATCGCACAGCCTGAAGCTTAAAACTTGAAATTTGGACAGGACAACCTCCTCTCTCCCCAAATCGATCCACTATGATGGAATATTTTAGAAATCTAATGTTTAGGGGGTAAAAAGGGTTAAATAAATAAAAAAAATAAACGGCCAGGTGTCTGGTAGTTCTTGAAAATCGGTCCTTTTAGGTTGTCAACGCTTGAAACCTGTAATTTGGAACTTTTTTGTCATCCCCTCTATCTTTTAAACCAATAAACATAGAAATAAAACTTATATCACATTCGAAACTTAACTAAAACGTCCAAATACGAATTCGGTACTTTTTCGAAATTCTAACGTTAAGTTTTGGGCTCCCCCTGCAACATTGTAATTTCTGATACTTTAATGGGGAGAAAAAATAGTACCAAAAAGGAGGAAATACGGAAAACTGAATTCCTTTTATATCTTTTTGTTTTAAAACTGGTACTTTCTTTAACTATAGTAAGTATTTTACATAGAAACAAAAATTTCAACATGCCACCTCCGGAATGAATAAGATCCTGTTAGTGAATTTTTTTGGTACTTTTTTGTTCTTAAATGGTACTTTTTAAATTTTTGTAAATGTTGCACCTATAAACATAAAATTTAACATGCAATGTCATAAGCGGATGAGAATAAGCTTTTGGTTCTTTTTTGTTTTACAACTGGTAATTTTTTAATCTAGAAACATAAACTTTGGTATATAAATACATATGTATGTCCACGAAAGAAAGGGAGACGCTCACGAAGTAACGAATTAATGCTAGTTTTTGATATATGAAAGGAAATTTTTTTTTTAATGCTGGTTAACTAAATTTTTTCGTAAAAAACCGGTAAATTAAAGTGCTGATTCAAGTACTTAATGTTTTTCCACAAATCATTGCTTAAATTGCCTTAATTCCGCAAAATTTTAAAATAAATTGAAAACAAAAATTTTTTCGGAAAAACTAGATAACTTCATTTTTCGAAAAACAAGATAACTGACATTGATTTTCGGTTTAAATGCCCAAAAATCAGTTTAATGGTACCAGAGATCTTTTAACAAAATTTTAAATTATGTTTTGTTTAATGCGCATGCATAATAACATAAATTCATATGAAATAATTAGCGAAATATGTTTAAAACTTTAAGTGTGTTTTTCTCGTGTTTTTAAAAAGTGGAGATTGTCATGGTTGTGATTGTAAAAATAAATATCTGCTTGGAAGCATGTCAAGAATCGTATGAGACACATGCTGCGATTATTTTACAACTCGTGAAATGCTCAGCCGTACAACTGCACTACCTTCATATATAAGAGCATCAAGAGTCTTTTTCATGTCAAAACTTTTCATGTTTATACAACTAATAAGATAAAAACCTTTAGATCGCTAATTCAACACCACCCGTTAGAAGATCTTATTTGAAAGATCCTAAAGTGGGTGTGTTTTGTTAAATTTGCTTTGACGACAGAATTTTCATGTTTAAAAAAACGCTCTTATTAGGAAACTCGGTACAGTATATATCGGATATAAGAACATCTCATATAAGAACAAAACGCTTATAAGAAACATTTTCAAAAACACCATGTCTTTTTTGCGATTTTTCGAACAAAAAAGGTTTCATATAAGAAAAACGGATAAAAGAACATTTTTCTTAAACACCAAAATCACAAAATGTATAGAAAAAGAATTTATATAAGAAACTTCCAACGGCAACACAGAATTTATGTAGTTTGCATGGACAACTCTGTTTTCTGACAGTTTTACAACAAGAACAAAGTTTTACAACAAGAACAAAGTTTTTTTACTTTTAGTTTTAGATGAGCGACTGGTACTCATTAAGCTTTGTGTTTTTTGACAATAAAAACAAAAGTTAAAATTTTAAAAGAAATACAAAACGGGATAAAAAGAAGCGAAATTGCAAAAAAATATGGAGGGTTCAAAGCTGAACCGAACCAAGTCATAAAATAAAATTAATATATGTATTTCAAAACTGTTGTGAAATTCTTCGCAAAGTTTAACTCTATCGAGTTCTGTAACGGACTAAATCAAAGAGTTTTTCGTTCCAAAGGTAAAGGTAATAAACCCATGTCATTGGCTCCAGAAATTCACTTACTCAAACTCAAAATATTATCGAATTTTCATTTTTGACTTGGTTCGTTTCAGCTCTGAGCCCTCCATATAATATTGGACTTTCAACGTTATCTAAAATAGTGAACAACTCAAAAGACATAGACAATAATTATTTAAAAGTTAGAAACGTTAACATGGGGTCTTCACCTGACAATTTTTTGTCATACCTACCAAACGTCAAAGTCCATTTTTGTCAGCGTTTTTTTTTATATGAAGTTTGACGTTTATTATAACAAAAAATTGTCAGGTGAAGACCCTATGTAACAAAAAAGAATCGTATGAGACACATGCTGCGAAATAAGTTTATTATATAAAATAATGAATAGGGCGAAGTATACGCGCAGGGATGAGGATTGGAGTAACTTCAGGTTGAGTTACGGGAGGTATAAGGGAGATATTAGAAGGGCGAAAAGGGACTCGTGGATTAAGTTTAGCGAGTCAGTTGAATCCGTGAATGAGATGTCTAGATTCAGAAGAATTTTATCTAAGGACCCTGTAGTCCCTGGATTTATTCAGAGATCGGACGGCTCATGGACGGAATCTGGCTCTGAATCTCTCTGTCTGCTTATGGAGACTCACTTTCCGGGGTGTGTGGATCCTGGGTCGGGGGAACAGGCTGCATGTGGTGACCCCTTCTCTGGTTCGGGCTCAGGCAGTGAGGAAAGGGAGACGGTGGGGGATATGATTACCTTGGATAAGGTAACATGGGCGGTAAATACCTTTGGGTCCTACAAATCGGCGGGGCCAGATGGTATATTTCCGGCGATGTTACAGAATATCGGGAAATCATCACTCCTGTTGTTGGTGGAACTGTTAAGGGTATGCGTGCTGAACGGGTACATTCCTAGGAGGTGGAGGGAGGTTAGGGTAGTTTTTATTCCCAAGGCGGGTAGAACCGGTCACTCTAAACCCAAGGATTTTAAGCCAATCAGCTTGTCGTCTTTTCTCTTGAAGACGTTGGAAATACTGATTGATCTACATCTTAGGACGAAGATTGACGCCGGCATCGTCAGCGGCGCTCAACACGCCTACCATAAAGGTAGATCTGTTGAGAGTGCGTTGCATGATGTGGTTGGTTATGTGGAGCGGGGTTTGCGAACCAGGGAATACACCCTGGCGGCATTCCTTGACATACAGGGCGCCTTTAACTATTTGAGGATAGAGGCCATAAGGCAGGCACTGGTCGACCTTGGGGTTCCGTTGATCTTGCTCGAATGGATAACTATGATGCTTAGCAGCAGAGTTATTCACTCGGACTAGGGAAACGAACGCTTGAGGAATTCGGTGACTAGGGGGACCCCACTGGGGGGAGTTCTCTCTCCCTTTTTATGGCTCTTGGCCGTAAATGTCGTTCTGATACGTTTTGACAGAATGGGTCAGAAGGTCGTGGCCTACATGGATGATGTGGTGATATTGGTGTCTGCCGACAATTAGCGACATCATGCAAGGGGCGCTGGGCGAACTGGCGGCATGGGCAAGTGACAAGGGACTGGGAGTTAATCCGGAGAAGACGGAGTTGGTTCTTTGCACTAGGAGGTACAAGGTGGAGGAGTTTAGTTTTTCTGGACAGCAAGCTGTCATGGAGTAGGAATACTCAGGAGAGACTCAAAAGGGGTCTCAATGCCTACTATGCTTGCAGATCATCGATAGGTAGGAGCTGGGGACTCCGGCCGTCAGTGGTGGGATGGCTGTACACTTCGGTGGTTAGACCCATTCTTACGTATGGATGTTGTGTTTGGTGGGAGTCATTGAGATTGGTAGTCGTAGTCGTCAATTGGCATGACAGGTGCCATGAGAAGTACTCCTCAGGCTGCCCTGGATGTCATTCTACATCTTCTGCCTATTGAGCAGTATGTGATGGGAATGGCGGCCAGGAGCATTCTTAGACTGAGGGAGTTAGGACTAACGAGGAATGACACTCAGGGTCACTCACTCACTCACTCACCTGGGAGAGATTGAGGCTGGTGGCTATTGCCTGGGACCGTCGGGATCCACTGATTATGTTAGCACCAGAGTGGATTTTGGTCTGTTGCCAGAGGTAGTAATGCCCTCTAGGGAGAGCTGGTCGGGCAGGAGCAGATTATTTGGTGGATTTGCTATTTTCACTGATGGCTCGAAGATGAGGGGCACGGGTGCAAGGGTCTACATTGAAGATCTGAACATAAGAAGGTCATATAGGCTTCCTGACGACTGCAGTGTTTTTCAGGCGGAGGTTCTGGGGGTCTGGAGGGCCGTTGAACTGATGAGGGACAACATTGATAGGGGCTCGGAGGTCACTATATATGTGGACAGCCAGGCGGCTCTTATGGCCGTAAGGGGCTGTTATGTGAACTCCAGGCTGGTTGATGATTGTAGGAGTGCTCTGAGGGGAGCCTTAGGGGAGTATTTGCTAAGGTTGTGCTGGGTGCCGGGTCATTGCGACATAGGCGGCAATGAGATTGCTGATGAGTTGGCAAGACAGCGCTCAGAGATGGAGGATCCTGACTGTGTGGTGGCGGTAAGGCCTCCATTGGGCTTCTATTTTCGGGGCCTGGGGGAGCCGAACGGACTGTCGGGTATCACGGACACTGTGGCCGGTGCTTAGGAATTCCGATTCGGTGTCGCTGTTGGGCAGGAGCAGGGTATGCGTTAGGACCATGATAGGAATTATCATGGGCCACTGTATGATAGGCAGGATGGCGATGAGGATGGGATCCGACGTGTCGGATATATGCAGGTTGTGCGAGGACCCTGAGAAGTTGGAGTCAGTTGAGCACTTTCTGTGCCACTGTCCCAGATTGCAGTGTAGCAGGTTGAGGTGGCTGGGCAGTAGATTCCTGGGCGAATTAGGGGATGTCTCGGGTTGCGGACTCGAGAATCTGATAGGATTCGTAATGGGGATGGCCTGGCTGCGCGTGGGGAGACTGGGTGCTAACCGCACGTAGGGCGGATTTGGTTTTAGTGGGGTTTCTCTCGGGGTTGGTCCTTTACCTTATTTTCTTTCCTTCCTTTTCTACCTATCTTTCGGATCTGTCTTATGCTTTCGCTGCTTATTTCTCCTACTTTACCTTCTTAGCTATCTCTAATTAAGGCGTCACAATGAACCATATTGGTCTCTGGGTGAAGGTGTGAAGGAGACTTCACACCGGCCTTTCTACCTACCTACCTACCTATATCCGATAAATACTGTAATTGTAATATGACTCATACAGGGAGTCGCAAAAGACTCATTCAATGATGGTTAGACAAAAGATAAATAAAGCGTTACATTGTCGTTTTTGTACCCTTGAAATTATCATTAAATTATTTTAGGACTTGCATGGTAAACATTCCAAGATTAAAGGACGAGCGTGTCAGAAAATGTATAAAAAAAATATTTTGAAATTTTTGTTATTATTACTCGTCAGATAATCATCAGTACTGAAATGCTGTAACTTTTTAACGACAAAAAAAATGTCGTTAAGTAGTCAAAATTCACTAGCTTACGATAATTGTCGTTAAGAGGTATTCTGTACTGAGATTTTAACAATTTTTATCGGCAAACAATGGCGTTAGCTTACGACACAAAAATAGTTGTTGTTAAATAATAACGGTAATAAATGAAATGTTAACAGATTAAAAATATATAGTAAAGAAGCCAATTATTAACACAAAAAAGGAAGAAATTAAAGGCGATCAAGCCCGACTCTACATTACAGTATTCGGGCGATCGTGTTTCCGCCAAAAAGAGTATGTTGTGAGGTTAAGATTTACATAAGAGATTTTTGTACAAAATACGTATGGGAGTTGTGGTAAAATATGGACGGATTCTAATAAAATTTGTTTTACTGATTTATGTAGGTTGCAACAAAATATTTTTGGACCTAATTAAACCCAAATGCCTTTAAAACAAGATGGTTTATAGGCACAAAACTTTATTCCGGAAAAAGATATATAAATAGAAATGTCAAAAAAGTAACGGCATATCATTTTGACATATAGTTAGTTATCAGCTGTTGCTTACTTAACAAGCCAAGGGCACCTTGTATGAATTTGCCTTTGTATGTACTAGATTTCGGTGTAATATAAACAGGCTTTAAAAATAAACTGCAGAAATAATCTTGTAACATGTAATTTATTTTTGAATTGGAAAATTTTGGGCTTTCGTAAAAAAATAAATTATTTTCTGATTATAAAACTTTAATGCAATTTTATTATCGGAAATATTTCGAATTTAAAAAAATATTATGGAACAAAGAATTACCATTTTCGTGGAAATAAGCGATTAAATAAACATTTTGTTACTCTCCTGATAACTTGTGGCTTAGAAAATAGAGACTAAATAGACATGTAAACAGTCGATTTGGCCATTTATTTAGTAAACAAAACAAAAAAAGCTACTGCCTATTTATTACTTTAATTTTTTCTGTAATGTGGAAAATAAAAATGTGCGCATACTCTTGATATATTTATAACAAAAACTTTAGCATGATAGTAAAAAAAAGTACTCTTGATTCTCTTCATTACTTTTTGCGCATTGATTTGCTCTTCATTTTTAACAGTTAAGTATTGGAATATCCGTGAATTACCCTGACAATATTGCCTCCAAACAGATATATTTTTTACGCGAGCCAAACAAGGTTGCTGTCGGATTTCTGCGTGCTTAATTTGTGCGGGAATTTAATAATAATTCTTGGAAAATGTGCATACCGAGGCAAAGTGAAAAACATAAATTATATAAATAATTTAATGTAACAAATAATACAAAAGTAATATGTGAATTTTTATAATTATACACATTTATTCATACTTATAAGCGTGTACAACAGAAAAATGGAAAGCGTGAAAAATATGATGAAATTAAAATAAAGTGAGCACAAAGTGTAAAGTTATCGTAATAGGCGAAATAAGCTGCACATACATACACAAAATAAGTCAGATTGTAACAAAGTTGTGAATAACATTGTGTTAACCATTGAATATTAATAATGGGTACCGTCTGAAATAAAATGGATTAAAAACAGAACGAAACATTATGGATAAAATACACACTTTTAATACTTATATTTAAGTATTCAATTAATCGATGTTTTGTGTTAATCGATTAACCGCGCTAATAATTATTCGAGGTTAAAATTTAATCGAATAATAATCGAACAATGTAATATTTGGTAAATCGAATTGTTTTAATTTTGTCTAGTTTAAAAGTTGAAAAATAAGACCAAAATTATATTTGTTAACATTAAAATTTTATTAAAAAAGTAAAATTTTTGTTCATGTAATAAAAGAGAAAACCTTTTTATATAAAAAATAGCATCAAAATTTAAGCTAATCTTCTAAAATAATCTTTCAAAAATAGTATACAGTTCAAATATTTATGTTTCAAACGATTTTTTTCTTTTGTTTTGATGCAAGTTTGTTTAAAAAAGATTTTTTCATTTATTGTTGACTTGGAAAGATTGAAAGTAAAGCGTTTAAAATCATATTTAAATTCTCAGTTGTTTGTCTTGTCTTTTCTAAGAATTGGGAGTCTTCTATTATGCCTCTCTCTTTTTTTAACAATTCTAATACTTTTAATAGTCTTGTAAAGGTCTGGTAGAAGGTTGTTTTCATTGGTCTCAAAAAAATCATCTGAATCATTGTGGTAAAAGTCTGTACTAAAAATTCTTAGTGCCAATTCACACGTTGCAAGTCTTATTGATCAGCTTGCTACCTTATAGGCGAGAGAGAGTGAGAGAGAAACGTTTATTTTCCTCTCGTCACTCTCGTTATAAAGTAGCAAGCTGATCAATAAGACTTGCAACGTGTGAATTGGGACTTAAAAAATTTTTTCTGAAACTCTTTGGGTTTAGTCTTTGTACAATATTTAAAAAATTGCTACTCGAAGGAAATGTTTCTGAGTTAAAAAAATAAAAGGGTAAAACTCCAGTTGGCCATGTCTTGAAGACATCGTTAACATTTTAACGACGAATGAAACACATATGTCCCATTTAGTTTTTCGTCATTTCATCTAAATTTTTGAATGTATTTTGATCGAATTCGCGTTGTTCGATAAAAAACAAATGCTTTCTTAAGTATTTGTGCTAACTATAAGATTTTGTTGTGTCAACTGGGCTTAAGGGTTACTTAAAGTCAGAAATTCGAATTTATTCTTTTTGCCATTTAAGTTTCCTAATATCTCGGGCCCTAATTGTAACTGTTAGATAAACTTTTAGTATAATATTCACTTATGGGTTATGAAAATGTATTGATTAACGCATTTGAAATTGGTTCTATAGATTTCTCAATGGATCTGAAAGTATGATGAGACATATGTGTCCCACTCGTCGTCAAAGGTGAAAAAGGCGAATTTGTATTCTTTTTTTAAAATTTTATTTACCATAAATAACAAAGAAATCATAAACAATTGAGTAAAAACATAAAAACCGAAAAATTTCTTTTAAATTATGAGATCCCATAATTTTTGGGAATACAGAATTTTTAATTAACAAGATTTCACTTGTCGTGCTTTATATTTCATTTGAATTAAATCAAAATCGAATTTAGTTATAGTAAATTTTAAAATAATTTGTGTTCCCAGTAAATCACATTGGTTTTTCGCATGCGTTTGTTTGACTTTCGATTCCGTTTTTTGTGCAAACAAGACATCGCTTACTGACTCTCCTTTCATTCTTGTTTGATTTTGACCGTTTAACGGATTAAATGATACATTTTTTTGCATTATTAGGTGACGTGGTGAGGTGAATCAACTCATTTAGAAATAAACTTAGATATAAAGTTACCAAAAATTAAATGATATATTTTCAAAGCGCAACTATAAACACAAATTTACGCACAAATCGCGGTATGCAAACTGTTGGACAGTTGAATCGTTATTGTGTTATTCGCAATGTAAATAAAACAAAAATTATGGTCATGCAAGCTATTGTACAAGCGATCAGCAACTGAAACGCATAATGCATTTGTTTCCAATCGTTTTTTTTATCTTTGACGACGAATGTGACACATTTGTCCTATGATTTTTCTCACAGAAGGAGAAACAAATTTAAATTTTGGACAGCACTGTAGCCTTGAAATGTTGCCATTAAACGCGTGTACGACCATATAAAATCCTTGACGACGCGTGGGCGACCTTCCATACTAATCGTCGACGACTTTTTCACACAAGTTTTCATATGTCGTTTACGATCATATTGACGACACTGTCGTTGATGATATATGGGCAATACAGCCGTTAACAATATATTGTCGACAATATGGCCCGAGTGCACGGATAACGTCTAGGAAGAGCAGGTCAGGACAGATTGTATTAGTGATTTGCTATATGTACTGATCGTTCCGTGATAAGGGGCACGGGTAAAGGAGTCTTGAGCATATAGATACTAAAAGCTCATATGGCAGTGTATTTTTAGCTGAGGTTCTAGTAATTTTGAAGGCCTTAGAGTTGGTAAATATATGTCGACAGCCATTACGACCTTGAGGGGTTGTTCTGTGTTTGGAGAGTTTATAGTGTATTCTAGGTCACTGCAATATCACCGGTAATGAAATGACCGATAAGTTTGCGAGACAAAGCTCGAAAATAGGGGATACTGGCTGTGTGGAGACAGTCAAACTTCCAATAGGCTTTTGATTTATTATAAAATGGGTTCTGAACTTCACATATGTACATTGCCAGGAACATTAATTTGTTTGTGCTTCTTAGCCCATCAATGAAGCTCAGCCGCGAATAACGTTGTAAGTCACAAATCAGGAGAGCAAAAAAAACGTTGTTAACAGGCAGGATTAATTTTTTTTTATTATTAGATATCCAAAATAATTATGATTAAAGCAAAATATCATGAAATTTGAATATTTAAATTCATACAAATTTACAGTTTTTAATTTTTTTTAGTATTTTTTTTTAGTTTTTAAAGCGACCATTGCTTGCATTTTGTCGTCAATTTGGTTTGAAACACGACAAAATCCATGCAATTGTCGCTTATGTAGTCGTCAACAAGTCTAATTGAAGACAAAATGAGCTGCAATTGCATGCATTTTGCCGTCAATTTGGCTTAAAACACGACAATATGCATGCAATGGTTGTCCTCAATAAAGAATTATTCAAGGCAAATTTAAGAAAATGTATACAAAAAAAGTCGTAAATACGATCCCATGGGAAGCTACCCATGAACTGTTGGCATGTTTGTGTTTAGTATTTGAAGCACACAATGGACTTTCGTTGGACCATTTTTGCTATATCACGTGCAGAGGCAATCCAATAATGACGTAAAACATAGCACTGTATCAGCAGCAGGCTGACATGACAAGTCTTCTTATAAAATTCTGAGAAGATAAGTTGAGACAGTGGATTTTTTTGACAATCAAATAGGGTGTTTTATTTGAAATGGAATCTGATATCAAGACATACGGGCAACAATTCTAAGCATTTCCTATTCATCTAGGGTAGCCAGATTTTAAATTCGGAAAAACAGTACATTGAATTCAAAAAAACAATACAATCAAGAAAAAAACAGTACATTTTTTTGACGAAAACATAACTATTTATTTAAATTATTAACCCCCAATTTCACCAAGTTCAGTTATAATTAACTATCAGTTATAGCTGTCAAAACATATTATTAACTGGAAGTTAAAGTAAATGTTAGTTTTAACTGAACTTTGTGAAATTTGGGGTAAATATTTTAAACTTTTTATTGAATATTCATCAACAACTATATTAAGAAATACACTTAAATTGTGTAACGTCAAAGGAATGATTTCCATTTTATGGCATTTCATAAGTATACAAAATTACTTCATTTGCGCTTAAAACGAAAACACCACAAACTAGCAATTGGCCTGGAATATCATTGCATAGCTTTAAGCCATATAAGAAAGAAGAAAAGCTTAACTTAGCGTAAAACAATTAACTCAGCGATTTTCTAAACATATTCGTATTTAAAGCAATTTTCACCACACACATAATTGCACAAATCATATAGAATTTGAGAAAATATTTGCTTCCTTAATTAATTTTCCAATTATTTACGGACAATTTTAAAAAGTTCAGCTATAATTAACTATTACTATAACAATAGGTTTTTGACATTTATAATAATAGTTAACTAGATGACCCGTGCGACTATTTCGCACCGTAATTTTTATAAATGAAAATATTAATTTTTCAATTTCTAATTATTTTTCGTCATTAGTGTTAGAAATAAGCTTTAAAATGAGATATCATTCATTAAATTTGATGCGGTGGTATGGGAGATATTTGCAACCGACAAAAAAAAGTGCTTTAGAAATAATATATATGATTATACCTGAACTTGGTGAAATTGGCCATTAATCTATAAAATCCAAAAAAAAAACATAATTTGGTTTATTTTTATTTTACAAAATCTGAAAATAGTAAAAAACAAGTTTCAATTAAATTCAAAACAAAAATTTCTGTCTGTAAAACAATCAAGTGCAATTGAAAACGATGAATATTTTCAATAAAACTTTTGTAAAAATTAACTTATCTTTTTCTTATTTCAAAAGTAGTTTAGGTCAAGGAAAGTGGTCCTCAACAGTATTTGGTACTTTTATAAATTTTGAACTCGGAGAATTTTCCAAATTTGTTCATTATCAATTTCACGTAATTTCGATTTCCAAAATATGCCCAAAAATTAAAAAAGATCTAAAAATTAAAGATAATTGTGTTAAAATAACTTTTTATATAGTATTTAAAAAAAATTGATTTTGCTTTTGTCTTTCTCGGATGTGGGCAGTTAAATACTATTGGAAGGGGTAGCCATAAATTCCAATGTCTTAAAAATAACACCATGAAAATATACTACTGCTGCGACCCACCCATTAAAAAAACTCTCATTGTTTTAGAACTTTTTTGTTTAGAACACAACAAAATTTTTTTAAGCTATGTACTGTCAAATATTAGGATATTATAAAAATATGACTTTAGCAGGGTTTTTTTCAATATCTTGGTTTTTTCTAGACTTAACAAAAAAAAAAAAAGTACAAAAAACTGTACCAAGAGTAAAAAAACAGTTCATTTGCGTACTGTTTTAGGAGTTATGCATAAAACAGTACAATTGCAAAAAGTCAGTACATGTACTGCTAAAAACAGTACGTATGGCAACCCAATATTCATCAAATAATGGCGCTAATTTAAAAATTCGGCTTGTACTAGAAAGGGGGTTGTTGGATTTTAATCAGCGTTTTTCCTCACAAAATGATGTGGTTTTTGTCACCTTAAACAGACGATTTCTTGCTCTTGCTAGTTACCATGTTTTCAAAAGAATTTTTTTTTTTTGTAAAATTTTAAACTTAAATTATCAATATATCGAAAAACGTATGATGTCACTCGTATTCATTGAAGTCTTGAAAACATTCAAGTTATTTCTGGTTAGTCTGCCATTGTGGTTTTCTTTATATTAGAAAAATAACATTGTTGTTGTAAATTTCATTTGAATAGGCAGTTTTTAAAGGATTGTTCGCAGGAAAGCTAATGCAGTTATAATCATCCGATTTTAGCCAATGTGGGCCATAACACAAAACAAACCTCGGGAAGTTTAATCTGCGTGATGAGGGTAAATATCTCCAGCCGTTTATGTCTGACAACTTTTGAATTTTTGGCACGCGGTATGCCACAAAGGCTTCCAACGGTTTGTTGTAGGATCTAAGCCACGAAAGTATAATAGTTCTCTCAGTCCACAATACGATCCGTCCAATGTTAAAATTGGATGTTTTTTTATTATCGGATCTTTCTTGTCGAAAATTTCAATATGTATTCAAAGCTTAATCCTAATTGTTATTTTTTATCCATTACCAATGTAACCGCTAGTTAATTGCGTTCAAGTTTCAAAAAAAGACTGGTAAGGCTCAAAGTTTCGGTTCTTTTTAGCCTCTAGTGACCTTCGAACTATGTCAGAACCCGGGCGATATAGTTGGGATGGACCATTTGTTTATCTATGTACTTAACTGAATACTTTTTTATTTCCTCCTGAATGGTAGGAACGTGAAGATCTCTATGTATATGAATGAATGAATGATTTATTGAAAAATAAAATAACATACATATGTATTATAAAAACAATGTTAAAAGATAATCATAATAAACATAACATGAAATGTTGTGTGTTTAATTGGCAAAATTATAATAGATAAATTATTAACTACTTATTTATAGGATAACAATAAATAAAATTAAATTCAGATATAATAAGGTAGTCTTAACAATTTAGCAAATATTTGGAAAGACGCATGTAATCCTTGCCAGTTAATACTTCATATACTTCTTCAGGTGATAGAAAACTTTTACCAAGAAAATTTTAACGGTAACTGACTAAAATAGGGCATCTGCTAATACATAATCACCCCTATCGCGAATAAAAATTCCTTGGGAGTTTTTTCCCTTTTTCCATTTTTCCTATGTTAATTCAATAGTAAAAATGGGAAAAGGGAAAAAACTCCCAAGGAATTTTTATTCACGATAGGGGTGAATATGTGTTTTCCTGTTCATTACAGTAACAGCGTGCACAAATGTCAACACTGTTTCCACTAAATGCACAAGCGTTTTTATTATGAAGGCATCCTCTAGCTTTATATATTAAGCTAACAAATTGTGCTGAATATGTATATTATATTGAATTGTGGGGTACATATCATGAAAGCTAAAGTCTTTGACACTCTCAAGAAATTTCTCATATTCAGTGATTCTTAACGATTCAAGAAAACGGTTGTGAAAAGGATTAATATTAGTCCCCCAAATCTCAATATTCTGAGTTATGGGGAAGCCAAAAATTCTTATGTTGAAAGGTCTCTTCAGCAAGCAATCGTGGCAGTCTTTTGACTAGAAGGCTTTAAACCTTTAAACCTGCGCGCTTCCCCAAAAGAGCATATGTTAGTACTTTGCAAAGAAGCCACAACAAATTGTAGGAGATTTCAAAGCTGTTCACTTTAAATTCAAATATCAAAGTATGCGTGTTTGGACGGAGCTGTTTTGTAGTTGTTGTAAAATAGATCAGATAAGTCGTATCAAACTCCAAATATACAAAATTTTGTTTGTGTTTTTATATGGCATCATAAATTGCCATCTGATTACTTGCATATACATACGTACATACTTGAACAAATAAACTTTGGCCTTTAAAAAGAAATACTAATTCGGAAGAAGAGAAACTGTATTATTAAAAACCGGCAACACGATTTGTAATAGCCAGGCGTGAATTCATAAAAATATGTTTTGTTTGTATCGATAATACAATTATTCACAATAATAATATTTTTTATATTCAACATTTTTCATTTTTCGAATTTATTCTATGAGCTAAATTTCAGTTATGTATTTTATAAAGCTTTTTTTTGTAATAGTTCTATTCCTACAATTTTTCAGAAATGACTTTATACACTACCAGACTATTATATTGTATTTTCTTTTTACATTTTACCTTAGCTTTCCGTTGGAAAGCAATGAGGTATATTGAATGTACAGAAAAATTTACAATTATTAGACACCAGCAGAATGTAATGCATTTTCTGGCCCGCTACGGCCGTCGTCAGCATTCTTTGTGTCTCACTGGATAGTGCTACTTTATAAATTGAATGTATTTAACTCAACTATTTTAACAAATAGAAATTGGGAATTATTTCCTTCCGAAGGTAACTTTATATTATATTCAACATTTTTCATTTTTCGAATTTATTCTATGAGCTAAATTTCAGTTATGTATTTTATAAAGCTTTTTTTTTGTAATAGTTCTATTCCTACA
This sequence comes from Pollenia angustigena, assembly GCA_930367215.1. Lineage (NCBI taxonomy): Eukaryota > Metazoa > Arthropoda > Insecta > Diptera > Polleniidae > Pollenia > Pollenia angustigena. Next base: position 87,790,402 of record OV884060.1, read on the forward strand.
ATTTTTCAGAAATGACTTTATACACTACCAGACTGTTATATTGTATTTTCTTTTTACATTTTACCTTAGCTTTCCGTTGGAAAGCAGTGAGGTATATTGAATGTACAGAAAAATTTACAATTATTAGGCACCAGCAGAATGTAATGCATTTTCTGGCCCGCTACGGCCGTCGTCAGCATTCTTTGTGTCTCACTGGATAGTGCTACTTTATAAATTGAATGTATTTAACTCAACTATTTTAACAAATAGAAATTGGGAATTATTTCCTTCCGAAGGTAACTTTATATTATATTCAACATTTTTCATTTTTCGAATTTATTCTATGAGCTAAATTTCAGTTATGTATTTTATAAAGCTTTTTTTTGTAATAGTTCTATTCCTACAATTTTTCAGAAATGACTTTATACACTACCAGACTATTATATTGTATTTTCTTTTTACATTTTACCTTAGCTTTCCGTTGGAAAGCAATGAGGTATATTGAATGTACGGAAAGCTAAGGTAAAATGTAAAAAGAAAATACAATATAATAGTCTGGTAGTGTATAAAGTCATTTCTGAAAAATTGTAGGAATAGAACTATTACAAAAAAAAGCTTTATAAAATACATAACTGAAATTTAGCTCATAGAATAAATTCGAAAAATGAAAAATGTTGAATATAATATAAAGTTACCTTCGGAAGGAAATAATACCCAATTTCTATTTGTTAAAATAGTTGAGTTAAATACATTCAATTTATAAAGTAGCACTATCCAGTGAGACACAAAGAATGCTGACGACGGCCGTAGCGGGCCAGAAAATGCATTACATTCTGCTGGTGTCTAATAATTGTAAATTGTTCTGTACATTCAATATACCTCATTGCTTTCCAACGGAAAGCTAAGGTAAAATGTAAAAAGAAAATACAATATAATAGTCTGGTAGTGTATAAAGTCATTTCTGAAAAATTGTAGGAATAGAACTATTACAAAAAAAAGCTTTATAAAATACATAACTGAAATTTAGCTCATAGAATAATATTTTTTTTTAAATGTACAAAATTTTTGGAAATCCCAGCAAGGTTTTCTTTGTTTTATTGAATCTCTAACGAAATTTTCAATAAGTATTTTTTTATTATTTTTATTGAATCTCTAACGAAATTTTCAATTAGTATCCATATCTCAATCATAATAGTTATTTATTAGATATTTCCAATGAAACAGCTAGTTTACCGTATTCAAATATTTAATTTTCTACATTCAATCCCAGCAGGTGCCATCTATATCCAAAGACTAAACGTTTGACTTGATAATGCATGCGGTTTAATTAATAATAAGCCTTAGTAAATGCAATATTTATGTATGTATGTATGTGTTATATGAATCAAAATTCTATTCGATAATTTTTAAAGAAAGCACGGATTTGTCGGGGAAAAGCCAGATTTCCTTATCTTTAAGGTATTTCAACAAACAACACAAAGTTGTTAGGGAGAATTCATTGGCTTTATTGTAAACGCATTTGAAGAGGCTTCAAAGGATATTGATATTGAAGGCATTTTCATCAATAGTTCTTAAAGCTTTGACAAATTTTGGTCTTGACCTCAAAAATTTTGTAGGAGATGTAACAGATGGGTGTCCTCTGTTGTCAGCAGAAAATGAAGCTGTTAAAAAACTCTGGAAACCGCGATAAATGCGAAACAAGCGCCTTGCTATTTCCATAAATCAAACAACTCCATTTCTTAAAGCAATAAAGTGCCATTGATACAAAAAGTTGTTAAAGAAACGACAAAATTTTTTAAATATAATCATCCCATGCGAAACACAGTTTTAGCAAAGTATTTGGGAGCCAAACTCTATACATTATGCGAGACAAGATGGGTGGACCGTCACGACTTAATTTTACACTTTGCAACAAATGTACATCAAATAGTAGGAGCTTTGGAAAAAATATCTGAGTGTAATATTAAGGAACTCACTTAGTACTTTTGAATTTGTTTGCAGAATATACATATTAAGTGTGATACTTATTGTAAAACAGCTACTTAGTATAATTTTACAAAAACAAGATATATTTCTTCAAAAAGGATCAAGCCTTTCCAAAACTTCTATCATGAGCCTTGAAGAAAACAGAAATAAAGCCAAAGTATAATTCAAAGTGATTTTGAAAAAGTTAAAGTTATTTGCGTTCAAATCGAGGTTCCAATCGAAAAGACAAGATTTTAACGAAATAATCACATCCAAAATGTTGAAGATTACTACCGAGTTGTAGGTTACATTCTTCTTAATGAATTTATTTTAGAAGATCTCAAAACCCTTTCCCAATAGTTATCCTAAATGTATTGAAATGCCTAAAATTTTAGCTCAAAGTGTAATCAAGTCATATGGAGAAATCCTGCGTAACGAACGCTACAATCGCACGTGTTTTCTGATTGATATAGAAACATTTTTTGTCCTTTCAAAAGAGATAGCTTCAACTTATATTTAGTATTTAGTGACATTAATATGCACTTACGAATGGCATATATCATAATTTCTAAGAAGGCATTTGTTGCGAAATAATTGATCACAAAGTTTTGTGACGCACGTCACAAAAAGTGGAAGCAACTTTAAAAGTTGAAGTGTGTTTTCCGAATTTTTAGCGAATTTTGCATCATAAGGTATACGAAGTCTAATTCCTAAAAGAAAAAATGAATATAAGAGAATTTTAAAATCACTTATTCGCAGCTAAAAAATGTTGTGATTTTTTGATAAAAGCCGTGAACCCTTTGTGACGCCTACAACGCACGCTACAGTTTTTCAGTTGTATATGGGCATTTCCCCAGAATGGTCTACCAGGATGAAAAAATAAAATTTTGATTTTCATCGTCTTTTATTGTTTATTATTAGAAAAAAATTCTATGTTCTTATAAAATAATGGTTTCCTAGCATATCTGAGCTGTTTTACTTGAGCAAATTGGGCTGGAAACTGGAAAATTTTATATTTTTCTGTATTTTCTACTTTTAAAGAAATTTTTATATACTTATTTTACATGCAAGAAATATGTTATGTTTACACTCTTTCTTCATAATCTCTCCATTACAATCAATTGTAAAAGGAGTATTAAGTTTTTTTGTTAAGCAAATTTTAAGACATTTATGGGAAAATGCGTGGAAATAATAATAAAAAAACATATATGTATGAAGGTAAAAAGTGTCACGTGCGTAATTTACAATTTATTTTTTTCTTCGCCAACCCATGCATAGTTGCTTTTGAACAAAACATGATTGTAAAGGCCCATTACTTACCTTTATAAAAACATTTTTTCCGAAATAAAAACCTCCTACAATTCACTTACTTTCGCACTTTTTCTTACGGTCCTAAAAGGCACTTCTATTTTTGTCACGTGAGTAAGTCAACTTTGATTGCATGGCATTTGGGTAACCAGTGCTCAATTTACCATTATATATACTTTTTAGAAAGAACTCATCACAAACAATGTAACGATTCTAGAATTCATTCTAAAATTCCAATCCACTTCTATTTTTTTAATATTCAAACACAATAAAACGCGTACAAATGTCGCGTGCATAACCAGAGAAACACCCATATAATAAACCCAATTTTATTTATTTTCTGCTGTAAGTGCTATTTTAAGCTCAAAAAGCACATAAAATAATGTTAAATTCATGTATAACATTAAGTGATCAGGGGTGGGGAAGTATTTGGTAAAATTATCGTACCATAATTTTGTTATTGTTTTTTATTATTTTTATATAAAATTTTGTTAATTTCCTGAATATGCTAACCAAAGGTTAGCGAAATATTGAGAAATAATTAAATATAATATCATTTTTTATAAAAAGACCTCAAGCTTAATCAATTTTAAATAATTATAATAAAAAGGTCAAGTAATACTAAATAACATATTTTTTAATATAAGTTTCCTACTGAAAATTCCTATTTTTATGTGATGCCGGATGGAAAATTTATGCATTTGGTAGCACTGTGTGTAAAAACGCCAATTACGTTCCTCTCAAAATATGGACTGTATTAAGGGTGGATCTGGTACTGCAATCACTTGGGGTTCGTTCCAAAAATACCACCGAAATCTTGGAAAAGAATATGAATAAAAAAGTGATTTGTTGCCCAATATAAAAAATTTTTCTTCCAAATGAAAACACTTTCCTGTTTAGATTTCACGTTATAAATCTTAGATTTTATTAAAATTTTCAAAACTTTAAATTTCCACGATCAAGAAATCTTACTTTACACTATGGCGGTTATACAATGAATAAAAACAAATTCTTCTAAAAAAACCTTATTTTTCTCAAAATAAAAAAACAACTTAACGAAAATGCATAAAAATTGAAATATGACCTTAAAATAAACCATTTGATGACAGTGGCGCCTCGAGATGTCAACGTTCATCTAAAACAGTCCCCAGGGCTGGAAACACCATTGCCTTCAGTTTAGACGTAAACATCCCGCCGGCCTTGCTGTACAGCAATCCAAAAATCCACGTGGGAATCTACATCAAAAAAAAAAAATATCAAAAAACCAAAAAATCCAATAACTATAAATATATAAAATTCAAAAACTCCATTCATTGCAGGAATCCAATAAAAAGAGGATTTCTTTTAAGCGTGATGAATCTCCTCGAGTAATCCATAATCACGAAACAACATAAATCAAAACTAGAAATATAAGTTAATAATAAAAATAAAATGACTAAGCCAATGTCTTTGTCGTAAGGAAAATCTTTAAAATTCAAAATAAGATTGTATTCCATACAAACTTGACCATTAACGTGTACATGATCCAGAAATATTGTAACCAGAGATGGAAATATTAAGCTAGTGGGTTGCCAAAAGTACTGCCATAAACACCATCTATAATTGTATACATAGCTATAAATATCACCAGCTATTAGCAAGCCTGTTAGAGCCAAAAGCTAAAATTGGGGAACTGCAATCCCGACAGCTGTCATATATAACAGCCCGTTCCTATAAAAATCGTTCCTTCGAATCCAGGTTCTAGTGTTGAATAACGTTGAGTCTTTGACGGCGGCGGCGGCGAGTGTGTCGGTTCTTCACAAATCCCAGAACCTGAGCTTAAGACGAACTTGGTCTCTCACTCTCATGACCATCAGACGAACGAGGTCCCCTGGTGGAGCCATTAGACGAACGAGGTCCCCTGGTGGAGCCATTAGACGAACGAGGTCTATAGCGCTCTCGGCATTTGAACGAACGAGGTCCACATTGTAAACGCTTGGTCTTGGCATGGTGTAACAAACTAGGTCAATTGCCCTTTCTATGCATGTGTGCGATGCATATAACCCCAGCGTTTGTATTTGCCTGCACCTTTGCAGGTACACCAGGTATGGTCATCACTCAAGCAGCCAGCCCAGTACCGTAAAAATTTTGACGCAGTGGGTGATCTTTTAGGCAAACCCGGCAAACCATCTTGTTATATACATACATATTCGCTCCGACCATGTGTTCCTGCAAAATAAATATTTAAAAAAACGAATGCCTTAAATACCTATCCACCGAACGCTGTGGTTTTACGTGTAACGAAACCATATTACGTTTCTCAAACTCTTTCCTTATATTCTCCCTGACATGATTTTACAGTTGTCATATTCAGGCGTTATTGAAGAAAACTGGTGTGGATTTTCCATAGTGCAAAATTTTCCACGCTGTTTGTCAAAAATTAAATTTGCATAGCAAGACACGGTTGTGGTACAAACCCTCTGTCTAGTACCAGAAAGTGGACCCGTCAAAATCCAACCGAATATGGTCTCTTGAGCCATCAAATTCCCTAGTACGTTTTTCCTAACACCATTAAGCATAATACTAGGGTAGTAATCACCACCAATCAAAATGTCGATTTGACCACTTTTTGAAAAATCCGGATCAGCTAATTTTAAATTGGATATTGAAAACTTGGAAAGGTCCACTGAATCACCCGGCAGATTTCCGGTCAATCTTAGCAAAACAAGACTTTTTACTTTCAACCTAAAACGTGGATCACTATCAGAACCCAAAACAAACGAACATTGTTTCTGAACTGATCCTGCCAACGCGCCGTTCAATCCCGACACTCTACCGCTGATAGTTTCGGTAGGCAACTTAAGCCTTTTCCGCAGTCTTTCCGAAATGAAAGTTGCCTGAGAGCCAGAATCAATCAGGGCCCTAGCCGAAAAAACTCTATTACCAGATATAATATTAACAATAGCCGTTCCCAATAAAACTTGTTGTTTGGTAGTTGCAAAACAGTTTTGTACTGTGTAACTCTGCGTCGTTGGCTGACTCGTACTTGGGCTATTTTGGCTACTAACATAATTCGACGAATCCGTAACATCCCGGTGCAACATAGTGTTATGTTTCAACTTGCATGTCAAACAACTTTAGTTACTACTGCAACTATCTAATTTATGGCCACTACTCAAACAATTAATACACAAATTATTTTCCTTCACAACCACAAATCTTTCCGTGGGATTCATTTCCACAAATTTGGAGCACAATCTTAATAGATGGCTCTTCGAGCACAAAACACAGGTTTGTTTCGAGACCTGAGCTTGAAAGGTTCTAACTTTCTCACCAGAAAATCCACCATTAATGACACTTGACCTATTGTTGTCATTAGCCCTATGGCCCTTCGACCATTTATTTTTGGTGTGATGCCCCGAACCCACTGAATCTGCCTTAAATTGCCCACAATTTCTTATTTCAAAAACAGTTTCTAAAGACTGAAAACGATCGGTTAAAAATGTGTCCATTTGACACCATTTAGGAATTTCCTTTTTGTTTTTTACACATTGTTCCCATAATGACAGTGTAAGAACCGGCAGATTAATTGAACAAAGGTATACAAATATCGGGTCCCAAGTCGAAATTTCTATGCCGTGTAAGTTTAGGACCGAAATGCAATTATTGATATCCCTCTGTAACCTTTTTATCTCCTTTGCGGATTCAGTTTTAACGGGTACTAGACCAAATAAAATCTTAAGCTGGCTGTTCACCAGAATCCTTTTATTTTCATAAGCGTCACTTAAATTGTTCCACGCGTTTGAAAATCCTTGATTCGTCAATGGGAAATCTTTAACAATTTCCTGTGCTTCACCAGAAGTAAATTGCCTTAAATAAAATAATTTTTCAACCCCAGTTAAATCATCACAATTTATATAAACTGCGGTGAACATATCCCGAAAAGATGGCCATGACTTATAGTCGCCCTCAAAAACATCCATCGTACATGGTGGCAATTTCATATGGTGACTAGTTCTATGGTTCACCACAGTAGCCGAAGCTTCTCTAGTTCCCGGCCCAAATTGCGTGGAAGTAGGAATAGGTCGGTTTATAAAAGATTGTGACAGCTCACTCATTTGAGCAGCCACAGTGATATAGGCTAACCTTCATTCCTTAAAAAGTAGCTTTGCCTGATCGCAGTCGTCATCAGAATCAGCTATGGGTTTATTGGTGACAAAAACCTCATATGCACCCTTTACCTTCTCCCATAAGGATTTAAACTCCTCCTTTTGTATTTCTATCATAAAAGAGTTTCGACTCTCCTGTGGCATTTCGTCATAACCCCTCTCAAATTCAAGAAATAACGCAGCCAGCGTTTCAAATTTGCTCAAATTATCAGATTTACCCATTTTCCGTTTTATAAGTATCAACTAAACCTTAGAAAATCAACTTCGAAAAAATCAGAAAATTTTAGTGTAAATTGTTATATTTACAAAAGTGGCAAAACCCCAGTCGAAAACACAAAAATATACAATAAATTGCAATACGAAAACACGTATATACTCCCAATATATCAGTATATGGTCCCACTGTCCGCAGTAACCAAACAATAAATTCCGAACAGTCTCAAAAAATAAATTCCCACCTGCGCAATCAACCGAGTTAAAAAAAAACACACACACAAATTCACCCAAATGTTGGTTTAAAATAAATTTAAAAATTCCCACAAAAACCTTTAACTTAGTTAAATAATAATAACAATAAAGTTTTGTAAAGGTCGAATATGATGCAATTTATATAAAATACATCTCCTTTAAATCGAAATTGAAAAACCCAATATTATTTATCAACAAATAAAACCTGAATTAATACACTCATAAAATTATCACAGTAACTGATTGTGGATTATTAAATTCGTTTTTCGTACTGTTAAAATTTAAAACAAATACACATAGTTATTTTACGAATAATTTTATTTTTAATGATTTATGTTTGTTATTCAAAAAAACAAACTTCCAAAAAAAATGTTTTTCCGTATTTATTTTATTATGTTGTTGTCGGTTAAAATATATTTTTTTCCCGAAAGTAAAAACTGTTCAATTGGAAGGAATATGCTGTTTAATAAAAATTTAAAAATTAATGAAAAAATCGTTTGTTGAAATGAATTTTAAGTTGTTTAAAATTAATTTTCTTTAAAATTTAACTACCTTATATTTTGAGTGTAAAAAATATTTAAAACTCATCACCGATTCGCACAACAAATTCCCTATCAAAATGTTGTCCAATGAAATTTCGTTAAAATTCAATAATGATCTATTATACCGAGTAAGCAAATAAACCACTAAATAAATGAATAATATATGTATGTATCAAATACCCAAGATGGTACTTATCACACATACTACCAAATGTTCACAAAATCAAAAAAGACATACCTTTACAGACAGGTCTTACCACTGGTAGTTGCTACCGATCAACACTGTGGTTATTTATTCCAGCTGTGGTGGTCGGTGTAAGGCTCCCGATGATATTATTGCTGTTGGTTTGTGTTTAATTCTCTGGGATAAGATTTTGTTAATTATCGATATAAATATGATATAACTGTTGTTCTGTATTTGAAATACTTGTGCTATTTCACGAGATGTATGGAATTATAGGTATTACTTAAAAAACACAATTATTGTTAATATTTTTGACCTTATTGTGGCTGACTTTAGTACATATAAACGGAATTTTTCGTTTTGTTCCTTGGCAGGGTTCTGGGTGGTTGGCCTTAACGAGGAATCGACTAGGATGCCTGTTCTCTAAAACTCTTTAATTCGTCTTGTTGCAAAATATGGGATTATTTTAAATAATATTCTTGTATATAAGATTTTCCTGCAACACGTTTGCTCAACAGCTAAGTCAGGTCTTTTTAGGCTTTTTTTGAGGTTTGAACTATTTTAACGTATGCAAATTAACAAACACTTTGTTTTTCCAATTTAAGATTTATATGTACACCGCAAAACTTTTTTCAAACAAAATTAATTAAAAAATAAATATTAAAAAGGTTTTTAACACATTATAAACAAAACTAAAAAAAAAAACGATGACCGTCAAAACAAGACTGACGTCTGTCACAAACAACAGAGTGGTTGAAAAATAAACCATATGTACTTTAGGTAAGGCCGTTAAAAGTTATACGTCGGTAATACCGTACCCTTACAGCTACGACACAAACCTTTTCTATTCAGCCGAATAACACTGGGTAAAATGCAAAGGTTTTTTTTCCTTTTTCAAATTAAAGTTGTTGTTGCAAAATTCTGTGTATTTCGCAGCAAAATGTTACAACAACAATAAAAATGTGAACCAAAATAGAACAATATCACCTTTTTTTCCAACAAATCTAGAAAACTTCACCAGATCCGGTTCGATTGGACCATTAAAAACGCCAATTACGTTCCTCTCAAAATATGGACTGTATTAAGGGTGGATCTGGTACTGCAATCACTTGGGGTTCGTTCCAAAAATACCACCGAAATCTTGGAAAAGAATATGAATAAAAAAGTGATTTGTTGCCCAATATAAAAAATTTTTCTTCCAAATGAAAACACTTTCCTGTTTAGATTTCACGTTATAAAACTTAGATTTTATTAAAATTTTCAAAACTTTAAATTTCCACGATCAAGAAATCTTACTTTACACTATGGCGGTTATACAATGAATAAAAACAAATTCTTCTAAAAAAACCTTATTTTTCTCAAAATAAAAAAACAACTTAACGAAAATACATAAAAATTGAAATATGACCTTAAAATAAACCGTTTGATGACAGTGGCGCCTCGAGATGTCAACGTTCATCTAAAACAGTCCCCAGGGCTGGAAACACCATTGCCTTCAGTTTAGACGTAAACAGTGTGTATATAAACTTTTTATTTTTTTTAATAAATAACACAAGTCAACACTAGTTTTGGTGCCAAGGTACTGTATACATATATTTTTAAAGCTAGGACTTCATACTGATTACAAAAATAACAAAAAGTTGGAATTCTTACGTGTTGTTTTCTAGTATTTCGCTTTTGTGCATATATATAAAAAAGTGATTTTAAACATTATTATTTACATAAAAACTTTATTTTTCGTGACTTTCGTGAATGATGTGCAGTGGGAAGGCCTCGTTGCATTCCCCAACATTAGTCAGCCATCATGTGCAGATTCCATCGGCCTTGGAACCTCTCTTCCATAGTTTTCAGATCCTGATGAAACCGCTCCAATTGCTCATCGCTACAAGAACCAAGATTATCTGGGCATCCCTCGAGATGACTATGAAGGTAGTGCAACTTGATAGACATGTTGCATCCCAAGTTTCTAAAGTTATATACATAGCATGTCGTAAACATTTCACGGAAAATGCTTGACTTGTAATTTACATGAACGTTTTTAATAACTTCAACAAAAGAAGTCCAACCAGACCGTTCCAAATCATTTCATTACGGCATCTTTGACCATTCATACACTGTCTTAAATGTTCACAGCACATTTTATAAACCATTTTCCAAATTAAAATAATAATAAAAATTAACACTTTTTGTAAAATCCATTATATGTACATAGGGTTTCTTAACTTTTTAAAAGTGTAGTAACCACAAATGTAATAAAACACATTTCGATATTGAGACCACTTCTTCGCGACGACGACTTGTTATTAAAATGAATTTATTAAACAAAATTACTGATAATAGGGTTTCAAGCCGGGCCAAAAAAAGTATGTTGAACAGCTGCTATTTAAAATTGACATTATATCCAAAACTACACGTAGCAACATGTTTTTTTTTTACATTTTTTATATTACCAGTGTCGGCATGTTACATTACTACTAACGGTTTCTCGGCACAATTTAACTTTTTTTAGTTTGTTGACTTGTGTAATGAAAAAATTACAAATTGTGTATTTGTGAATTTAATTTTAAACAATTTTAAATTAATTTTACTTTTGTTTATCGTATGAATGTGCCACATCGAAATAAAAACGTAAAATGGTTAAAAGTGTGGCAATGCTTTAAATCTAATTTGCAAATAGTGTCGTTAATCAGAAATTGTTTTCGTGAGTTAGCTATTCGCAAATAAAAATTGAATTCACTGTTTATGCGGCAATTTTCTCTACTTGAAATATATTTATTTGCGAATAAGGGGTGCGTATAAACGTAGTATATATTTGATAAAAGAGATAAACACCTACTAACATCTAAACTTAGCCTGAACTGTTGCGTTGGCAACAAACATGGAAAATATCTGAAAATCTATCAGATAACGCTGTAGATGTTTTAATAAACTGTGATGAAGATACCCAAATCTAATGGCCCGTTCGTCGATAGCGAATGAAGTCTTCGTTCGCTTAAATTACATTTAAAACAAAAACAAATTATAAAATGTTGTTTTTGTTTTGCATGTTGGTTAAGCGAACGAAGTCTACATTCGCTATCGACGAACAGGCCATAAGAATGCTACGAGCGAGAGGTAATTTCCTACTTTCGTCGAATAAAACCTTGGCTCAGATCAACAATGACCGAAGATAGAATGTAATAGGTATCTAAATTTGTTTCACAAGAAAATCGTAAATTGCTTATTTTAAAAGTTTAATTTATTTTAACTTATATTGAACGGATCTTATATTTTATTTAACCTTATTGTTTTGTTTTTTGTATAATATACACATATCATACAAAATTTAATTTTAAACCTAAAGAGATATTTTGCAACTTTTGCGACCTAAACTAGGAGCGTTGGCGCGAGAAACATCTTCCTATAGAGCCGATGCTTTTCTGATAAACAAAAAAAAAAAAAAAATTTTTTTAGCACTCATTCTTTAAATATTTTTTATATTAGCAAAACGTTTCCCAGTTTGTAGTGGACAAAAAAAAGATATTATGGTTAAAACACACTCGAGACAGCAAGCTACCGACTTCAATATGTCAAAAATAGGATACATGTGTGTATATGGCAATTATTATTTTGACGACGACACGGCTACATGGCTGCAGATTGTTGCCTGTACTTATTTTTTCATTGTAGTCAAATTAAACTAATTTCTATTTTTGTTCACTACAAAACAGAAAAGGTGTTGCTAATAAAAAAAATTATTTACAGGATGAGTGCTTAAATTTTTTTTTTTTTTTTTTGTTTAACAGAAAAGAACCGGCTTGATACAAAAATATTAACTCGGCGCAACACCAAATTGATATTTATATAATTTTTTAGTATTTTTAGCGCTCCTTATTAAGGAGTTATAGGTCGTAAAAGTTTCAAAATACTTTATCCATATCTCTTTAGGTAAAAAATTAATCTATAAAATATGGGAATCATTGGAAAATGCTTCTAAATGTGCTTTACATGGCGTTTAAAGCATACTGATTTACCAATAAAGAGGTAATATTATATATTCATTCTCCGTGGATGACATTTTTTTTTAAATTGGCTTTATCTTTAAATTATGTCGATATTTATTTATTAAACCCTTAAATATTTGCTTAATAAACTTTTCGTATTGTGGGTTTTCGGCCTTGCGGAACACATCATAAATTAATATTACAATAATTAAATATGTTACAAGTACAAAAATTATTACCACCTATATATTTTTACTCAAACTTATAAATAAATTGAGAAATTTTCCAAAATAAATTTTTTAAGCTTAATTAATATAAAATTCTATATGAGGAGCTTAAAGCGCAAGGGGTTCAAGTGACTTATGTTAAGTAAAGAGACAAAAGCGGTTGTTTCGCTTGTGCTCCAAGCGAAGCACTAACCCCTTGTGCTTTAAGCCCCTTATATAATGCAGTTACTAAAAATATTGTTTATAAAAGCTTGAAGTATTTCCTAACTATAGCCTTTTGATTTGTATTTTATTAAAAATTTGAATGTTATATTGCAGTTAATTTTCTAAAGCCATAACTTTTGATATAAATGAAATCGTTTTATTCTACTTTTGTGATGCGCCATTTATAAGAAAACTGTCACTTGTTGGTTTAATATTTTATATCTTTTTATATATTATATATAATTTGACATCGTTATTGTTGATAACATTTTTATTATTATTTAATGTTTTGAAATTCAAACTTTGCACAGCTGTTGTGCAGTAAAAAAGTATCAGCATCACAACTGCAACTGGTAACTACGCATCAGCAACAACAATTTGCATCACTACAGCATTAATAAATAGTTTTCATGCATTAAAGCACGTACCCAAAGTGGTCTGAAACTTTTACGACCTATACCACGCTCGTTGACGGAATTTTTTTTAATGCAGTTTATATGTAGATATTTTTTTATCTGCCGTTAAAATTATATTTTTGATTACTTCCAAAAACAACAAAATTGTAATATTTCATATGTTTTATAATAAATTCAATTGTTTTTACGTTATAAAATGTATTATTAATAAGTATTTATATAATTATAATCTTAAAGTAGGTTTGTATAAAAGTCTGCAATTATGCATGTTTTTCATTTTATGAAATTAAAAAAAGTGCTAATGGCACCACTGAAATATAAACACACACTTAAAAAAAACAGCTGTTTATACCCTACAAATAATAGGACCATTCCAAACACGCGTGTAAAGAGTAGTCCACAAGGGACCAGGACTAGTCCAAAACTAACCCAATCGTATGGAAAAAACCTGGTCTATTTAACATTACGATGTCCTAGGAGAGGACCATATAACCCACCTTTGGACCACTAAGGAGTAGTTTTAAAACTACTCCATGGTGTACACAAGAGGATTAGTTTTGAAGTCGTTTAAAAACGAATGCATGTCGTTAAAAAACGAAGACATGTCGTCTCACTACAAACATTTTTTAACAATGACATGGTCCATGCTTGCATTACATCGGACCAGTCCATGGAGTAGTCCATTTTATCAAAATGGATTAGGTGGTCCAATTTTATTTGCAGGGTATTTGTAGCAGCATTTGTAGTCGTGTGTCCGTTAATCTTGCTGTGGTGAATGTAATGCATAATAAGTCAACAACTTATTTTTTTAACCGAAATTCCGCAATAAATAATAAAGTGGGGTTGGTCCTACGCGCTGTAATAAATAATAAAATTTTTTAATTTGGCCCATGCAGCGCGTAGGATGCTCCTAGATGGTCAAATGTATGACCAACCCCACTTTATTATTTCGGTTTTTTTGTTATTTCAATAAACTAAACCGTTTTATAGTTACACGAATTATGCTGTGCAAACTCTTACATTTTAGAAATAACGGCATATCTTGAAAACAAGAGAACATAAATAAAACGGTTAGCACCAAAGGATTCAGCGTGCCCCTCTTTCGTAAATGATCTGAATACTGATCTTAATAGTATTTTTCTCTGGGCGTCAGCAAATGGGTTGCGTCTTAACCCAAATAAGTCTAAATGCCTAATAATTTGTAAGAAATCTGTCAAAATTGAATCTCAAATTGATATCTTCCTTGGAGGTATAAAAATTTATATAGTTAGTTCCGTCAGAAATCTTGGCGTGATTTTCAATAATACCTTAACTTGGTCTGACCATATTAATAGGTCATGTTGCACAGTATATTGTATGCTAAGGAGCTTATGGACTACAAAGTATTATACACCTCTAAAAATACGGCTACTTCTTGCAAAAACGTATATATTACCTACTCTTTTATATTCATCTGAGATTTTTTATGGTTGTAATTCAAAGGATACGTTGAAACTCAGAACTACTTTTAATAACGTTGTACGCTACATTTACGGCCTTAAAAAATTTGATCATATATCTCAGTATTCTACTCGTATTTTCGGTATGACATTTGATAACTATTTAATGCAAAAAAACCTTGTTCTGCTACACAAAATTGTTATGACAAAAATGCCGAGATACCTTTTTGTCCGCCTACAGTTCACTAGATCATCGAGGGGTAATGGCATCATCCAATTTCGGCATAATGATACGGCATCTGAAAGACAGTTTTTTATTTTAACAATTCGTCTCTGGAACCAACTCCCTGCTTATATTAAAAATACTAGCAACGCAATTAAATTTAAAAATTTTCTCTCGCAATTGTATGGTAATATACTGTAACTTTTTCAATCTTTTAACTTCTAAAAAACCTATCAAAAATTAAAAGCAATCATAAACAAGCAAATATTATTTTTTAGAGCTTATATTTTTATTTCTATTTTATTTTTTATTAATATTTTCATTTTCTCTTTTATAATTATTTTTATTTTTTTTTTTTTTTTATAATTTAAATTTATTTAAATTGTTTAAATTTTTAATAATCATTGTCCAATTTGTACATTATGTTACATTATGTAACAAGTCTGATTCTAATACTCTAAATTATAAGATATTATGTCTTGTTGTATTAGAAACCCATATTCGAAATAAATAAAAAAAAAAAATTAGGGCAAAATGCCAGGTGCGCGGTTGGTCTGTGTTTTTTATCAACTTCACAGTGTACTTATTGCTCAAAATTACAATCACCCTTATTGTGTTTGGCGTATTTAAAATACGCCTACGACTGTTTGGTAATAGATTAAAGGAAAAAAGTTCACGTTCTCTTTAATCTATTACCAAACAGTCGTAGAAGTATTTAAAATACGCCAAACACAATAAGGGTGATTATTAAAATTCTATTCAAATTTTTAATATTTTTAATTAGGCTTAAGTTCATGAAATTTAATTTTTTCATTAAATTATTTTATATATATTATTTTAAGATTATTTTTTCAAAGGTTGCTGAAGAAAACAAATCCATATCTTAAAAAAAGAAAAACACACTTCCTTCAAAGTTTTAGGATTTTTAAAGAACAGTTTGAGGTATTATATAAAAAAATATCAGCCAAATAAAAAAATAAGTTTTTGACTTAGTCTGTTTTTAAAATTTAATATTTTGCAGATATTACATTTTTCAAAATAAAGTCTTTTCTAAAGAAAATTATTATTATAATTATTTAAAATAGTTCATATTTTTATTAATAAGTAAATAAGTTAAAAATTTGATTTTTGTACACATAAATTTATTATGGTAGGCTATTTATATTTAAACTTTTACAAAATTAAATTTTGCAGACTTTTGCATATGTACCTACTTCTAAAATAAAATGTAAAACATTTATTAAAGTTATTTTCGGGAACACGACCCACAGTGCTTTGGCCCATAGACATAAATCAAAAAAAAAACAAGTCTTATATTGTGCTTAAAAATGTACAGATCGATAGATAACAAAATAATTAAAATTAATTTTGAAGAATTTTTTAGATTTAACTCTTTTTGGCGGCGCTAGAGGGCGCCAAAGTTTGAGAATTTATAGTAAAAATGGCCAAACAACTACTTGAGTTTTACATGCTTTAGGAAAACTGTTGTAAAACTGTTGTTTTTTAAAGCACGAGATTGAAATTTTTTTCTGTAGTAGTTTACTATATTTAGAACTAACTGTAAAAAAATTTTATTGATTTATTTTCTCATAAGTGTTTTTTTATTGGTTTGAAAAATGCTTATTATTTACTTAAGCTCTAAAAATTTTCTAACTTTGATGGAATATTAAAAAAAAAAGAAAAATATGGTCTATGGGTTTTTTTCTGATTTCGAATATTTAGACTGTTTTCTAATAACTACAAAAAAAAAAATTGAAAAAATTTTACCACAACTTGAAAAAAAAAACTTTTTTTAAATGGCTATTTTCATGATTTTTGATCAAATTTTGATAGTTTTCAGGAGTTTAAAAGACAATTAACTACAAATACTGTGAAATATTAATTCAAACTTATACCATTCAATAAAAAACAACAAAAATCAAAATATGTATAAAAAATTGTTTGTGTTTGTCTGCATTCTACGGCATAAGAGGGCGCTGAAATCACAAATGCCCTTGGTTTTTTATTGTTTCAAGAAAATAATTGTAAAAAATTAATTTTTTGGATTACGAGATTCAAATTTTTTTCTGTAACAGCTAACTATATTCTAAACCATCTATAAAAAACTTTTACTGGAATTATGCTCCTATACATATTTTTTAATGGTTTGAAAAATGCTTATTATTTACTTAAGCTCTAAAAATTTTCTAATTTTGATGGAATATTAAAAAAAAAAGAAAAATATGGTCTATGGGTTTTTTTCTGATTTCGAATATTTAGACTGTTTTCTAATAACTACAAAAAAAAAAATTTAAAAAATTTTACCACAACTTAAAAAAAAATTTATTTAAAAAAAATGCTATTTTCGTGATTTTTGCTCAAACTTTCATAGATTGAATTAGTTAAAAAAAAATAAACTAGGAACATAATAAGAAAAAAATCCAAATATATATACTATTGAATTAGAAAAATTGACAAGATAAATTAAAAAAAATTAGTATAACAGTTGTGTCTGTTTCTTTTTGTCGACACAAGATGGCGCTAAATTCCCAGATGACGTTGGTTTTTCATCGTATAAAGAATATTTTCAAAATGTGACTTAGTGCCGTTATTTTTTATTTAAATTGAAGATGGTTACGTGACAGAAGTTTTTTTTTGGTAACAGCCTTTGTTTGTAGTAAGAGCAATTCTATTGTGGAGTGTTCGAAAATATTGCATACAGGGTTTTCAATTTAAAAGAAAATAAAAATTTTCTATTAAAATGTTAAATCAATTTATATATTTAATAAATACTTACTTTTACAAACGAGTAAAAGTGAGGGCGCGTGGTTCAAAAAATGAACGTGCACATCTCTAATCAATTTTATTGCAATCAAAATCAGCTTATCAAATTTTATTGGAATCTTTCTATTTTTGAACATAGCTCCCATACAAATCATTCTCCCGAAAATAGCTTTTAATGCCAACTTCCTTAAAAATATATGTAGTAACATACCAATATAAACCATAGGTTACATATAAACCCTCATCCAAAAAACCCATATATGAAGATGAAGATATCTAAATAATATTCGGCAGAAAGAACTTTGAAACGAATCTTAACCTCATAACATAATTTTGTTCTGGTGGGTCCATGATTGCCCATGGGTCCCAAATAGATTACAATCTAGGAACTTTGTTTTTAAATACTATGCTTTAGGATATCACATGGTCGGGCTTGACCGATTATACTTTCTTACTTGTTATTTTTGCACGAGCATTTTAAGCGTTTTTCACTCATTTTTCATTAAATGATGTTTTTGTATTTTTCACATTTATGATCCGATTCTACCAAAATTTGGCACACATATATATCTAACAAATATCAATTTTCATACCAAATTTTATTACGATCGGATAATTTTTGAAAGTGTTATAACATTTTTAAGAAAAAGGATATATGGCAGGACCTTGAGTCCTTGTTCAGATTTAAGTGAAAATTTGCACATACGTTGCTAGTTGTGTGTGTATTAGTATGACCATTTTTTGTAGTTTTGTGGGCATTATTGAAGCTAAAATTACATTTTTCCATTTCAGGACACATGGGAGGTAGGCGTGTCCTTGGACCGATTTGTCCAAAAATTCACATTTTTCTTAACTAAGCTATTCTATGCTTGTGTACCAAATTTCAAAAATTTCTGACAACTCCTTCTATTTATGTCCCTTCGTTATATGGGGACAAAGCACTGTGCGACCCCTTCCGATTTTAACCTTCACTTTCATAGTCCCTACTTGGGTAAAGAAAGCGACTTTCATTTTCAAATAGCTGAGAGTTTTCATCAAATCTGAAAATGCCACTGAGTCAGTTATCAAATTTTCAACTTAAAGCAGAAAATGCAAACAAAAATGATTTTACTGCAGAACCTTTTACTTTTTTTTAATTTGTCTTTTTTTCTACGTAAGATAATAGTATCTACCCGGGTAGGTATATCGAAATTTGTATGAACATTTCCTAATATAATCATCTGAAACTTTTAGAAAAACAATAGCGGAGTTCAGTGTTTGGTGCAAAATGGTCTTGCATCGTAGCATTTGGAAAATGGTGAAAACTGAACTCCGCTAGTATGTACATCATGTAAATAAATGGATTTTCGATTATTGAAATAAAAAATTTACAAAAAAGTGAAAAAAGTATATATGTACGTTAGAGCGATTCAAGTTGTATGGAAGCAAAATTCGTGCTCGATGTACC
Source organism: Pollenia angustigena (assembly GCA_930367215.1). Classification (NCBI taxonomy): domain Eukaryota; kingdom Metazoa; phylum Arthropoda; class Insecta; order Diptera; family Polleniidae; genus Pollenia; species Pollenia angustigena. The sequence goes on from OV884060.1 coordinate 87,809,698, forward strand.
CTCCTAAAAATGAACCTTGGACTTTTTTAAGATTTTTTTTTTTTTTTTTTCTTCATAATTTATTTATTGAATCTTCATATATTAAATATGAACTAACAATGATTAATCAAATTTTAACCTAATACGTAATTTTTTTGTCCTGCCAGTGCCAGACAAAAATTTTCTTCATCGCGGGTTCTGTTCACTTTTATAGGTGTTTATCGCTCATCTAATTGGATAAGTGCTGCAGTGTCTCTTCTTCTTAAGCGAGTGTGGCCGCTATCATTTAAAATATTTCGTGCTAGTGGGTTCGGGTGCAATTCGAGCCTTTTTAAGTATTTTACTGCATATTTCTTAATCATAGTTTTAACTAATGGAACATTAAGATCCTTGTGAATATTTGAGTTTTTAACATACCAAGGGGCAGCTGTGATTATTCGAAGTAGTTTATTTTGGCGCCTTTGAATTTTTTCGATATTAGAGGCCGAGGCAGTGCCCCATAACTGAATACCAAAGCACCAGATTGGCTTTAAGATGGAGTTGTAAAGAAGAAGTTTGCAGTCGAGACTAAGGACAGAGTTTCTTCCAATAAGCCAATGAATTTGGATGGCTTTTAGTTTCATTTGAGTTAATTTTGCCTCTATATGGCTTTTCCACGTTAAACGGCGATCTAGATGAATACCGAGGTATTTTACATGCGAATTTTGAGGTATTATTTGATTATTGATTTTAATAGGGGGGCATGATTCCCGACGCAAGGTGAATGTTATATGTACGCATTTTTGCTCATTGACCTCTATCCTCCATTGCTTTAACCATAGTTCGAGTTGAAATATATGATCCTGTAGGTATCGAGATGCTTCTTGACGGTTTTCGTGCACGCTCAAAAAAGCTGTATCATCAGCAAATGTTGAAGTTTGTGTGTAGTTGTTTGTTGGCATATCCGAGGTATATATTACGTATAAAAGTGGGCCCAGGATGCTTCCCTGAGGGACTCCAGCGTCAATTTGCTGAGGAGAGCTTAAATAATCACCTTCTTTAATAATAAATTTTCGACCGACTAAGTAGCTTTCTAACAGCTTGTGTGTGTTTACTGGTAAGTTGAGCTTCAATTTATGTAATAAGCCTTCATGCCAGACTTTATCAAAAGCTTGAGAAACATCGATGAAGAGAGCGGAACAATACTTTTTTTCTTCAAAGGCTTTTCTTATTGCGTTTACTATACGATGAGTTTGCTCAATTGTGCTGTGTTCTCTTCTAAAGCCGAATTGGTGGTTAGGAATACATCTATTTTCATTTAAAATTGGGGTTAATTTTGACGCTAACAGCTTCTCAAACAGATTTATTAGAAAGTAAGCTTATAGGCCTATATGACTCAACTTTTGTGTGATCCTTTCCAGGTTTAGGTATCATGGTGACTAAGGAGACCTTCCACTTTTGAGGATAGTATTCAAGGCGTAAAATAGCATTAAAAATTAAAAGAATAATTTTCTTTGCTATGCTGGGTAGCTCCAAAAGCATTTTGTTGGTGATCTTATCAAAACCAGGAGCCTTATTGGGGTTTAAATCACAAATAGCCTTTTCGATTTCTCTTATCTCAAATCTTAGCGGAACAGCTGCTCTAGCAGCAACAGGTGGTAACTCGACCGCAATATCGTGAGATATATTTGGGGTAAATACGTTTTTTAAATGATTGACAAACAGATTTCCCTTTTCAACTTCATTTCTTGCCCAACTTCCATTCAAGTTTCTTAATGGTGGTTTAGAGACAACTGGCCTTTTGAGATATCTAGCTGCACGCCATAATGAGTAGTTTGATTGTGGGGTTGCATCAAGTTCCTCAAGATATTTTTCCAGAGAAGCCGTTTTCTTAGTCTGCAGTAACTTTCTTAGTCTTTTTGTACACTCTTTAAGTAAGTTCTTAAGTGCAATTGCCACTCTCTTCGAGCCCTCCTTTTTTCAGACAAAAGATGCTCGACATCTGTGGAATATATTTTAATAGTTTTTGTTTTTTTGGGGGCAATATTGGAATGTTGAACAGCTAGTTTCAGAAAACTGTCAAAATTGTCAATAGAGCGATCTACATAATCCGGTGTACTGAGCGCAATATTTTCTGTGCAATGGGTACTGAGATATTTTTTATATTTTAACCAATTTATTTGCGTAGCTGTCGTCGGAGGTACAATTCTATTGGGGTTCATTATAGTAACAATTGTAGGTGTGTGGTCGGAAGATAAATCTAGGGAGGCTTCAACATGAATCGTTTCTATGGGAATGTTTTTAACCACGCCGAAATCGAAGACATCTGGAATTTTTTGATGATCAGTGGGCCAATATGTTGGTTGTCCGCTCGCTACCACATTTAAATCCATTTTAGAAATTGTGTTAAATAAAACACGACCCTTTGGTGTTATAAGTCGCGACCCCCAGAAGGTATGTTTAGCGTTATAATCGCCAGCGGCTAGGAAACACGGTCATAATGATTTAAAATATTTATAATATTGGTCCTCCGATATTGAAAATCTAGGCGGGGAGTATAACGATGAAATTACTAGGTTTCTATTTAATTCCTCAACGCAAATGTTCGTTGCTTGGAGATAATCTTCACGATGATCACACATTAGGTAGTGTTTGACTCTGGTTTTTATTTAAATGGCAGAACCTCCACAAGCTCTATCTCGTGGGTCCTTGGTATCATATAGTATATAACCATTTATATTAAACGTATTTCTTGAGGTCAAATGAGTTTCAGAAATCATCATGACATCAATTTGTTTATTTTTAAGAAAGTATTCTAATTCATTTTTATGTTGGCGGATGCCGTTTGCGTTCCAAAAACAAATTTTTAAACAGTTCGTGGTTTGTTAAGTACAGCTTGCAATAACATCGATTGCATTCTAAGCATTTCCTGCATCATATTACCCATTGTGTTAGTAAAATTATTTACCGTTTGCACTAATGTTTCCATGGTTTTTTCTAAACGACTTAAATTAGAAACTGGAGTTTCATCATTACTTGGCGAGGCACCTTGCATTGGCTCATGGTTTGATTTTAGGACGTTAGCGTAAGAGGTTCTGTTATTACTAGGCTGGGGGGCTTGAATTGCATTTGTGTTTACCTGATTTGTTACCTGCATTTGAGGGGGATTAGTTTTCGGTCCGACCGACTGCTTGACGATAGTATATACAGGGCATCCTCTATAATTGGCAGTGTGATTACCGCCACAGTTGCTACATTTTTTTACGTTGGGGTCGGTTTTAGACTTGTCGCAAAGAACTGTTCCATGTAATTCACCACATACTACGCAAACAGGGGTTAAGTAGCAGTATCCCTTAGTATGGCCAAATTCCTGGCAGTTTAGACATTGAACAGGACCATTTCTTTTGTGCGGCTCCTCAACAGTTACCCTTCTGTAGAGAATATATTTTAAATTATAAATTGGATGCGTTTCATTTTTTTGGAGCTTAACGTCGCCGGGTTCTAGCTCCACTCGAAATAGTGGTTGGGGATTTTTTTCCCTATTTTTGATATTTGTTACGTTTTTGATTTTAAAGCCCTTCATTTCTAAAAAAAGCTTTAATTTCCCCTGGGTCTACGCATAAGTCTATACCCTTGATTACTACCTGAAGACCTTTACTGCTCTTCAGTTGATAAGTATAAAAGTTTTTATTCAGAGTCTCAAATCTTGTAATTATTTTTCGAAAATCATCCTCGTGATTCACCTGTATTTTAGTCTCGTTAATGATACCGCGCTTTATTACAGCTACATAAAAGGAATTTTCACCTATCACCGAAATTAAACTTTTTATTAACTCATTAGAGTTTTGCTCTCTAAGGTATATCGGGGGTGGCTTAGACGATTTAATAACGTTTGGTGCTTCAGAGGATTCATCCTCCAGAATCGCAAAACGATTTTGTGTATTTATTTTATCAAAAGATGGTACTTTTGAGGCCGAAGCAACTGCTGCAGAGGTAGGGCTGCGTCCCCGTTTAAGCACTGTTATGTACCTGTCCATACCAACTTGTACTGTAGGCTTTTGACAGCTTTTTACAGGGGGGTTTTCCATTGCATTTGTGTTTAAGTTCATGGTATCATTTCCCACTAAATTTGTTTTTGACGTCACGGCAATACTTGCTGGCCTGGCAACACTTGTCACCAAATCTAGTTGTAGTTTTTTTAATGAGTCACTATCCACTGTTTTTGTAAACACCGAGGGTGATAGGGAACGTGTTCGAGTAATTGGCTTAGCCGTTAAATAGTTTATATTATTTTGTTTAGTTTTATTTATTTCTGCATTATTTTCGTTTGCTTAAACTAAAATGTAAACGTTTCTTTCATTTTGTGTTAGTGTTGTTCCACTGTTCGTACTCATGCAAAGAGTTGTTTTTGTTTTTCACCGTTTTGCTTTGCTTTAATATTTTTATTATTTATTGTATTTTACAACAACAACAAAAAAAAACAAGAAATTTAAATGTTTTTGTTCAGAATATGTATACACATGTATGAACATTCATACATACGTATGTATATATTTCTACTGTTTTATTTTATTTAATTTTATCGTTTTAAATTGTTCACTATTATGTTAAATAATTTAAATAACAAAATATGTATATTATTTTTTTTAAGCGTCCATTCGCTGCTTATATTACAAAATCAAATGTGATTAATTAATAGTTCAAATCGTATGCGGGACTAAAATACACGTCTGTATCACAACAAAGCACAAACCGAAAGCTGGAGCCGAAATATTTAAAATGTCATCTTAAAAAAGTCCAAGATTAATTTTTAGGAGGGTACATCGAGCACTTTTTTTGGTGAGTCGCTCTAATGTGCGTATGTAATACTTATTTACGCAAATTTTGAGAAGATGGGCCCATATGACAATCTTCACACTTTGTCCGGGTGAAGCTACACAAGCTTTACACAACTGCGGCGTATGCTGTTTGTAATGCGTCACTAAATCCGTGAATGCCGATAACTTATTTTTTAGATATGTATCCTAAGCACTGTAGAATACGTATCTTCTCGACTTAACAGCAAAATTTACCTATCAATATTAACATCTCCATAAACTAGAGAGTTTTTGCCAGATTTTTCTGCTTAAGGGTAAACAAATCTCTCCTTTCACGATTCCCCACGGAATTGGAATTTAAATATATGTAATTGTTTTATGTTAAATTCATGCGATTCTCTCTGATTTTCTGTAGTAGAAGTTGTTTGGGTTGAGTTTTACTATTTCCGGAATGAAACTCATTATGAACAGCAGGATGGTGCGGCTCCCCACAGCTTTAAAATAAAGTTAACAACTTGCAAGCAGTTTGTAGATGTCAAGCTCGAAGACAGTTTTTACATAGCCGATGTTGATTAATTACATTTTTCCTCTGCCTTAAAGATAATGTTGCGAATTTGAAGCAATTTTACAAATGCTTCATGAGGATGACTTTTTTTTGCAGCAAATACAGTTTTCATCCAACATGGTAGATACTGCTGTGTGAGTTCTAACAACTCATTGCGTTTTCATTGCGATCGGTCAACTTCTTGGTGAGCTCCAGTAAAAGTGCAAGAAAAATAGTGAAAAAGTGCAACAAAATCTACAAAACGCATATCTTTGTAACAAGCAATAAATTCTCTATACATTGTGTAAAACATTAGAAAGAAAAATTAAAAAACGAACGTGTTATTTGTGAAATTAATATAATAAATCAAATTCCAATTACAAAATACTTTTAGTAAAAAAAAAAAAAAACACCAAACAGAAAAAGAAACAAAAACAAAAAAATGGATATCTGTGGGCAATGCAATAACAATTTGCCATCAAAATATGTAAGTTGTTTCTCATGTAATGCTAAATACCATTTCTCTTCATGCTGTCCACTGTCTGAGAAAACATACGCGACAATGAACAGCGAGCGGAGAGCTGACTGGAAATGTCAGATATGTAAACCGCGTAAGGGATCTGCAAGTAGCAACAACGCTTATCATGTCGTGGTAGATGATTGCTCTGAAATTGGTAACCAGAAACAACAAAGGGAAGAGGAGAGTCAAGAGAATGGCAACGGTAAGCGCTTTAAAGACTCATCATCTCTTAATGGCACCAACAGTAGCTTGTTCATGATGAAAACAGACGTCAACGAATTAAAAATTGACGTCTCTGCCATGAAAACTGACATAGGAGACATTAAATCTACAATGCAGGAATTAGCAGTCACAATAAATCAGAACAATACCCAAATAAACACCAATCTACAAACAGTTCTCTCCACAATAACAACATCGCTTACTACTCTTACTGCGCAAGTGAGTGAACTTTGTGAAAGTAATAAAGATAAAGATAAACAGATATTTGAAATGGATAGGAGAATTAACAATTTAGAACAACAATTGCTATGCAAAAATATAGAAATAAAAAACATAGCAAACAAAAACATAAGCCCGTCCGATGTGGTTGAAACCATTGCAAAATCCTTAAATATTGAAATAAATGATAATGACATTACCAACTCTTATAACATAATAAAATCGCAAAAAGTCATAATAGAATTTGCTTCTCAAAACAAAAAAAGAGAACTGCTTAGCAAAATAAATCGTCACAGAGTAGACTCAAGCCTAATTAATATTGAGGATACTAACAACAAGTACATTAACATAAATGAACATCTAACCCCACACAAACGGCGATTACCCTGGTTAGCAAAAACGAGAGCTAAAGAATCAAGCTGTCGATTTATATGGGTACGGAATGGTAACATTTACTTCAAATCCCATTATAATAGCAAATACTGCAGATGTTGAACTTATTACATCAAGAATTAAAAAAAAAAAACAAAAAAAAAAACAATAATAATAAAAACAACACCAGTTATCTTTTTAAAATTGTTTCCTCTTTTTTTAATGTAAAAAATGACCCCTAATCCAACCTCAATTTAAGATAATTTTAACCAAATTAATAAAAAAAATTTAAATTATCCCTTAACAATCGTATACATGAACATCCGCTCACTAAGATTAAATTTTATATCACTGCTAGCTACCTTGCACAACATAATAAACAGCATTAATTTCATAATTCTAGTGGAAACCAATATTAAAAATGATGAACAGCATGCATTCAATATAAATGGATTTAATTCGTATTTTATCAATAGAGATGGTAGAGGTGGGGGTGTAGCTGTTTATATTCGTGAAAATATTATGCATACAAACGTTAAAATAAACACAGTCTCCTTTGAAATGATCCAGATCGATGTAACAAAAAAAAACAAAACACTCTCTTTGCTTACATTTTATCGACCGGCAAAAAACAATGTAAATGATTTTATAATAGAACTTGATAAAATAATAAACACACTAAACAAAAAACAAGACCTAATAATCATTGGCGATCCCTGCAAATAAAATTGGACCACCTGATCCATTTTGATAAAATGGACTACTCCATGGACTGGTCCGATGTAATGCAAGCATGGACCATGTCATTGTTAAAAAGTGTTTGTAGTGAGACGACATGTCTTCGTTTTTTAACGACATGCTTTCGTTTTTAAACGACTTCAAAACTAATCCTCTTGAGTATACCATGGAGTAGTTTTAAAACTACTCCTAAGTGGTCCAAAGGTGGGTTATATGGTCCTCTCTTAGGACATCGTAATGGTTAATAGACCAGGTTTTTTCCATACGTTTGGGTTAGTTTTGGACTAGTCCTGGTCCCTTGTGGACTACTCTTTACACGCGTGTTTGGACTGGTCCTATTATTTGCAGGGATATTAACATCAACATTCTCAACCTAAATATTACAACAACAAAATACGCTGAAATGATCTCTTCTAACGGATTAGAGTGTATAATCAAAGAGATAAGATAAAAGATCAAGAGATTGGAAATCAGGGTGCGGAAAAACCACGCAGGCATGGTAGATTTTTAAATAGCTACAAAGTAAATAAAAATATTAAAGAAGTAAACTGGAATGCATTAATCAATCAAGATACAAATACCAATTACTTTTTTGATAAAATATATAACACTTTTAAAAATAATTAGTATTGTGGTTATTTTGTTGAACTATTTATGGTTTTTAATCCAAATTTTTAATATTTTTAATTAGGCTTAAGTTCATGAAATTTAATTTTTATTAAATTATTTTTATGAAGAAAGGAATTTTACAACATTAAAATCAATTAAAATTGTTATTGATAATCTTTCATTCTTGACGTGGCTCGGGCTCGAACCCTGGCCGGCAGGTTACCATGACATGTTTCGATCGCAACCACTCGATCTCCTCAGATGGATTTGCCGTCTTACACTCGCAGCCATCGACGACTGCTGACGTCACTAGTCAAACATCAATCCTTAAACCAAATTGTATTTTAACATTTGGTAGATCGAAATTTGCTTTCCTGAATGATTATCCATTTTTAATTGATTTTACATGTTTTTTCCTTTTTTACAATTTTAATTAATTTTCATGTTGTAAAATTCCTTTCTTCATAAAAATAATTTAATAAAAATTAAATTTCATGAACTTAAGCCTAATTAAAAATATTAAAAATTTGGATTAAAAACCATAAATAGTTCAACAAAATAACCACAATACTAATTAAAGCTAAGGCACGAGCTCTATGTGTACATTTGTCCTTCAAGTTGTACTGAAAAAGGTCAACAGAAAAGAGAAAGACAAAGTGAAAAAACAAAAAATGTACTTGGACTTCAAGAAAAATTCTTGACGAAAGTACGAAAAAACAGAAGTAAAAAAGGAAAAAACATGTAAAATCAATCAAAAATGGATAATCATTCAGGAAAGCAAATTCCGATCTACCAAATGTTAAAATACACAATTTTAATTAATTTTCATGTTGTAAAATTCCTTTCTTCATAAAAATAATTTAATAAAAATTAAATTTCATGAACTTAAGCCTAATTAAAAATATTAAAAATTTGGATTAAAAACCATAAATAGTTTAACAAAATAACCACAATACTAGTTGCAAGATAAAGATAAAATTAATTATATGTTGGAATATTGGAAACATATCTTCCCTCAGGCTAGTTTTTAGTTTGAATAACTTTTTTCAACAAACTTCTGGTTCTAAATCACTATGATAAGCATCTTTATCCAGTCTTAGGATCCATCTTGCGACATTCATTACCAAACTTTTGAAATATATATTTTATGAGTGAAGTCTTTTCTTAAAAAAAACCGAGACTTTGGTTAAGAAGACTGTGCATTTTTTAGCAACAATATTTAAAAAGAAATAAATGTCATCATTGAAATCGAATCTTGATTTTTTGTGGGTATCTGAAATAAGAATTTCAAATAACACCTGAATTACACCTAAGAGAAATTACCCACGCTCTACCCACGACAGTAAAAATTATACCAAATTCGGGTAATTACCCACAAAGTGGCAACACTGGTTTCAATTTGCAATACACTCTCACTTTTTTACTAACACACTCACACTTTTTAAATATCCCAACAAACACGAAGTCAAACCTTTGATATGAAATGACTTTATCATTTGACATCAAACACAATTCTCAAACGTTTTTCAATTGTTTGATTTAACATTTATCTTCAAATTGATAATGATTTCAAAATAAACATTTGATATCAAATGTTTTATCAATTTGATGTCAAATGTTAAATTCAAATCAAAAATAAACTTGGCAATACTAAAGCGAAAAATAAATGTGATCATTAAAAATGGCGATCAAAGTTAAATTTTTTACTTTGTGGTAACATGTGTTTTACTATTAAAAATAAATTTTAATTTAAAGTGTAAAGTTTATTCCTTGTGAAAATTAAAAATTATTTGTGAGTAATTCCAATGATTAGGAATACAAAAAAAAGGAAAATTAAACGGGAAAGTGAAGAAAGTTTGTTGAACGATCGCGGTGCAACAATCCTCAAAATAAAAGGGAGCCAAGTAGTTTGTCTTTCCACGAATTAGAGGACGGAAAGAACATTATTTCATCTTTTAGCTATGGTGCCGAATGTTTATCTCACAGTTTATTTAAATAAATAATAAATTTAAATTAAAAAAAATTAAATATTTTTATTTATATTCCACATTGTACTATAATCCACATTTGAAAAAGATTTGAGAATTACGTTTGAAAGCAAGTTGAAAATAAAGGCATTTTTCAATTTGAAAATAATTTCCCCTTTTTGTTGAGAACGTTTGTCGTTTGAGAAAACGTTTGATTTCAAATCATTTTCAATTTGAAATCAAAGCTCCGTGTTTGTTGGGATACCACGAGATGGCTTTAAATTTCACCTTTCCATTTGTTTGGCAATTTAACTTTCAATTTAACAGCTGATAACATGTTTGTCTTTATAAATTTTTTTTAATGACTTCTCGAAAGTAAATTGCTTGCAACTTGCGTGCAGCCTACGTCACAGCTGCCAATTTTTGCATATTTTTACAAACAGTATATGTAAAAGACTATAATAAACTATTAGGAGATTTTTCAAACCACATTAACACATGCCTGAGCAAAAACTTACACTGCCTTACACTTTTTATAAAGGGTGGTTAAATTGTAAGGGCCGATGTTGAATGTGAACCACACCTAAACGCCAAGTTTTTTTCCGAATTTTATTTGACATTTCTCTATTTCAGACTTACTCAATTTGAATCATGGAGAGATACACAATCCAACAACGTGTTAAAGTGTGTGGCTGAAGAGCCGTCCACCTCAACTCGTCGTCGTGCCCAACAATTGCACCTCTCACGCTCGTCGTTGATGAACATTATGCATAAAGACTTGCATTTACACGCTTACAAGGTGCAATTGGCTCAAGAACTAAAGCCTCTTGACCATTCCAAACGTCGTGAATGGGCAGAATGGTGGCAAGAAATGGCAACAGTGGATGATCAATTTTCGAAGAAAATCATCTTGAGTGATGAGGCACATTTTCACCTCAGTGGATTCGTCAATAAACAGAATTGCCGCATTTGGGCGAATGAGAATCCAAGAGTGATTGTCAAAAAACCAATGCACCCACAAAGAGTGACTGTTTGGTGCGGTTTATGGGCTGGCGGCATCATCGGGCCGTATTTTTTCCAAAATGAGGCCGGTCAGGCAGTTACTGTGAATGGTGTTCGCTATCGTGAGATGATAACGAACTTTTTATGGCCCGAATTGGAAGATATGGATGTGGACGATATGTGGTTTCAGCAGGACGGTGCCACTTGCCACACAGCTAACGAAACAATGGCTCTTTTGTGCAACAAATTCAATGGCCGTGTTATCTCACGTAATGGCGATGTCAATTGGCCGCCAAGATCATGTGATTTGACACCGTTGGACTTTTTTCTTTGGGGTTATTTGAAAGAAAAGGTGTACGTCGATAAGCCAGCAACAATTCAAGAGCTAAAGGATGAGATAATTCGGCACATTAACGGCATAGAACCTCCATTATGCCTCAGGGTCATCGAAAATTTGGACCATCGGATGGAGGTGTGCCGCCGTGGTCGCGGCGCCCATTTGGCCGATATTTTGTTCCATACATAATTGAGTAATACCAATATATCATAATAAAATAAAATTACAATAATTTCCTAAATAGTTTGTGTTTTATTCAAAATCAACATCGGCCCTTGAAATTTAACCACCCTTTAGATTTTAGTAAAGCATTTGACACTCTTTCACATAACAATCTACTCAATATGTTAGAAAGGAACGGCATTAGAGGCAAATGCTTGGAATGGTCAAAATTTGTGAAACATTAAGTGACTATACCAACTCAGATAATGGCGTACCCCAAGGGTCCAAACTTGGGCCAATATTATACCTTATATACGCAAATGATATGTTAAGTGTACTTAAGAACTGTAGAACCTTTGCATACGCTGATGATACAGCTATTATAGTCGCAGATAAAAACATCGAAACTGCATGCAAAACCATACAAATCCAATTAAATGAAATAACTAAGTGGTGTCATGATAATGGACTGGTTATTAACGCATCAAAAACAAAAATCTTACATATCAAACCACTTCACCTCAACAGCACAATTTCCATGAGTATAAGTGTTTACACAACACAACCAACGCTGCAAATGCCGATACATGCACTACAGTGATCGAATTCGTAAAATCGTATAAATATTTAGGAGTTTATGTAGACGAAAATTTTAAATGGCTGACACACATTCAGTACATATTAAAGAAACTTAGAAAAGCAGCGTATAGTATATACCATCTAGGCAACTGTTCTAACTTTGATGTACTAAAACAGGCGTATTTTTCATTGGCCGAATCCTATATTAGGCATGGAATCACAGCTTTGGGAAACTCGACATACTGTAGAGCCTTACAACAAAGCCAAAATCAGATACTAAAAATATTATTAAAAAGCAAACTACATAAACAGCAACAATTACAAATAGCACTTGTGTATACTAACAATATGCAAAACAACGGTAATGCTGATAACACACCAAATATGAATAACATCAGTAACAATTATACAAATTTCAACAACACCAACATCACAGATGATAATGTTCATTTCGCCAACAACACGTCTATTATCCACACAGTTGATTCTTACACACGTAATGCCACAAACAACATCAGCGAGAATATAATAAATAACATACACAATGCATTTAACTACACAAACAATGCTTATCCTTACAATAACTCGTACAATATCAACACAAACAACAACGCGCACAATATTAATACAAATAACACAATCAACAAAGTACGACACATTAACATAAACATCACAAACAATAGCACACACAATATTAGTGAAAACAACACACACAATATATATAAAAATGGCTCAAACAGCAACACACAAAACATTTATACAAATACCACAAATACCGCCAACACGAACAACATCAACACCAATACCAACACAAACAACACCAACGTAAACCACACAATATGTAAAATCAACTCCATTATTGCCATAAACGCTCAGCATAACAACAATAACACAGACAACAACGCACACAACATTTACAATAACAACGCCAATGCAATAAACACAGCAGGTAATATCAACTCCATTGTTACCACAAACGCGTAGTCCACCAACAACGCACACAACATTAACACAAACAACACCAACACAATAAGTAATATCAACTCCAATATTATCACAAACGCCCAGCCAAACAACTATAGCACAAACAACACTACTACACACAATATCTACACAAATAACACAAGCAACACCGATGCAAGCAACACCAATACAAACAACATCTTCGTAAACAACACAACAAACAACAACTCGCACAATATCAACGACAATACAACAGGTAACACCAACTCCGTTATTGCAACAAACGCACAGCCAAACTACAACTTAAGACCAGTAACCTACAAATATTGAATATTAAAAGCATTTACCAACTCACACTTATCAGCGAATTCTACAGTGATCCTAGATATTTAAACCCTATAAACCACAACCACAAAACAAGGCAACGAGCAGAAGGAAGGTTCAAGGTTGAACGACATAAAAACAACTACGGAAAATATGCTTTGTTCACCACACTCCCAAACATATTCAATATATTACCAATAAACTTACAAAATGTTACAAACCCACATAAAAGAAAATCATGTCTCAAAAATTATTTTATTTATAACCAATGAAAACTATAAAATTATACTATATAAAATTTATATTTCATCCTGCAGATAAGCCAAAAGGCTCCGCGGGATAAGACCTAAGATTTTTCATGTATACCTTGAGAATATTAATAAATATTAATGAAATTAAAAAAAAAAAAACCTAGGTTGGATTACGTTGATTTTCTTGAGTACAGTATTTTTGACTTAACTGCCCTTTTAAAATTATTTTCATACAAAAAATTAAAATTAGCTGCACTTTGACTTAACTGCCCAAAATGTTTATTTTCTATTATTATTCTTCAAAATCGTTGTTTACGTGCACATTGTATACTTTATTTATCATATTTTTGGGCAGCTTTAAAATATTTTCATATAAAACATCAAAGTTAGCCGCACACATAAAAAATATGGTATACCCTTTTTCACAAAAATATCCAATTTTAGCTGTTTATAAAAACAAAAATCGCAGTCAAGTCAAGTTGGCATCATTATAATTGTATATGGTTTGTGGTTACAGCAACTTTACCACGATTATGACGAATGCCCTGTAACGCAACAAAGTTCAAAATTTCGTATTTTGTGCTTCAACTGCAACGACTACTACAACTAATATTTTATTGACACTACTTTGAAACTGCCGTTTTAAACTTTAGACAGCTTGCAGCGCTATTCTTAACGTTGTACTACAGGACTATTCAGTTCCCCACTTTATTGTAACCAATTTGGCTACCTCGTTTATTATAAAAATGTATAACAAATGACTACAGTAGTGCGATTCACTTACTTTTATAACGATAATCGGATCGTTAAAATAAATATAGCGAAAATTTATCGAATATGCTATTCAGTAAAATTTATATCGATAATCGCTGTCGTTTAAAGTCAGCTGTTACTTTAAAGGCTCAGTTAAGCGAACGTTGCTGTACCCGTAATGTAACGCACCGTACTGTAAGCACGTTGGTGCACTTATAGAACGTTTAAAAACGTGTCATATGTTTTCCCATACATAAACAAAAAGCAATAGTATACATAAAACAAAACAAACAGTGATGAGAATCAAAAATTTTTAAATGGGGACCGTTGTGCAGAAAAGGTACCACGTGATTTAAATGGTATTAAAACAGTATTTTTAAAAAATGATAGTAATTTAATATTTATATTATAGATTTACAATAAATAAATTTGTATTTTAGCATATATACATTTTAAGCGTACATATATTGTAAATGTGCATACACCAAACAAGGTTTTGATACCATTTAAAGTCTTTTATATGTATGTTTCCCTTTTTCATTGTACGTGTATATGCATTTGTTTATTTTAAACATCTAAACATATGTATATTTGGAAATATGTTGTATTGTAAGTTGTTTTGTCTCAATTCCATAGATATACTGAAAAAAGTACCAAAAAAAAGAGCAAAATTACCCGCATTCAATGTAACATACAAGCCGACCATCACTGTCTTACAAATGTCACGTAACAACGGCATGAAATTCTATTTTATACACATTGGTACGTTGCAACTACGGTACATTGCATTTCGGTAAGCTTTTGTATTGGTTTTCATATATCAAAAAGCGAACAGCTGATTGATACAGTACAGATACGGTACAGCAACGTTCGCCTAACTGAGCCTTTAAGCCATTTTTTTGTCGTTATTTTAGCGACAATAATTTAGGTTGTGTTTATTTAATCGATAAAATGTATTTTATGTTTAAAATAGCTTGCATACATACAAAGATAAATGCATAAGCATAAGTATGTATGAACAAAAACAAAATCCTAAATTCAAAATGTACAAAAAAATCATATTAAGAACAAAAACAAAATTCTAAATGTAAAATTCACAAAAAAAATATAAAAACCACAAATTAACCCTTCGTGTTACTCATGAGTCTGGCCAGACCTTTTTCAATGCATTTTGAATGAATAAAAATGTGTAACACGGGGGGTTAAGAACAATTTCATTTGTTTTTATTTTATTCTCTTTTGTGCTTTTCGTTTTTTTTAGCATTTTTAAGACAGAGATGTTACAAAAATACATCTGCTTACTATCGTTAAAAAAAAGTTACAGAATCACACTATCGTTACTGCAAGCGAATATATATGTCGACAAATATAACGATTGTCGGTTCGTTAAAAGTTAGTGAATCGCACCACAGGTTGTTTGAATGTCATTGTTATTCACCCCTATCGTGAGTAATTTTTCCCCTTTTCACATATTTGCGATCATGAACAACTCCCATGAAAAAATGTAATTCAAAGGAGAAGTATAACGTGAAAAAATGTTCACGGGAAAAAATTCCACTTATCGTGAAAAATGTTTTCCCTCGTTATTGGTTTACATTTCCCTTAGATTTTTTCACTTTATTTTTGCTAGGGAACAGATCATGTATGTAAGTAGCTCCTCCTATAAATCGAATATAAAGGGTTAATAAAGTTAATAAACAACAAACCAATATATTGCTCAACAAAATGCCAAACAACAGGTCGATTGCCTGCGGATTTGTGAAGCTTTCGATTGACTTGGTGGCAGAATTTGGAAAATATTTTAATACATTAAATTTAAAAAGTGCAAAAACTACCGTTGTAATCAAACTATCCCTCCAGTACTAAATATTTTGCTTTATTATTTTAACTTTTCTTTAAAATATATACTTGTATATTTTTGAACAAAAATTTCATTGATTTGTTACCAGTATGTATTGTTGACCTTTTTTGTTGTTGTGGTTTATATTTTGTTTGGCTTGAGGTCATTTATTGTAAATTAAAAAACTTTTTTAATTTTAATCATCAATATTTTTATTTTTATACCCAATAATTCGAGGCAACTCCGTTGCTCATCTTCAGGGGATCTAGTTAAAAATATATATAAACAAATTTTATCGTATAGAAAAAACACAAAAAAATTTTTTTTCAAGTTATAAATAACAATAAAAACATACTTATTTAAATAAAAAATTAAGTTAAAAGTTTTATTGTAACTTGCACTATAAGGTTTTGATTGCAACTGTCATATTGATAGTCCACTATATTTATATCCCAGCTAGCCTTTTCAATCGCTGAAGAGTCTACTGCGAATCTTATGCAGAGCGTTTTTAATCGTCGACGAGCGCATTTTTTAATCGTGGAAGATACAGCGTACGGGAGAAACTGTTACATGCGGATGATTCGTCTGCGAGAGTCTTCCACAACGCAGCGAAAGACACTTGTATTAATCGTGGATAGAATCATTGAAGATTTATTTACAGATTATCTTACAAATCTCTTATTAAGAACATGAAGAATCGCCTGAGGCTCATGCAGAGATTATTTTACAACTTCTGAACTGCTCTTCATGTTATTATTATATGAGTCATTGAATATGACTCTTTCATTTGATATTAATGATACCTTTGATTCTTAAAAAAACCACTTTACACAACCGACACGAGTCTTAATCAAAACATTAATGCATGAAAATAGAAACAATAACAAACATATTTTGGCAAAAAATCGTCGATTAAACATTGCAAGATTAAAAACCAATCGTTTCAAAGAAAGATGAAAGATAAATCTTCAAAAGATCATCAGAAATATCTTTAAAGAGTTGTATATTAATCATTCCAAGATTAAACGGCGAACGTGCCTAAAAACTTAAAATAAACAAAAAAGTAAAAATCGTTTTGTTATTGTAACTCGTCAAATAATCATCAGGAGTTTCGTTTGTGAATTGTATTGTATATCTGTGCTACGTTCTCAGTGTCTCTCTTGTAGTTTAATTTCATCTCTTCTGGTTCGTTTATAATGTGCAGCATTTCAAGTGTATACCTTCCGTTGTAATTATTCTCTTGTACTAATATTTGTACATTTTCAAAATCTGGTTGATGTCCACTCAATGTACAGTGGGCTGCAAGTGCTGTTTTTTGTTCCAGTGGTTTATTTACTGCCTTTAAATCCGATTTGTGTGATGCCATCCTAGTTTTTAATTTTAATTTTGTTGTGCCAACATATGTCCTTTGGCAAACATTGGACTTGTCACCTTTACACGTTATTTTATACACCAAGTTGGATTTGTCTTCTTTTGCTAATCTCGATTTAGTATTGCTAAAAAGTTTGTAAATTGTGTCATTTGTTCGTAGAGCTAATTCATAATTATCCTTGTCGTAAATATCAGAATTTTTTAATCTTTCGGAAAAACCAGGAACGTATGTAATTGATTTGTAAACTTTTTGTGGTTTTTCCCGTGGTTCTAACATGTTTTTACTTCTTACGTGTTTAATCAAATTCTTAATAGTTTTTCTCGGAAAGTCATTCATACCTAATATATTGTTAATTCTAATAAAGTTTTGCCTATGAAAAACCTTGTCACTGACTTCCAAAACTCTGTGGATAAAGTTTGTCGCCGTATTCATTATAATTCTCCTTGGGTGCTTAGAATGGAAGTTAAGTAACCTTCCCGATTTTTGGTACCAATCTACCTTGATAATATTTCCTTTTCTGTGTACTAAAGTGTCTAAATATGGTAATTTATTGTCTTTTTCCATTTCCACCGTAAATTGAATTTGTCTTGGAAAATCGTTTAACATTCTCAAAGTGCTTTCAACATCATCTTTTTTAATTATTCCAAATATATCGTCAACGTATTTTGTCAATATTTTCAGCTCAGTCTTCAAATTGTTAATAGTTATGTCTAAAAGTTCCTCCATTACTATATCTGCGATTACCGGTGAAGCAGGAGATCCCATAGGCATGCCTTTTGTCTGTTCAAATACCTTGTCATTATATTTGAAGTACCTGGACTCTTTAATACAAAACGAAACGAGCTCCATAAATAAATTTTTCGGTATTTGCGTGTATTCTTTAAGTTTTTCCCATTTTTCTCCAATAATTTTCATTGCTAAATTGACGGGGACACTAGGAAAAAGTGATACGACGTCAAAAGAAATCATTACTTCATCTTGATTTATGTATGTATTGTTAATTAATTGTTCAAATTCCTTTGAATCTTTTACGTTATACCTCAACTCCTTAGTTAAGTGTTTTAAAATTTATATTATGTATTTGCATAGGTTATAAGAAATGGAGTTAACCGAGGAACTGTAGTGTACGATTTTTAAAATTATTGTTTTTTTTTATTATTAAAAATTAATATCGCTTTGTATATTATATTTTTTTAGTATTCTTATTATTTTATTACTTATATTTATACATATATCATTAGATATTTATTTAAGGTTTTTAAATTTTCAAATTAACGTAAACCTAATTAAATAAATGCTGTTGATGAATGTAATCAAATTTGCTGTGTTTCGTTGTATTAACCTCTTTGTTAGCATTACGATGTTGTACCTCAGTTGTCACTTATGAAGCGATGCATAAAAACGCATGTTTTTTCTTATGCTATTTTCGTTAAATCGCCGAGCTTGAGCTTAGGAAATGAATATACGAGGTTTCCTTTCACGATTTATACAAATTATAATTTCTTTTTGATCCGGAATTTGGTTAGAACACATACAAGTTATTAAAATAGTAAAAAGAAAAAATTTAATTTTGTTTAAAAGGATATCTTCCAATAAAAGTGTTTTGCAACAAAAATAAA
Organism: Pollenia angustigena; assembly: GCA_930367215.1. Lineage (NCBI taxonomy): Eukaryota > Metazoa > Arthropoda > Insecta > Diptera > Polleniidae > Pollenia > Pollenia angustigena. Next base: position 87,828,866 of record OV884060.1, read on the forward strand.
TTAGTTAACAAAAGAAAAGACTGTTAAAAGATATGTAATTATAAACAAAAGATTTGCTTAATATTATATTCTGTATGTCCCGAAAGTAATTTAATAACTTTTTGTTAGATTTTTAAATTAACCTGCATCATTTTCGCCTTCTGTAAAAGCCTTACCAAATCTTTAAGATTTGTACTTGGAGTTGCGTTTTTTTTTCTACCACAAATTTGTTTTTGCACAATTGTGTCAAGGGATTTTTCCTTGTATTTAACAAATTTTGTTTAAAACAATTAAACCCCAAAGTGCATTTAATTAAATCGCCACAACTATTGTTATCTTTCTTATTAATTGTTTAATACGAAACAATAAATCGCAGCAACAAATAAAATCCCTAAAAAATTCAAATCAAAAGCAGAAGAAGCATAAACAAATTGAGTGAGCAGAGAAATCATTTAACTTTCAAACTTCTGACGAAACATCAGTAGCGGTAAAACCACGTTGATGCTAATCTAGTTTTAATTAAATAAAAAAATTAAGAAATTGAAACCTAGAGAAAAAAAATAATTAATACATCATCAACAAAATTCAAAAGGGAACAACTAAAATATTAGAAGAATCCTTTGTCCTTCAGTTTAAGGATATACATTTTTTGCACCAAAACTACAAAAGAGTGAAAAATTTTACATCATCAACTTTACAACATGCATCGGAATAATAAAAACAACAAATGTATCCAATTGTGTAACTATTGCGTGAATTTTAATCGCTTTAATTAAATTTCAAAGTGCTAAAAGAAAAAAAACTTATCTATCAAATCCAAATTACAAAAATTTTAAAATTTTTATATCAAAAAATTTACCCTAAATTCAGAATCAAATAGTTTTTTGTGTCCTGTAAAATAAACTTTTTGTGTCATGTAAAGTAAAATTCTGTTAAAGATTAAAAAGAAAATGTTAAAAATTCTATTGCATTGCCTTAAACCTATATTGCACAAATGCTAAACTATAAAATATTGCACATTGAAGTTTAATTTTAGCCATTTTTGTTATACATTACTAAAATTAATTTAGCCCACATAAATTTAAGTATACATATATATATATATGAAACACCCATATGCCCAGACACAATCTGGACGTCGTTAACATATGTATATAAGAGTAATTATTCGTAGTAATACCAACGATGTTGCCAGCGTTTGAAGAGGCCTCCTCAGCAGCTATTTTAATCAACATTATTTTTCTTGGTGAGTCAAATTTAAATAATTTCTGCTATAAATAAATTTATTATAAATAATATAAATTAATTACTCTTAAATATATGTATAAAAAAAAGAAGCAACAACATCATCACACGCAACATGTTTCAGGACAAATGTATATGATCATTCATTTTAGTTCTGTTCAGGGCTGCCAGATAAATTTGTGAGGAAATCGTTAGTTTCCTGAGAAAAAATAAAAAAATCGTCTTTATCATTTCGAAAAATCGTCAAAAAAATCGGACAATTTAAAATTTAGTTTTTTAAAGGAATTTTTGTTTGATTTAATATAGAGCAATTCAATATGAAAGCGATCACCTTTTGGACGACCCCTCTCCGATTTTAAAATAAATAGTCTCAATCGATTGCCCAGCAAAAAATAATGTACCTACATATTTTTTTTTTTTTTTATAGTGACTGGTTTAGTGGTGGTGTACACCACTGTCATGTGACAAAATTGAAGAATTCTTCATAAGGGACCTCATTGAAAGTTGTTTTAAAAAAACTACTAAAGCGATCGCAACGAGTGATAGCTCGTTGGAAAGGTATTGAATCAGGCTTTAATTGAAAAATAAAATTTTCCTAATTTTTTTTAGAAATTTACCTTTAAATTTTCCCATGAAAATTAAATTTTCCTATTTTCCACAGAAGCTCCAAAATTTTCCGGCAAATTTTTTTTTTTTTTTGGATTCCTCATAATTTTTGCTTTAAGAATCAGCAATAAAAAAATGGGCCCGACTCCTTGTTTGGACAGGAGAAGAGCATTTAAGAGACCACCTTGTTAAAAATACATTTTAAAAATTATTGTACAGTTAAAAATACATTTATGAAGAAAAAATCTTTCTTATTTTGCTGCTTATACTTAATTACAATATTTATTAAAAATTTCAATTGTCTTGGCATCATTATAAAATTAAAGTAACTTTAAATTTAGCACGTCGGCAGACGAAGAGTACCGCTTTACATTAATTGACATATCAGAAATATTTGGTATGAAGCAATGAAACTTTTGCGTTCCAGTTATAGTTTTGACATTATATCTGTTTTGAATTCGTCGCTCCATGGCATCGCGTTCTTTTTGAGTGCATAAAACTGTGTTAATGGCAATTTCCTTGCTTTGAATCCACGAAAACAAATGTTGTACATTTAAGATCTGGTCAGTATATGGCCTTTGCAAACTTGCCTTAGTCGCCATGCGTTTTAGGGTTCCCCCTAACGCATCGCATGGGCCCTTACCGTGGGACGTCGCGAAAAAGTGCCACTCGACCTTGCAGTTTTGTTCTTCTTCAATTATGCAAAGATTGTAAAAATTTTTTTTATTCTTGTACTGAGAAGCCGCGCCGTCTGAGAAAAACGTTACTTTGTCGATTGCATCGAATTTTGATCTTAAGAATTCAAACAGTTTCATTTGAAATAAATAAACGGACACATAATTATGAGCTAAACTCTCCGCGACAACAACAAGGCTTACGGTCTGTAGTTCGTTATCTTCGTTTTTGAAATAAATGCAAAAAGGATGCACCGTGCACTGGTCGTTTGCCCAGTGATAAGCCTGAATTTCATCCTGAACGAGAAAAGTGTAATTCTCGGCAAAGGCGCTTATCACAATGAATTCATTTTGGGCTAATTTCTCCTTACTTTCCTTTAGAAATTTCGATTGCATCTCGGATATGAAATGGTGCGCCTTCAGTTCATTCAACTTGAATCCGAATTCCTCGATGAATTCCGGAATCTGCTTTACAACGATCTCAAGGCAACATCTGCCACTGCTAATTATCCACTGTTTGAAATACACCTCCTGAATTAACAGCTGTTCAAACTTTTCCGCCAAATATTGCTCTAGATCGTCAATCTTCGGACAATTGTCGCATTTGGACAGATGACAATTTTCCGTGGGGTATGCGCACAACGACTTCGACAGGAGGTCCCTATATGTTTCAATTTCACCGTGAAATACTTTCAATTTCTTGCATGGAAAGAAAATTAATTTGATGTTTTGATGAAACATGCAAACGCAGACTGAATGCGTTCCGTGCCTGTCTAATGCCAGCACGCATTCTTTTGGTCGTAGGATGGCAAACTTAGAAAATCCCACTTTTTCTGCTGGGTATTTCTCATTGAACTGATGGTATGCTTCGGATAGATTACATAATAATAATCTGCGCTGCTTGTGTACTTTTTCTCCATCTTCACGTGTGATAACATAGTCACGTGTACCTGGGCAGGCGCGGCTGTTGTCATCATTGCAGTAAAAATCTTGAATCAATTTCACCGTTGCTTCGCTGAGGGTCCTTGAGCCAATTTTCTTGGTGGGAGTCGCCAATATGCCCTTCTGTCGAACTAATTCTTTGCTTCTTATCGCGATGTAAAAAGATGTTTGAAACTGTTCAGAAAACTTGCGTATAGACCATGATTGAGGCAGCACAGATAAAATGAGATATTTCTCCGGAAAAGTGGTCGCTAAATTGAATTTTCTTTTCAACTGCTCAATCATTTGTTTGCCGTCATCAACGTCATCTGTTTGACTGCATTCGTTTCTCTTTCCTGTATGTTTCACTTCGCAACTTTCTTTTTCTAATAGGCGTTTCACCTAAAGTGGTAATAGCCTCATTTAAAGGACTCAAAGACATATTGACCATCGGAATGTCTGCGTCACTATCAGATGAAACATTTTGTTCACTTGTCATTTCACTCTCGGATTGTGGCTGCATTTGTTTCAATGCATTTGCTTGTTGAGACAAATCGATTTTACACTTGGGGCAAATGAATTCTGCTTCTTCACCGTATTGTATATTTAATTCATTCATGTATCGCTTCGAAACACCAGTTAATTTTAATACTTTTATCTTTTTCGAACGATGTCCACTCTTGTTAAACGGATTGCAGCAAAATTTATTAATTTTACTTTAAATTGTCTTTACAGCTTCACTCTTTACTTTACAAAAAAAAAAAAAAAAAAAACACTTTAACACTTTCACGTTTACTATTCAACTGAAATTTGACTCAGAGTGTGTGAAGTATTTATATTTATTTTTTGGTAAAAAATAGGTAAAAAAAAAATGCGATATTTGCTTTTCTTTAATAGGAAAATTTGCGTGAACTACTGGTCATAAAATGTTTTTTAAAGAGGGACTTAATTGGTTACTGCCAATAAGCCGACCACAGGTCATAAAATGTTTTGCAAATTTTTTAAATTACCAGGTAATAAATATTTCGCCATATTTATGGAAAATCCGTGTTTTATGACTTGTTTCTGCACGTGTCATTTTAGGCGAAATATTTATTACCTGGTAATTTAAAAAATTTACAAAACATTCTATGACCTGTAGCCTCAGTCGGGTTTGGTGTGCCATTACATGCCACTGCTGCTATTATCCATGGATTTATGGCCGATCTTGTGAAGGCAGGCATACCATATTCACTACACACTCAACTTGGGGCTCTTAAAAAAAAATTGATTTTTTGTTCATAAATGTATTTTTAACTGTAAAATAATTTTTAAAATGTATTTTTAACAAGGTGGTCTCTTAAATGCTCTTCTCCTGTCCAAACAAGGAGTCGGGGCCCATTTAGGAGCTTCTGTGGAAAATCGGAAAATTTAATTTTCATGGGAAAATTTAAAGGTAAATTTCTAAGAAAAATTAGGAAAATTTTATTTTTCAATTAAAGCCTGATTCAATACCTTTCCAACGAGCTATCACTCGTTGCGATCGCTTTAGTAGTTTTTAAAACAACTTTCAATGAGGTCCCTTATGAAGAATTCTTCAATTTTTCACATGACAGTGGTGTACACCACCACTAAACCAGTCACTATAAAAAAAAAAAAAATATGTAGGTACATTATTTTTTGCTGGGTAATCGATTGAGACTATTTATTTTAAAATCGGAGAGGGGTCGTCCAAAAATTTGCCAATTTTGATCGTTTTCATATGGAATTGCTCTATAATTTCTTCATACCCAGCTAGCAATTTCAATCGTGTAAGAGCTACTGGGAGTCTCATGAAGAGCATTTTTTATCGACGATGACCGCATTTTTTAATCCTAGAAGATTCTACACACGGGAAAAACTGTAGCACGAGTGAGATTCTTCTCTAGCACAGCGAAAGACGCTTCTTCAATCGTTGTTGGAATCGTTTAAGACGTGGGTAAAGATAATCTTACGAGGGTTTCATGTCAAGAATCGTATGAGACTCATGTAGGGATTCTCTTACAACTCGAGAAATGCTCGCCGTATAATTGTTGAACATATAATTTAAACAGGGAGTCGTAAAATGTTCATTTGATGATTGTTTGACTAAAGATAAACAAAGTGCTAGCTTTCCTTCAACAATAAATTTCAGTGTATTTATCCAATATGAAAAATTAGGAATTTAGCACGTCATACGAAAATCGTATTAATAATGTAACATTGTTGTTTTTGTACTCTGAAAATAATCCAAGATTTTCTTAAGACTTGCATATTACAGCCGTACCTATAAAAGCGGCACGCATTTCCTAGTTTTTGAATAGAGCGACCTGAACGCTTTGCAATTGGAAAAACGGATTTTGACAGCTCGTTTAAAAGTGAAGTTTGCCACTATTGTTTATTAATAATGGCAGTTAGCTATTTTTTAATCAAGCGTTTTTATATTTATTTTTATTTCGATTTTTTTGTGGGTTTTTTTAAACAAGAAAGCTATGGCTGTTAAATATTCCAAGATTAAAAAACGAAATTGTCAGAAAATTTAATGTTTTATTCATACTTTGGAGACGAAAAAAATCGTCAAAATGACGATAAATCGTTAAATCTGGCAGCCTTGGTTCTGTTAATAATGAAACATGTTTGGCATCAAATGCTTATGTATCTTTAGTTGAATTTACAATGATCTACGTTTTTGCTTCTTTGTACCCTATAATTACATATCTGATAATATGACACTAAGTCAATGATAAGAAATTATTTTTAGTTTTGATAATTTGTTATTATTTTCTTTTATATTAGTTTTGTTTAAGTTACATGAGTAATTTTCAATCTAGTTCTTTTGTGATTAAGTTACTTTTCGCGGGTAATAATAATTAAAATTTTCTATGTTTAAGCCTAAATGAAGTTAAATAAATTTTGCTAGTTTTTTATTATATATATATGTATATATATATATATATATATATATATATATATATATATATGTTCCCGACGATCCTATAAGGAGCATAGGGCCCCAAAATATAGTTGAGGTTTCATTAATACGTGTTATTTAAGATGCGGTAGCTTATTAGGCTTCCGCATCCGATCCTGGTGCTGGGGCTGCCAGCAACCTCCAGGCAGGCAATTTGTAAAGTTTTTCAAAGGCAGAGATTATCCGCGTTCCTTCTACTTCCTGAGACGCCCTTAACGAGCCATCAGGATACTTTACAGAAACTAAGTTTCAGAAGTTCTTCCTGCTGACCTGAGACGTCTTCCAACCATTCAGGTTACTTAGCCGCCTTCTCACTCTAGCTAGCCTCTGAACGGGTGTTCTAAAGCCATTGCCCGGGGAATACCTGGTAAAAACCGCAGGTAGTGAGCTGCTTTGACTGTGAAGCAAAGGAATCATCCTTGGACACTCCCACATGAGTGGCAATAAAGAACTTTCAACCTTTACTTGTCACAGTCCATTCCCCCAAATTAGCATCATGGTTTATTAAAATCTCTTAAGTTTTCTTACTGATGTGATCGAAATGTGGTAGATGATAATGGGATTTGAGCAGAAATTATTACGCCGCTCAGATCAAAGGTTGGGAGGGTTAAGAGGCGTTTCTCTCTTCATGAACACCAAGAAGAGAATATAAGGTTTCAATTGTAAAGGTTATTTTTTTGTAGTTATTCCGTCATTTCGTTGATCATAACTGGGGTTTTATTTACATCTTTTATACATTTGATCAACACCCGGTCCAGTATATTATTTAGGGAGTCTATAATAATATTTATGTAACGGAAAGATTTCTTATTTGGCAAAACAGATTGATAAGAACAAGAATCCCCCACCCGGCTGATAGCTAGCAATATCAATGGCTCCCGTTCGTTCTCCTTTCTCTACTAGAGCACCATTAGCCAAAGGATAGACTCAGCTTCTCGAGCTGAATCTTTGTCTGTTCATTACATAAATTGGCGCCCAACATGGGCCGAAAGGAAATCTTGATTAAGTTTCATTAAAGTTACTTACTTAGTTCCTTGGCTCTAACTTCTTTTTTCATTTTGTTTTATTTTAGATTTCATTAACTCATGATACCATATATTTTAAATGAAATGAAGTCTGATATATAAATAAATTTTAAACTTTTGGACCTTTAATTATTTGAGGAGTTTAAAGTTCGAATATATTAACCAAAGATTTCATGAAATTCCTTTTCTATACAGATAGAATTTCATGTAAAATTTCTAGCATTCGTGGAAGTTTAATAAACATAATTTTTAATAGATTTTATTTTCGACTGAGGTATTTACATCCTTATATTTATTCGGATTTACAATATTTTTGCTATCTGCGATTTATTGTCCAATAATATTAGTTATTATAAGTGAAAATAAGTTTGTCGGTTTGTTGGAATTTAAAATATTAAATAATTGGCTGTTTTTAAACTATATATACCTGTTTTGCTTTTTATACCTTTTTTACAATTGAAAACGCGATAAATATATACCCATTTCACTTCACATCAAAATAGTAAGAAAACTTGTAATTTAGTTACTGTAAAAGTAAATATTTTAACATTTTTGTTATTTTTTTTTTGTTGCTTCTAAATTTTTTGTTTATACAAAATATTTTTTTTCCCCAAATATTTCTTATTTTCTTTTAAAGAGTTTATTAATTGAAACTTTAAAAAATAATATAATTTCTTTGATCTACTCTTTTTGAATAAACCAAAAATTTATATTTTTTTCGTTAATTTTTTTTTACTTCTTCTTTGGTTACCCAATTAAAATCCTATATTTTGAGAAAAACTTTGTTTCAAAATTGGATATAAATTTTTTATTCTTTAATAAATCAAGTTTTTTTTAGGTTTTTTATTTCTTTTATGCATATATTTTTTAAGTATACATTATATTTTAGAAATTTGTTTTTTTTTTATATTTAATTTTTACAAGTGCCATTCCCTGTAAATGATAATTTGCAACAATAACATAGCTGGGTTAGCATTGTTAAGTGATACGAAACGAGTTTCTCATAACAAAGAAAAGTTTTAGCTTAAATTTTTGTTTTATTATTAAATTTTTTGATTCGCGATTGGTTTTTTTGCCCTTTTTATTGTTTTAATATTAACTATGATGGAAATATTACCTCCGCCTACGCAAATTTCAGATCTTGTTAATATTGCTCCTATAGAAAATAATGAGCAGATTTGCCTTGTGTGCAATGAAAAAATGTCAGAAGGAGAGGAGTGCTTGCTTATTTCGGAATGCAATCACGCATTTCATCGCTCTTGTATGGAATCTCATTTGTCCAATTCTTCAGAATGCCCAAATTGCAAACGTCCATGTTTTCTATCAGAGTTAAGAAGAACTGACATTCCTATTCAGTCTCAGACTCTAGAGAAAACCAAAGGTAACACTCGAGGTAGACCACGTGGTGCTGCAAACGCTCATGTAAAACGTTTCACTAGAAGTCAAGCTAGGAATTTATTCCATGATACGCAAACTTTTTTACCTGATTCTCATCCTGTTTTACTAACTCCCCAAAGAAATCCACCAAATACTACTTTTCATAACTCTCCTCAAGTTCGTGGTAATCATTAAGTTCAAACATCTGATCGCAATCATTTTTCTCAGAACATAGATTATCCACATATAAATTACATGATAGAAAATACAGTTTCACGTTTATTACGAAATTTAAACTTAGTCCCGTCAGTTCAGAATCCAAATCATTCATCAGTTCAAGCTCAAAATCAAAATGTTTCACCAGTCCAAGGTAATCAAAGTCCCATAACACAAAATTCAAATCGAAATATTTTATATTCAGTTCCTCCGCCTAGACCTCAAAACTCAAAATATATCGTTGAAAATAATCGTATAAATTTTTGTAGTAATTCATCTTTTGATGAAAGTATTGCCATTAGATCTGATAAAATCACGTCCATAATACAGAACTGGAACCTAAAATTTTACGGTTCGTCAAATGGTATTAGTGTAGATTAGTTTTTATATCGTGTTCGTTGTTTAACCCGTGAAAACTTTAATAATGATTTTACTCTTATTTGTAAAAACTTACACGTTTTATTGGCCGGTAAAGCTCGTGACTGGTACTGGCGCTATCACAACTAAGTTAATACAATTGACTGGAATGAATTCTGTGTGTCGCTTAAATATCAGTACAAAGAATTCAAATCTAGCTTTGATATTCAAGAAGAAATTCGGAATCGTAAGATGAAATCAAATGAAACGTTTGAATCATTTTATGAATCTATTTCTGCTATGCTAGATAGATTAGAAACCCCGAATCCGGAATCCGATTTGATAGAAATGTCCTGAAATAAGGCATGAGTTACTGTATGTTCCAATTTATTCGATTGCTCATCTGCGGAAACTAGTTCAGATGAGAGAGCATTTGCTTGGAGAAGATTATTTTCGTAAAAATACGTTACAAAAATCTTATTCTAATAGTGGTATGCGTCGTCAAGTGGCAGAAGTAGAGGGTTCCCCTGAATTAGATTTTGTTGAAGGCGATAAAACGTCAAAATTTTCAATTGATGCGGTTCAACTGTCCAACCTTTCTTTAAAGTGCTGGAACTGCAATCAACCAGGACACTACTGGGAAGATTGCCTTAAAACACGCAATATATTTTGCTATGGGTGTGGTGAAAAAAATACCTACAAGCCCCAATGCAAAAAATGTGCTAATAAAACACTAAATCATTCAGAAAACTTAGCAGTTCAAAACTTTTCCCGCCATCGCCCTTAAATCCTCCAAAATTAGAAAATACTAAATGTTGTGACAATAACACCGTTGCCCAACCAAGTGAAAAATTATTTAAAATTTTGCCTCAAAATGAAAATACTGATAAATGTTGTCATCCGATTATATCTTACCATATCAGGTTACAAAATTATTTACAGAAACGTAAAGCTATTTTCGAATGTGATGCATTAACTTTTACTCAATTAAGAAAACCAAAACGTTCTACTCTCCGTATACGCAAATTTTATAAAAATCGTAAAACTTTTTCAATGGATGGGGTTTCGTCCCGAAATGCCCGAAAACCCCAATGTTGCGTTCTGACGCATAAACGCGCGACAAACCGGGGTGCCTCATCTGTATATATGGGTGGTATAATTATTGAGGAATCAGAATCTCTCGATGTTCTGGGCATGAGGATACAATGTGATGTCCGATGGACTGAACATATATTCAAGGTGTCGAAAGAAGCATTCAAGTGCCTCGGTTTTCTAAGACGGTGTAGGATATACTTCACTCCATCTGATCTCCTTACTATTTATACCACCTATATACGACCGCGTATGGAATACAACTCTCATGTGTGGGCCGGTGCTCCAAAGTCTATTTTGGAGCTTCTCGACCGCGTGCAGGAGAGGGCGAAGGTTCTCATTGGTGAAAGTAGGGTTACCAATTCTATTGACTCCCTTGAGCACCGTCGCAATGTGGGTTGTATTTGCCTGTTTTATCGTTACTACAATGGGATGTGTTCCGACGAAATCAGGGATCTGGTTCCCGAAACCCGTACGTTTGTTCGTAATGCACTAATACACGTTTTTCCTCAAGAGCCCATCCTTATGTGGTCGATTGGCAGGTGAATCGTACAACGCATTACAGAGAGAACTCGTTTTTTCCCGTACTCTTCGTATGTGGAATAACCTTCCTGCAGAAGTCTTCCCTCTCACTTACAACATGATTAAGTTCAAATCGAATGTTCACAAATACTACTCCCTCTATCCTCCTTCCCATAACCTGTTTTCCTAGTTCCAACACAATGCAATGCATTAGTAAGGGTCATCCCCTGAGGGCTGGTCCTAACAGTAAAAAAAAAAAATATATATTTTATCTTCCATTTTTACTAATCAAAATGATAAACGATATTATGCGGCTGTTCAATTTTTGTCATTTAGTGAATTAGGCCTTTTAGATACTGGAGCAAACCTTTCCTGTATTGGTTCAGTGCTAGCTTCTCACGATTTTTCTAAATTTCAGGAATTTGTTCCCCTCAAATCATGTGTAAAAACTGCCGATGGTAGATTGCAAAAAGTTATAGGATTTTTAAACGTTGATGTTACTTTTAAGAATCTAGTTCGAAAAATTAACATTTTGATTGTACCAACTTTAACCCAAAAACTTATACTGGGATTAGATTTCTGGAAATTGTTTAATCTAGCTCCAGAACTCTTTGGAAGTATTATATATACTTCTGAAAAGGAAAGTCCAAAAATGTTTCTTGTATGTCTGATTTTAATTCGGTTATATCTAATAAATGCCCTTAAAATTTTTGTTACTCAAAAGTTCAAAATTTTAATTTAGAATATCCCTTAACACCAAGCCAGAGTCAGCTTTCTGTAATAATCGAGATTTTTCCCAATTTTGAAAAACAGGGATTAGGTCGTACCAGCTTAATAAAACGTGAAAAAATCCCTTCTATATTCGGTAGGGGTAAGCATCCTTGATGGTTAGTTCATTGAGTTTCCGAGCATCAACCCTATCTATGACTCAAAGCCAGTGAAACAAAGATTTTACCCGGTATCCCCAGCCGTGGAAAAATTAATGTCGGAAGAGATAGACAGAATGTTGTCTTTAGGTGTCATAGAGCCTTCTTCTTCTCCTTGGAATTCTCCAATGAGGCTGGTTGTAAAACCGAATAAGGTTCGCCTGTGCCTTGATGCTCGGAAACTCAATGAACTAACCATCATGGATGCTTACCCCTACCGAATATAGAAGGGATTTTTTCACGTTTACCTAAGGCTAATTTAATATCAAAATTGGACTTAAAAGATGCGTATTGGCAAATAGGACTGACAGATAAAGCTAAACCCCTGACTGCCTTTACCGTTCCAGGGCGACCTTTGTACCAATTTGTGGTTATGCCCTTTGGGTTATCCAATGCTCCCGCTACAATAAGTCGTTTAATGGATCAGTTAATACCCCCAGATTTACGTCATTGTGTGTTTGGTTATTTAGATGATCTTATTATTGTAACTGAAGATTTCAGCACCCATTTGTCTGTTCTCATAAAAATCGCCGAACAATTTAAAAAAGCAAACTTAACGCTTTATATCTCTAAATCTAAATTTTGTGTTACGGAAGTAAACTACCTTGGCTATATAATTGGAAACGGTGGTATTAAAACCGATCCAGAAAAAGTAGAATCTATTAGAAATTGGCCAATTCCTAAGAACCTTAAACAGGTTAGAGGCTTTCTAGGCTTAGCTGGTTGGGACCGACGCTTTATCAATAATTTTTCGTCTATTGTTTTCCCTATTACTGAAGTCTTGTCAACTAAAAGAAAATTTTGTTGGACACCTGAGGCTCAAAAGTCTTTTGAAGAAATTAAGAATCTTCTTACCTCAGCCCCGGTATTATCTAACCCCGACTTTAGTCAAAAATTTTACTTGCATTGTGATGCCAGCGATTACGGCATCGGTGCTGTGCTTGTTTAGAATGATGACAATGGTGAAGAAAAACCTATTGCCTTCATGTCCAGGAAATTAAATACTGCCCAACGTAATTATAGCGTTACTGAAAGAGAATGTTTAGCCGCACTTGAAGCTATAGAAAACTTTCGTTGCTACCTTGAGCTTCAAGAATTCGTTATAACTGACCATTCTTCGTTAGTTTGGCTGATGAAGCAACAAGATTTAACAGGATGTTAAGCTAGGTGGGTTTGGAAACTACAAGGCTTTAGATTCACTATTAGCCATAGAAAGGGTAAAAATAATATAGTGCCGGATGCATTGTCCCGAATTCCTAATGCAGATGTGGCAGGTCTAGAATATATCGAACCAGAGTTAGATTTAAACTCAACTCATTTCAACGATAATGATTATATGGACTTAAAACAAAAGATAAACGATAACCCCATAAAATTTCCCGACATAAAGATTATAGACAATTTTGTTTATATTAGAACATGCCATTATAGTGGTGATGATAATGAAGACTCTGAGGCATGGAAATTATGGGTACCAGAAAAGTTACGGCTAAAACTTATTAGCAGGTTTCATGATTCTCCAATCGCAGCCCACGGAGGGATGGAAAAAACCTTTGAGCTTATTCGAAGAAAATTTTTTTGGCCAGGGTTAGTACGTGATGTCCGTAAATACATTAAAGCATGTGAAACATGTTAGACAACAAAAGCTCCTAATTTTATTACCAAGCCTAATATGGGAAGTCCAACTATAACGTTTTATACGTTGATTTATTAGGGCCCTATCCACGTAGCAAAAAGGGAAATATTGGGATACTTATTGTTCTGGATCATCTGACTAGATTGCACTGGTTACGCCCATTGAAAAAATTTACGGCCTCTGTTATTCAAGAATTCTTAAGGTACGTTCAGACTGATGAAATATTTGATAGCAAACATCAAATATTTCACTAACGTAGTCTGACCACAAAATATTTATGAGTGTCAAATAAAATAACAGCTGGTTTTGAGCAAATAAAAGTTTTTGCCGGCAAACAAATATTTGTCCAATGTGAACATAATGTGAACACAAAAAATCAAATATTTTAGTAGTTTTAGAGCAAACATTTATTTCATATTATAAAAAAATTGTAAGAGCAAACAACGACAAATAATTTTAGTTATCTATAGAAGCAATTTTTCTTGTAAGTTTTCGGATTCTTTACAGTTTTAAAGATTTTTAATAATTATTAGACTTTGCTATAGTGCCGCTATTGGCAAATTTTTGCGAATTTCCGCTAATTTAGCAATTTTTATAGAATTTTTACCATTCCTTATAGTTTTAGGCACTGTTAATTAATTTTATGGTTTTGTTTGAAATCGTAAAACTGTTCGCGAATTTTCGGTATTTTTGCAAATTTTTTTTTCTTGGTTTTCCCCGACATTTTGTATTTTTGAACCGATTAAGCGATTTCAAATAAATTTTAGGTTTTGTTTCCAAGTTTGCAATTTTTCGCGAATTTTAGCCATGTTCGTGATAGAAGCGATTTCTTTCTGTGATTCTTTGCAGATTTAAAGATTATTAATAACTGTTAAGCTTTCCTATCATGCCGCTATTAGCAAATTTTTGCAAATTTCCGCTAATTTGGCAATTTTTACCGAATTTTCGCCATTCCTTATACTTTTAGGGACTTTTAATCAATTTTATGGCTTGTTTGAAATTTTAAAATTTTTCGCGAATTTTCGCTTATTTTGCAAAAAACATTTTGTTGTTATTTTCCGACAATTTGTTTTTTTTTTAACAATTTCAAATAAATTTAAGGGTTTGTTTACAAGTTTGCAGTTTTTCGCGAATTTTATCCATGCTCGCGAATAAGCGATTTTTCCCCGTGAATCTTTACAGCTTTAGCGATTTTTAATAACTATTAGGCTTTGCTATCATACCGCTATTAGCAAATTTTTGCAAATTTCCGCTAATTTGGCAATTTTTACTATTTGTGAAATATATTTTAATTTTTGAACACTTTCATTAAATAATTATTTGATGCAAATATTTGTCTAAGTCTGAACGCATGGCAAACATGATTTCATTTATTTTATTTGACACTATTTTCCAACTGTTTGAACAAACAAAAATTGTCAAATATTTTAGCTTAGTGTGAACATTAAATAAAATATTTTTTTGTTTCACACAGTTTGAAGCAAATATCAGAACAAATATTTTTGTCAAATATTTCATTAGTCTGAACGTACCTTTACTAAAGCATATTTTTCATATTTATGGTGTGCCGGAAGTATTAGTGAGTGATAATGGCTCACAATTTAAAGCTAATGAATTTGATTCATTCCTCACTTCCCTAGACATACAACACACATATACTGCCTTATATTCTCCGCAGTCGAACGCCTCCGAAAGGGTAAACAGGTCAAAAATATCTGGAATACGTTCATACTTAAAAAAAGACCAAACTCTTTGGGACGAACATCTAAGTTTCATAAGTTGTGCCTTAAGAAATTCCTTTCATCAGGCAGTACAATGTTCACCGTACCATGCTGTATTTGGTCAAGAAATGATCACACATGCCAGTTCGTACGCATTGCTTAGAAAACTTAAAATTTTAGACGAGCCATCATTCAACCTGCAAAGAGATGACCAGCTTCAAATTATTCGCAAAAATCTTCAGGCAAATATTGCTAAAGCATATGAGATGAACAAAAACCAATATAATTTAAGAGCTAGACCAATTTCCTATGACATAGGTCAATTTGTTTTCCGTAGAAATTTTGTTCAAAGCAATTTTGAGAAAAAATTTAATGCTAAATTAGCACCATCATTTATTAAGGCAAAAGTTAAAGAAAAGTTAGGTAACAACTATTATATTTTAGAAGATCTGGAGGGTAAGACCATTGGCAATTATCATGCTAAAGATCTTCGACCTTGAGATTTATATGATTCCTCATAATATTGTCACCCAATGGATCAATATTACGTGGTTTGTAGTGTACGATTTTTAAAATTATTGTTTTTTTTTTATTATTAAAAATTAATATCGCTTTGTATATTATATTTTTTTAGTATTCTTATTATTTTATTACTTATATTTATACATATATCATTAGATATTTATTTAAGGTTTTTAAATTTTCAAATTAACGTAAACCTTATTAAATCAGAGTTCCCCGGTAGGCTAGCTGGCAAAATCTTTCCTGCAGACAAGCGAAAAGCTTCGCGGGATTAGCTTAGGATATTTAAAAAAAAAAAAAAAAAAAAAAAATAAATGCTGTTGATAATGTTGATGAATGTAATATAATTTGCTGTGTTTCGTTTGTATTAATCTCTTTGTTAGCATTAACATGTTGCACCTCAGTTGTCACTTATGAAGCGATGCATAAAAACGCATGTTTTTTCTTATGCTATTTTCGTTAAATCGCCGAGCTTGAGCTTAGGAAATGACTATACGAGGTTTCCTTTCACGATTTATACAAATTATAATTTCTTTTTGATCCGGAATTTGGTTAGAACACATACAAGTTATTAAAATAGTAAAAAGAAAAAATTTAATTTTGTTTAAAAGGATATCTTCCAATAAAAGTGTTTTGCAACAAAAATAAATTAGTTAACAAAAGAAAAGACTGTTAAAAGGTATGTAATTATAAGCAAAAGATTTGCTTAATATTAAATTCTGTATGTCCCGAAAGTAATTTAATAACTTTTTGTTAGATTTTTAAATTAACCTGCATCATTTTCGCCTTCTGTAAAAGCCTTACCAAATCTTTAAGATATGTACTTGGAGTTGCGTTTTTTTTCTACCACAAATTTGTTTATGCACAATTGTGTCAAGGGATTTTTCCTTGTATTTAACAAATTTTGTTTAAAACAATTAAACCCCAAAGTGCATTTAATAAAATCGCCACAACTATTGTTATCTTTCTTATTAATTGTTTAATACGAAACAATAAATCGCAGCAACAATTAAAATCCCTAAAAAAAACAAATCAAAAGCAGAAGAAGCATAAACAAATTGAGTGAGCAGAGAAATCATTTAACTTTCAAACTTCTGACGTTGACCACGTTGATGCTAATCTAGTTTTAATTAAATAAAAAAATTAAGAAATTGAAACCTAGAGAATAAAAATAATTAATACATCATCAACAAAATACAAAAGGGAACAACTAAAATATTAGAAGAATCCTTTGTCCTTCAGTTTAAGGATATACATTTTTTGCACCAAAACTACAAAAGAGTGAAAAATTTTACATCATCAACTTTACAACATGCATCGGAATAATAAAAACAACAAATGTATCCAATTGTGTAACTATTGCGTGAATTTTAATCGCTTTAATTAAATTTCAAAGTGCTAAAAGAAAAAAATCTTATTTATCAAATCCAAATTACAAAAATTTAAAAATTTTTATATCAAAAAATTTACCCTAAATTCAGAATCAAATAGTTTTTTGTGTCCTGTAAAATAAACTTTTTGTGTCATGTAAAGTAAAATTCTGTTAAAGATTAAAAAGAAAATGTTAAAAATTCTATTGCATTGCCTTAAACCTATATTGCACAAATGCTAAACTATAAAATATTGCACATTGAAGTTTAATTTTAGCCATTTTTGTTATACATTACTAAAATTAATTTAGCCCACATAAATTTAAGTATACATATATATATATATATATGAAACACCCATATGCCCAGACACAATCTGGACGTCGTTAACATATGCATATAAGAGTAATTATTCGTAGTAATACCAACGATGTTGCCAGCGTTTGAAGAGGCCTCCTCAGCAGCTATTTTAATCAACATTATTTTTCTTGGTGAGTCAAATTTAAATCATTTCTGCTATAAATAAATATTTCACACTCTTACCCTGCCTTTACACATGCAAGTAGTGGCATGCCACTACTGTATACATATTATCAAAGAAAATTTGTTCGAAATAGTCGAATCTCATACCATTGGCTTTTGTGTTTACATATGCCACTGCGAGTTCATTTTCAAAATGTCGTTGAAGAGCAGGGATGTCAGCGCCTTGCACAATTGTGCAAATTAATTCACATGTACGCTTACGCTCTTTTATTTTGCGAGCGTAAAATATAATTGTTTACTGAGAAACACTCTCATTCAGCGGGAAATATCGCAAATATTGCAAGGCCTGTTGTGAGGCCTCTAAATATATTTATGTATATAAATAAATATACAATAAATGTATGTAGGTACATCTTTTTTTTTGTTTTATTATCTTTTTTATTTTATTTATTATCTATGTTTTTGTTTTGTTTTATTTCTGTTTTTGACATTGTACAATGATTTTAAAACAGGGATTTCCATTTCTTTGCACAATTGTGGTTATTTTTTAAGATAGAATTTTAAAATTTTATAATAATATATATGTAAAGTGAATCCTAATCAACAAAAATTTCAAATTTTCGAAATAATTGTTTTGCATTTAAGCTAACGATATGTGTTTTGTTCGTGAAAAAAATTCGTTGATGCCTGTAACAGGGTCCCTTTTTCTTTCGTTAAAAAGACGTACCTAAATGCAGAAATTATTAAGAAAAGAAAAAGCCACAAGAATTTGTTGGTATTTTGTGATTGTAAAAATATTTTTGTTTCTGTACCAATCGCGTCGGTGGGTTTTTTTTTTTTGAAAACTCTTTTCTTAAGTAGGTAAAAATATTTAAAAAACAACAAACAATTTATGTGTAAACCTATACACATAAAAGCAAATGTGACAGCAGGTAAAATTTTTGGGTAAGAAAATGTGTTTTATTGATGTATTAATGAAACTTTATTGTTTCGCACTATTTTTATTGCTTACTTTTTTATGCTACAATTATATGACCGAGTCTAAAGAGTAAACCTTACTACTTTATGGTATTTATTTAACGTAACTTTGACAGGTGCGCATTTGGCATTTTGTAAAAAGTTATGATATACCATTAGCTAGAATTAAAATATATGCACAGATGTTTGAAGTATGAGTAACCCAACACCGTGAATACCCTTTCTATTTTACTTACCACTATGAATACCCTAACTTTTTACTAAAATAACTTTTTCACGTTATAATTCTCATGTAATTCATTTTATTTTTGAATAAATAGACCAGGGAAATCCATTTCTATGTACAATTGTGTATACCTGTAAACTTCAAATTAGAATTTCATTTAATAGTCTGGTAGACAACGATAACGGACGTGCAAGCGGATGAGTTTATTAAAAAAAGATAAATGATGCCATATAAAAAATATTTTATGATAAAAAATGCATTTAATTATTTTCAATGTCTCTTATGTTTTAAAACATTTGAACTTAAGAGATTGTATACTTTGAAAAGGCATTATGATCATTTCCATAATGATATTAAACAATATGAAGTAAAAGAAAGGGAAAACCAATATAAGATTAAAAAAAAGGTTTATTTGGATAGTTTGAAAAGTTGGGTATCACAAGAAGAAGAGCATGAAGATAGGATAGAAGAGTTAAAAATAGAAATATCAAATTTACTAACTTTGGAAATAGTAAAACAGGGAAGACCATTTTCCGATGGGGCATTTATAAAAAAGCTTTTCAATGCAGTTTTGGAAAAACTGAAAATCGATTGCAGCGTAATAAAAACGCTTCCCATGAGATTATGAGTTCATTTTAGACCTTGCGTTTCTGGCGGATACAAGCAGTATTTTAAATGAGCTAAATTTGGAACTACAAGGAAAGGGAAACAATTTAAGTGACATATATACGATTGTTTTTAATTTTAAAACCAAATTATTTTTATTAACAAATGAAATAAATAATGAAGATTTTTCCAACTTTCCTAAAACTTTGCTTATTTATGACAAGGAGAAATATTTGAAAAAATCTGAGTATTTGGCAATTTTTGAAAACCTTTTTTACAACTTTCAAGATCGTTTTCAAGATTTTGAGGATATAAAACCACTACTTAACATATTCCAAAATCCCTTTAAGTGCGACATTGCGAGTTATGAATTCAGCATCCAGTCGGAACTAATCATACTTAGGAGCGAAATTAATCCTCCAGACAGGGAAAATATTATTGAGTTCTGGAAAAATTTAGACGGGGCGCTATATCCTATATTAAAAAAAAAATCCTTCAAATGTTTGTCGCTTTTCTCCTCAACATATCTTTGCGAACAAATATTTTCCGATTTGAAATACATTTGCTCAAAACAACGCAATAAATTAACATCCGCAAACCTAAAAAATGTTTTGTTGTTACGAAACTGCAATATAAATTTAGAAGATATTATTGGTAAATAAAAGTATTTATTATAGGCTAGTAAAATCTTCTCTTTTTATAATGGTGGTAAATACTTACAGAATATTTTTAAACTTAATATTTGCATTAGTATGAGCAAATGAATTTTCATTGTTAGAATTCGCAAAGGTATGTTGAGCAAAAAACGAAAAATATTGGAAAGAATTGTATTAGGTTGTAAAAAGACTTCAAATATTGTGAACTGCGCAATTTTTCCAAAAAATAAGCAAAGTTTCTGAGTTTCCAAATTAAATTTATTTAAATAATAACTGATTGTGTCTGTCCATAACTCAACATTTTTCGATAATTGTATTATTATTTATTGCTTTTAAGTCTTCATAGCAATAAATGTAAGTTAACTTTAAATGGTCTGATGAAAAATGAATGGAAAGCATGAACTATATTTCCTCGCATAATGCTGGCCCTGGTGTTTGCATCGCCCTTTCATGAAAATGTTTTGTAAGTTTTAATACCTTACCTGATTCCCAACAATTTAATCGAACATAGATGACCCTTAGAAAAGGTCTTTAATAAGGCCTCGCAATAGGCCTCGCAACCGCATATTTCGCCCGCTGGGCATGTAAGAGATAAGAGTAATCTCACCAACACAATCATAATTGACATCACTGTTGAAGAGTCAACTTGAGCAAATTTGTTTACTTCTCAAATTAAAAAAAAAAAAATTTCAGAAAACAAAAAAGAGTTACCGAGTTAATCATATTGGCACATTTTTGGGGAAATTTTTTAATTTATTTATATAAGCACTATTTATACAATATTAATGCTCTATAATTAACAAACTTGCTTTTATTAATGCGCGTTTCATAAAATTCATCATAATAATACATTTAATAAGTTGAAACATAATTTACAATTTTACAAAAATCCAGTAAATTTGCATTAAATTTTCCACAGGGTAACATTGCTTATCGTTTTGACATTTAGTGGCATGCAAGTGCCAAATTTCCACTCGCATGCAATTTTTGCTGCCACTGGAGCTGCCATTGCGAAAAATGTGACTGTATTAGTAAAAAAGTGTGAGTGTATTGAGTTTTTCGAACTGGCAGTGGCATGTGTAAATGCTAGGTTAAATATATGTATAAAAAAAAGAAGCAAAAACATCATCACACGCAACATGCTTCAGGACAAATGTATATGATCATTTATTTTAGTTCTGTTCAGGGCTGCCAGATAAATTTGTGAGGAAATCGTCAGTTTCCTGAGATAAAATAAAAAAATCGTCTTTATCGTTTCGAAAAATCGTCAAAAAAAATCGGACAATTTAAAATTTAGTTTTTTAAAGGAATTTTTGTTTGATTTAATATAATTACTTCATACCCAGCTAGCAATTTCAATCGTGTAAGAGCTACTGGGAGTCTCATGAAGAGCATTTTTTATCGACGATGACCGCATTTTTTAATCCTAGAAGATTCTACACACGGGAAAAACTGTAGCACGAGTGAGATTCTTCCCTAGCACAGCGAAAGACGCTTCTTCAATCGTTGTTGGAATCGATTAAGACGTGGGTAAAGATAATCTTACGAGGGTTTCATGTCAAGAATCGTATGAGACTCATGTAGGGATTCTCTTACAACTCGAGAAATGCTCGCCGTATAATTGTTGAAAATATGATTTAAACAGGGATTCGTAAAATGTTCATTTGATGATGGTTTGACTAAAGATAAACTAAGTGCTAGCTTTCCTTCAACAATAAATATCAGTGTATTTATCCAATATGAAAAATTAGGAATTTAGCACGTCATACGAAAATCGTATTAATAATGTAACATTGTTGTTTTGTACTCTGAAAATAATCCAAGATTTTTTTAAGACTTGCATATTACAGCCGTACCTAAAAAAGCGGCACGCATTTCCTAGTTTTTGAATAGAGCGGCCTGAACGCTTTGCAATTGGAAAAACGGATTTTGACAGCTCGATTAAAAGTGAAGTTTGCCACTATTGTTTATTAATAATGGCAGTTAGCTATTTTTTAATCAAGCGTTTTTATATTTATTTTTATTTCGATTTTTTTAAACAAGAAAGCTATGGCTGTTAAATATTCCAAGATTAAAAAACGAAATTGTCAGAAAATTTAATGTTTTATTCATACTTTGGAGACGAAAAAAATCGTCAAAATGACGATAAATCGTTAAATCTGGCAGCCTTGGTTCTGTTAATAATGAAACATGTTTGGCATCAAATGCTTATGTATCTTTAGTTGAATTTACAATGATCTACGTTTTTGCTTCTTTGTACCCTATAATTACATATCTGATAATATGACACTAAGTCAATGATAAGAAATTATTTTTAGTTTTGATAATTTGTTATTATTTTCTTTTATAATAGTTTTGTTTAAGTTACATGAGTAACTTTCAATCTAGTTCTTTTGTGATTAAGTAACTTTTCGCGGGTAATAATAATTAAAATTTTCTATGTTTAAGCCTAAATGAAGTTAAATAAATTTTGCTAGTTTTTTATTAGCATCATGGTTTATTAAAATCTCTTAAGTTTTCTTACTGATGTGATCGAAATGTGGTAGATGATAATGGGATTTGAGCAGAAATTATTACGCCGCTCAGATCAAAGGTTGGGAGGGTTAAGAGGCGTTTCTCTCTTCATGAACACCAAGAAGAGAATATAAGGTTTCAATTGTAAAGGTTATTTTTTTGGTAGTTATTCCGTCATTTCGTTGATCATAACTGGGGTTTTATTTACATCTTTTATACATTTGATCAACACCCGGTCCAGTATATTATTTGGGGAGTCAATAAAAATATTTATGTAACGGAAAGATTTCTTATTTGGCAAAAGAGATTGATAAGAACAAGAATCCCCCCACCCGGCTGATAGCTAGCAATATCAATGGCTCCCGTTCGTTCTCCTTTCTCTACTAGAGCACCATTAGCCAAAGGATAGAATCAGCTTCTTTGTCTGTTCATTACAGAACAAATAGGTCTTAGAGGAACTCCTTCCTTGTGGATCTTTGGTTGATTGATTTTTAATTTTTTTAATCTTTCTTCTTTTTTTACATTCACTGGAACTGATAGCCACGGTTTTAGGCGTACTTAACTGTTTTCCGGAAGTAGTTTTTATATGGGGCCTAGGGTAAATTATGGGCCGATCTTCACGAAATTTTACAGCGTGATTTCCAGTTGAATAAGACGAATTTCTGCAAAATCTTATGTCATTGTGTGCATTATTCACCATTTATGTTAGTTTTTGTAACAAAACTATCAATTTTTTTTAGGTGGTGGTTCCACATTTTGATTCATAGCTCTGATCCTACTAAACGGATTTTGCTGAATTTTAATCCCAAACTGCTTAGGATAACTACAAGTAATTTGACACCCAGCTTGCTTATTTCTTTTGAGTTTTTCGAAAGTGAGCGTGTTTTCAACAGACGGACAGACAGATGGACATGGCTAAATCGACTGAGAATTACTCAAGGACCAAGAATATATATACTTTATGGGGTCTGAGATGAATAATAAAAAAGTATCACACGGAATAACAAACTTAATATAACCTCTTCACAACTAATTGTGGTGGAGGGTATAAAAAACTTTCAAATCAAAGTCTTGACTGAAAGAATACGAAAAAAACAGAGGAAAGGAGGCAACATATAATTTGAAATTTAAGTGATAATTACAGCAAATTTCGAACCACCAGTACTACTGGTTAAATATTGATTTTTGACTATTGGCGAACAGGCACCGCGGTGGTGCAGTGGGTAGAACTAAAAGATCTTCTGAGGATAGAATGTGGTGATTCTTGAAACATGGTAAGATCAACCCGGGTTCAAATCGCCGCTCAGCCAGGAAAAATTATTAATAATATTTTAATAAAAAATCCAAGTTGTAAAATTCGTTCCCACAGTGAAAATAATTTAATGAAAATTAAATTGAATGAACTCAAGCCTAATTAATCAAAAATTAAAAAAAACTTTTCTAAATACTTGATCCTAAAAAAAAGAAATAAATCGATTGAAAGATAAGCATTTAAATTCGATTAACCGAAAAATATTAAATTGTTCGATTATTTTTTGGTTAAAGTTTTATCTCGAAAATTTAATCAAGTGAATTACAAATTTAATGAAGTTAATTAAACGTTTGATCAAGTGAATTAATCGTTAATTGATACTGTTAATTTGTTAACTGGTGCAAATTTTATTAATTTATTAATTAATGTCTCAAATTTTTTAATTGAAATAAATTTTTATTTAAAAAAAAAGCAATTTGTCACTTCAGTTTTCTATGCACGGGCATTTGCAAATTTATCATCATTTAAATTTTCATACTACAAAAGTAAAATTATCTTGTATTGATCCAAGGTTTGAAAGAAGTATATTTTTTTATTTATTAAGTCTATGGATTAACACCTTTCAGACAAAAATTACAAAATTTTTGTTTTATTTACTGTGATCTATCTATGATTTAAATGACTTAATATAGGTAGGATATTGTCAGAGAAGTAGTAATTCTCCCTATGTCCCCCTCTTTGTCCCAGCTTAAAAAAATAGAAAGCCTATATTTCCAATTTCATCAACATCGGTTTAGCTAAATAGCCGGTAAAATGTAAAGAACGCAAAAGCATCTTTCGCGTTCGGTCAGGTGACGGTCAAGCGGAGAGATAGACTGGGTGACGAATGGAGGCCGAAAGGCATGCTCACGTTAAAGTTGCTTTGTTTTTTTTTGAGCACGAAAGCTTTTGCTTTAATATGTAGATCTCTTCTTAACCGCACAGAGAAAACAGATTCATGAACAGAGCCGAATTTGGCGCCAATCGAATTTCGTCGGTTGCATGTACTATCACTAGGGTTTTTTCCCGGGATTTCCCGTCCCGGGAATTCCCGGGAATTTCACTTATTATATTTCCCGTTTTCCCGGGATTTTTGTTGCGGGATCCCGGGAAATAAAAAGTTCTTCATAGTTTCAGAAAACAGCTATTTTTACTCTGAAATTTAGTTTTCTTTTCTCTAAAAATTAGCATCTGTGGATGGGTTGTCGATTAGATCAATTATAAGAAATGTGTACAAACGTAAATTAATGTCTCCTGCGGCAATAAATCTATTAAAAGCAGAATGGGCAGTGCAACAGTTGATAATTAATAAATTAAGTGAAGTGATGAATTGATAAAGAACATAAATTCAAAATAAGATGCAGGCAGTAAATTCTCATTGTCCATAGACAAGTCTTAAAAATTGGATATACATAAACATATCGCTCCGTTATTGCAACATAGTCGTATCTACAAAAAAAAAAAAAAATCGAGCTTGGTAATATATCCGGGAAGTGCGGGGAAACCGAAATAAAAAAATAATGAAACTCGTGTAAGTAACTAAAACATACAATTTGAAAAATACATTGTCCTAAAGATTACAGGGGTCTAATCACTGCATTCGATACTATCGTATCGAATAAACTATCGAACTTTTTTGCATACGATAGACACTGACGTATCGAATGAAAACTCGATAAATGTAATGTCGAGTTACTCGATATCGAATGCTATTATTTCAAATTCAATACATTTCATTCGATATCGAGTTTCATGATACCAAAATAAATAATTTCGATCAATTTTGCTCGATATCGTATGCGGTGATTATACCCCAGATGGACCTAATGAAAAGAAATAGTTTGTAAGAAGTAGTCCGGATGATGCTATTTTTTGCATCAACCTTGAAGCATGCAACAACGGTGCACTTTTAATTATTTGTCCAACCTCGGTAAAAAAGTAAACGAAATTTTTCGGAAACATGGTAATCAGTAAACAAAATCAGAAATATACTCTTTGGTGACTCACTAAACGCTTTGAGTGTGTCAGAAAGTAATTTCCTACGCCGTTAAAAAATGTTAATATATTTGTTAAAATATTTTATATATTTTATGAATTTACTTTTTGATCTCATATCTTGAGTACCTCAATTGTTATGTTTATTTTATCTTGTACTAGATCATCATAATACGGAATTTACTTATAATAGCCAAAGGTAATAATAATTCAAGTTCCGCTTTCAATCTTCAATTATTTTTGTAGTATTTAAGCATTTATTTTACTTACTTTGTAGACAAGTTCCCTCACGTTTGTTTATAAAAGTTTTTTTCATTAATAAAACCAAGTTTACTTTGTATTATTTGTATGGAGCGGGATCCCGGGATCCCGGGAAATTTAAAAATTTTTCCCGCTTTCCCGGGAATCGAAAAACTCCGGAAAAAAAAAAACTCTAACTATCACACAATTCGGTTACAATTACTGAAAATTTCGATTCTTAGCATAATATTTTTGATAGCAACATTTGAACTTTAGTACAATAACAGTTATAACCACAGATATTGTTTGTTGTTAGTATTGTTTTTAGAAAACAAAAATATGCTTAGACCCGAATATATGATAGATGCAACTGAATTAACAAATAATTGATGTTCATAACAAAAGATTTGATTGACTTAACTAATATCTTTTTCCCTTCAGTTGCATTAACCATTTTCCCGATTTATAAATAAAAAAATAAAAATAATTCCAATAACCTCCATTTTTTGTGTGTTTATTTATTATTTATGTACCGTTTATTTATTTCCCATTATCGTGTTTGGCGAACTTTTGGTAATAGATTAAAGAGAACGTGTACTTGCTTTGTATTTTAAACTCGCCAACCACGAAAAGGGTGATTATTTAGTGTAATAAAATACATACATACATACATTATTTAACCGACCAACTCAGACATACTCCCTTAAACGGAAAGAATTCTTATCGCACCTAAAAGAGTTCCAATTAGACCAAGCGGGCAGTGTTGAGGAACTGAGGAAGCATTGAGCTAAATTCATAAGTGGTGAACATGACGAGCAACACAGCGCCTTTAAGGAATCCAAATGAAGCAGGAAGCATTAGGTGGCCTATCCTCGCCCAAATTCCTAGTGACCCCGGAACTAAATATAGTGGTAAAATCACCGGTAGAGGAGTAATAAGATGACTCACCTCTCGATAGCATCTATAGCCGCCAAGTCCAAAATGGATTTGATGGATAAGCTCAGAAGGTGGAATATAGACTTTGACGGGACTAGTGATCTATTGGAGTCTATAGAGCGTGCTGGAGAGCTAGCCCATATGTACGATGTTGATCGGACCAAATATTTTTTAAATATGATATTAAAACTTATATTATTAAATAATTTGTTTTATACTTTTGACAGAGAATTCAGCTTATAATTAGTTTAGTGATCACAATAAACAATTGGGATATATAGCTTTTTTTTTTTTGTTGTGAATACCAAATAATTAAATTTTCATTTGTTGAACACGAATTAGAACCATACTAACAATCAATAATTAGCTGCAATAAGTGAATAAGCAATAATATTTTAAAATTTATTGACAAAAGCAAATTATTAATTGTAATAACCAATATTCAGTATTGCACTTCAATAAATTTGGTTGTGATTGACACTATTCGTACTAATATTTAGTATTAAATAAAATTAGTTATCATAACTAATAAAAGAATTGAAGGACTCATATTTCAGTTATAATTACGCTTTAATAATCACTAGGATCGCCCGGTGGCCGAAATTCGACCACTTCACATTTACTTTTAAGAGAACCTGTGCGTTGTACAATAAAATCGTACACATTTTAAGAGTACGGCTAAATTCACTATTCACCTATCTTTGTACGTGTGTCTATAGGATAAATTAAAATGCTTTTTAAACACTTTTATTCCAAAAATTTAGAAAAAAAATATAATTATTAGTATTGTGGTTATTTTATTGAACTATTTATGGTTTTTAATCCAAATTTTTAATTAGGCTTAAGTTCATTAAATTTAATTTTCATTAAATTATTTTTATGAAGAAAGGAATTTTACAACATGAAAATTAATTAAAATTTATTGATAATTTTTCATTCTTGACTCAATCTGGGCTCGATCCCAGGTGTTTACGGACAGGTTACCCTGACATGTTTCGATTGCAACCACTCAATCTCCTCAGAGGGCTTGCCGTTTAACACTCGCAGCCATCGACGACTGCTGACGTCATTAGTCAAACATCAATCCTTAAACCAAATTGTATTCAACCTTTGGTAGATCGAAATTTGCTTTGAATGATTATCTATTTTAATTTATTTTAACATGTTATTCCTTTACTTCTGTTTTTTCGTACTTTTGTCAAGAATTCTTCTTGAAGTTCAAAGTACATATTTTTTTGTTTTTTCATTTTTTGTCTTTCTTATTCTTGTTGACCTTTTCAGCACAACTTGAAGAACAAATGCAAACATAGAGCTCGTGCCTTAGCTTTAACAATTATTAGTATTGTGGTTATTTTATTGAACTATTTATGGTTTTTAATCCAAATTTTTAATTAGGCTTAAGTTCATTAAATTTAATTTTCATTAAATTATTTTTATGAAGAAAGGAATTTTACAACATGAAAATTAATTAAAATTTATTGATAATTTTTCATTCTTGACTCAATCTGGGCTCGAACCCAGGTGTTTACGGACAGGTTACCCTGACATGTTTCGATTGCAACCACTCAATCTCCTCAGAGGGCTTGCCGTTTAACACTCGCAGCCATCGACGACTGCTGACGTCATTAGTCAAACATCAATCCTTAAACCAAATTGTATTCAACCTTTGGTAGATCGAAATTTGCTTTGAATGATTATCTATTTTAATTTATTTTAACATGTTATTCCTTTACTTCTGTTTTTTCGTACTTTTGTCAAGAATTCTTCTTGAAGTTCAAAGTACATATTTTTTTGTTTTTTCATTTTTTGTCTTTCTTATTCTTGTTGACCTTTTCAGCACAACTTGAAGAACAAATGCAAACATAGAGCTCGTGCCTTAGCTTTAACAATTATTAGTATTGTGGTTATTTTATTGAACTATTTATGGTTTTTAATCCAAATTTTTAATCAGGCTTAAGTTCATTAAATTTAATTTTCATTAAATTATTTTTATGAAGAAAGGAATTTTACAACATGAAAATTAATTAAAATTTATTGATAATTTTTCATTCTTGACTCAATCTGGGCTCGAACCCAGGTGTTTACGGACAGGTTACCCTGACATGTTTCGATTGCAACCACTCAATCTCCTCAGAGGGCTTGCCGTTTAACACTCGCAGCCATCGACGACTGCTGACGTCATTAGTCAAACATCAATCCTTAAACCAAATTGTATTCAACCTTTGGTAGATCGAAATTTGCTTTGAATGATTATCTATTTTAATTTATTTTAACATGTTATTCCTTTACTTCTGTTTTTTCGTACTTTTGTCAAGAATTCTTCTTGAAGTTCAAAGTACATATTTTTTTGTTTTTTCATTTTTTGTCTTTCTTATTCTTGTTGACCTTTTCAGCACAACTTGAAGAACAAATGCAAACATAGAGCTCGTGCCTTAGCTTTAACAATTATTAGTATTGTGGTTATTTTATTGAACTATTTATGGTTTTTAATCCAAATTTTTAATTAGGCTTAAGTTCATTAAATTTAATTTTCATTAAATTATTTTTATGAAGAAAGGAATTTTACAACATGAAAATTAATTAAAATTTATTGATAATTTTTCATTCTTGACTCAATCTGGGCTCGAACCCAGGTGTTTACGGACAGGTTACCCTGACATGTTTCGATTGCAACCACTCAATCTCCTCAGAGGGCTTGCCGTTTAACACTCGCAGCCATCGACGACTGCTGACGTCATTAGTCAAACATCAATCCTTAAACCAAATTGTATTCAACCTTTGGTAGATCGAAATTTGCTTTGAATGATTATCTATTTTAATTTATTTTAACATGTTATTCCTTTACTTCTGTTTTTTCGTACTTTTGTCAAGAATTCTTCTTGAAGTTCAAAGTACATATTTTTTTGTTTTTTCATTTTTTGTCTTTCTTATTCTTGTTGACCTTTTCAGCACAACTTGAAGAACAAATGCAAACATAGAGCTCGTGCCTTAGCTTTAACAATTATTAGTATTGTGGTTATTTTATTGAACTATTTATGGTTTTTAATCCAAATTTTTAATTAGGCTTAAGTTCATTAAATTTAATTTTCATTAAATTATTTTTATGAAGAAAGGAATTTTACAACATGAAAATTAATTAAAATTTATTGATAATTTTTCATTCTTGACTCAATCTGGGCTCGAACCCAGGTGTTTACGGACAGGTTACCCTGACATGTTTCGATTGCAACCACTCAATCTCCTCAGAGGGCTTGCCGTTTAACACTCGCAGCCATCGACGACTGCTGACGTCATTAGTCAAACATCAATCCTTAAACCAAATTGTATTCAACCTTTGGTAGATCGAAATTTGCTTTGAATGATTATCTATTTTAATTTATTTTAACATGTTATTCCTTTACTTCTGTTTTTTCGTACTTTTGTCAAGAATTCTTCTTGAAGTTCAAAGTACATATTTTTTTGTTTTTTTCATTTTTTGTCTTTCTTATTCTTGTTGACCTTTTCAGCACAACTTGAAGAACAAATGCAAACATAGAGCTCGTGCCTTAGCTTTAACAATTATTAGTATTGTGGTTATTTTATTGAACTATTTATGGTTTTTAATCCAAATTTTTAATTAGGCTTAAGTTCATTAAATTTAATTTTCATTAAATTATTTTTATGAAGAAAGGAATTTTACAACATGAAAATTAATTAAAATTTATTGATAATTTTTCATTCTTGACTCAATCTGGGCTCGAACCCAGGTGTTTACGGACAGGTTACCCTGACATGTTTCGATTGCAACCACTCAATCTCCTCAGAGGGCTTGCCGTTTAACACTCGCAGCCATCGACGACTGCTGACGTCATTAGTCAAACATCAATCCTTAAACCAAATTGTATTCAACCTTTGGTAGATCGAAATTTGCTTTGAATGATTATCTATTTTAATTTATTTTAACATGTTATTCCTTTACTTCTGTTTTTTCGTACTTTTGTCAAGAATTCTTCTTGAAGTTCAAAGTACATATTTTTTTGTTTTTTCATTTTTTGTCTTTCTTATTCTTGTTGACCTTTTCAGCACAACTTGAAGAACAAATGCAAACATAGAGCTCGTGCCTTAGCTTTAACAATTATTAGTATTGTGGTTATTTTATTGAACTATTTATGGTTTTTAATCCAAATTTTTAATTAGGCTTAAGTTCATTAAATTTAATTTTCATTAAATTATTTTTATGAAGAAAGGAATTTTACAACATGAAAATTAATTAAAATTTATTGATAATTTTTCATTCTTGACTCAATCTGGGCTCGAACCCAGGTGTTTACGGACAGGTTACCCTGACATGTTTCGATTGCAACCACTCAATCTCCTCAGAGGGCTTGCCGTTTAACACTCGCAGCCATCGACGACTGCTGACGTCATTAGTCAAACATCAATCCTTAAACCAAATTGTATTCAACCTTTGGTAGATCGAAATTTGCTTTGAATGATTATCTATTTTAATTTATTTTAACATGTTATTCCTTTACTTCTGTTTTTTCGTACTTTTGTCAAGAATTCTTCTTGAAGTTCAAAGTACATATTTTTTTGTTTTTTCATTTTTTGTCTTTCTTATTCTTGTTGACCTTTTCAGCACAACTTGAAGAACAAATGCAAACATAGAGCTCGTGCCTTAGCTTTAACAATTATTAGTATTGTGGTTATTTTATTGAACTATTTATGGTTTTTAATCCAAATTTTTAATTAGGCTTAAGTTCATTAAATTTAATTTTCATTAAATTATTTTTATGAAGAAAGGAATTTTACAACATGAAAATTAATTAAAATTTATTGATAATTTTTCATTCTTGACTCAATCTGGGCTCGAACCCAGGTGTTTACGGACAGGTTACCCTGACATGTTTCGATTGCAACCACTCAATCTCCTCAGAGGGCTTGCCGTTTAACACTCGCAGCCATCGACGACTGCTGACGTCATTAGTCAAACATCAATCCTTAAACCAAATTGTATTCAACCTTTGGTAGATCGAAATTTGCTTTGAATGATTATCTATTTTAATTTATTTTAACATGTTATTCCTTTACTTCTGTTTTTTCGTACTTTTGTCAAGAATTCTTCTTGAAGTTCAAAGTACATATTTTTTTGTTTTTTCATTTTTTGTCTTTCTTATTCTTGTTGACCTTTTCAGCACAACTTGAAGAACAAATGCAAACATAGAGCTCGTGCCTTAGCTTTAACAATTATTAGTATTGTGGTTATTTTATTGAACTATTTATGGTTTTTAATCCAAATTTTTAATTAGGCTTAAGTTCATTAAATTTAATTTTCATTAAATTATTTTTATGAAGAAAGGAATTTTACAACATGAAAATTAATTAAAATTTATTGATAATTTTTCATTCTTGACTCAATCTGGGCTCGAACCCAGGTGTTTACGGACAGGTTACCCTGACATGTTTCGATTGCAACCACTCAATCTCCTCAGAGGGCTTGCCGTTTAACACTCGCAGCCATCGACGACTGCTGACGTCATTAGTCAAACATCAATCCTTAAACCAAATTGTATTCAACCTTTGGTAGATCGAAATTTGCTTTGAATGATTATCTATTTTAATTTATTTTAACATGTTATTCCTTTACTTCTGTTTTTTCGTACTTTTGTCAAGAATTCTTCTTGAAGTTCAAAGTACATATTTTTTTGTTTTTTCATTTTTTGTCTTTCTTATTCTTGTTGACCTTTTCAGCACAACTTGAAGAACAAATGCAAACATAGAGCTCGTGCCTTAGCTTTAACAATTATTAGTATTGTGGTTATTTTATTGAACTATTTATGGTTTTTAATCCAAATTTTTAATTAGGCTTAAGTTCATTAAATTTAATTTTCATGTTGTAAAATTCCTTTCTTCATAAAAATAATTTAATGAAAATTAAATTTAATGAACTTAAGCCTAATTAAAAATTTGGATTAAAAACCATAAATAGTTCAATAAAATAACCACAATACTAATAATTGTTAAAGCTAAGGCACGAGCTCTATGTTTGCATTTGTTCTTCAAGTTGTGCTGAAAAGGTCAACAAGAATAAGAAAGACAAAAAAAAAAAAAAAAAAAAAAAAAAAAAATGAAAAAACAAAAAAATATGTACTTTGAACTTCAAGAAGAATTCTTGACAAAAGTACGAAAAAACAGAAGTAAAGGAATAACATGTTAAAATAAATTAAAATAGATAATCATTCAAAGCAAATTTCGATCTACCAAAGGTTGAATACAATTTGGTTTAAGGATTGATGTTTGACTAATGACGTCAGCAGTCGTCGATGGCTGCGAGTGTTAAACGGCAAGCCCTCTGAGGAGATTGAGTGGTTGCAATCGAAACATGTCAGGGTAACCTGTCCGTAAACACCTGGGTTCGAGCCCAGATTGAGTCAAGAATGAAAAATTATCAATAAATTTTAATTAATTTTCATGTTGTAAAATTCCTTTCTTCATAAAAATAATTTAATGAAAATTAAATTTAATGAACTTAAGCCTAATTAAAAATTTGGATTAAAAACCATAAATAGTTCAATAAAATAACCACAATACTAATAATTGTTAAAGCTAAGGCACGAGCTCTATGTTTGCATTTGTTCTTCAAGTTGTGCTGAAAAGGTCAACAAGAATAAGAAAGACAAAAAATGAAAAAACAAAAAAATATGTACTTTGAACTTCAAGAAGAATTCTTGACAAAAGTACGAAAAAACAGAAGTAAAGGAATAACATGTTAAAATAAATTAAAATAGATAATCATTCAAAGCAAATTTCGATCTACCAAAGGTTGAATACAATTTGGTTTAAGGATTGATGTTTGACTAATGACGTCAGCAGTCGTCGATGGCTGCGAGTGTTAAACGGCAAGCCCTCTGAGGAGATTGAGTGGTTGCAATCGAAACATGTCAGGGTAACCTGTCCGTAAACACCTGGGATCGAGCCCAGATTGAGTCAAGAATGAAAAATTATCAATAAATTTTAATTAATTTTCATGTTGTAAAATTCCTTTCTTCATAAAAATAATTTAATGAAAATTAAATTTAATGAACTTAAGCCTAATTAAAAATTTGGATTAAAAACCATAAATAGTTCAATAAAATAACCACAATACTAAGAATTGTTAAAGCTAAGGCACGAGCTCTATGTTTGCATTTGTTCTTCAAGTTGTGCTGAAAAGGTCAACAAGAATAAGAAAGACAAAAAAAAAAAAAAAAAAAAAAAAAAAAATGAAAAAACAAAAAAATATGTACTTTGAACTTCAAGAAGAATTCTTGACAAAAGTACGAAAAAACAGAAGTAAAGGAATAACATGTTAAAATAAATTAAAATAGATAATCATTCAAAGCAAATTTCGATCTACCAAAGGTTGAATACAATTTGGTTTAAGGATTGATGTTTGACTAATGACGTCAGCAGTCGTCGATGGCTGCGAGTGTTAAACGGCAAGCCCTCTGAGGAGATTGAGTGGTTGCAATCGAAACATGTCAGGGTAACCTGTCCGTAAACACCTGGGTTCGAGCCCAGATTGAGTCAAGAATGAAAAATTATCAATAAATTTTAATTAATTTTCATGTTGTAAAATTCCTTTCTTCATAAAAATAATTTAATGAAAATTAAATTTAATGAACTTAAGCCTAATTAAAAATTTGGATTAAAAACCATAAATAGTTCAATAAAATAACCACAATACTAATAATTGTTAAAGCTAAGGCACGAGCTCTATGTTTGCATTTGTTCTTCAAGTTGTGCTGAAAAGGTCAACAAGAATAAGAAAGACAAAAAATGAAAAAACAAAAAAATATGTACTTTGAACTTCAAGAAGAATTCTTGACAAAAGTACGAAAAAACAGAAGTAAAGGAATAACATGTTAAAATAAATTAAAATAGATAATCATTCAAAGCAAATTTCGATCTACCAAAGGTTGAATACAATTTGGTTTAAGGATTGATGTTTGACTAATGACGTCAGCAGTCGTCGATGGCTGCGAGTGTTAAACGGCAAGCCCTCTGAGGAGATTGAGTGGTTGCAATCGAAACATGTCAGGGTAACCTGTCCGTAAACACCTGGGTTCGAGCCCAGATTGAGTCAAGAATGAAAAATTATCAATAAATTTTAATTAATTTTCATGTTGTAAAATTCCTTTCTTCATAAAAATAATTTAATGAAAATTAAATTTAATGAACTTAAGCCTAATTAAAAATTTGGATTAAAAACCATAAATAGTTCAATAAAATAACCACAATACTAATAATTGTTAAAGCTAAGGCACGAGCTCTATGTTTGCATTTGTTCTTCAAGTTGTGCTGAAAAGGTCAACAAGAATAAGAAAGACAAAAAATGAAAAAACAAAAAAATATGTACTTTGAACTTCAAGAAGAATTCTTGACAAAAGTACGAAAAAACAGAAGTAAAGGAATAACATGTTAAAATAAATTAAAATAGATAATCATTCAAAGCAAATTTCGATCTACCAAAGGTTGAATACAATTTGGTTTAAGGATTGATGTTTGACTAATGACGTCAGCAGTCGTCGATGGCTGCGAGTGTTAAACGGCAAGCCCTCTGAGGAGATTGAGTGGTTGCAATCGAAACATGTCAGGGTAACCTGTCCGTAAACACCTGGGTTCGAGCCCAGATTGAGTCAAGAATGAAAAATTATCAATAAATTTTAATTAATTTTCATGTTGTAAAATTCCTTTCTTCATAAAAATAATTTAATGAAAATTAAATTTAATGAACTTAAGCCTAATTAAAAA
The DNA here is from genome assembly GCA_930367215.1 of Pollenia angustigena. Lineage (NCBI taxonomy): Eukaryota > Metazoa > Arthropoda > Insecta > Diptera > Polleniidae > Pollenia > Pollenia angustigena. The sequence continues at coordinate 87,864,720 of OV884060.1, forward strand.
TTTGGATTAAAAACCATAAATAGTTCAATAAAATAACCACAATACTAATAATTGTTAAAGCTAAGGCACGAGCTCTATGTTTGCATTTGTTCTTCAAGTTGTGCTGAAAAGGTCAACAAGAATAAGAAAGACAAAAAATGAAAAAACAAAAAAATATGTACTTTGAACTTCAAGAAGAATTCTTGACAAAAGTACGAAAAAACAGAAGTAAAGGAATAACATGTTAAAATAAATTAAAATAGATAATCATTCAAAGCAAATTTCGATCTACCAAAGGTTGAATACAATTTGGTTTAAGGATTGATGTTTGACTAATGACGTCAGCAGTCGTCGATAGCTGCGAGTGTTAAACGGCAAGCCCTCTGAGGAGATTGAGTGGTTGCAATCGAAACATGTCAGGGTAACCTGTCCGTAAACACCTGGGTTCGAGCCCAGATTGAGTCAAGAATGAAAAATTATCAATAAATTTTAATTAATTTTCATGTTGTAAAATTCCTTTCTTCATAAAAATAATTTAATGAAAATTAAATTTAATGAACTTAAGCCTAATTAAAAATTTGGATTAAAAACCATAAATAGTTCAATAAAATAACCACAATACTAATAATTGTTAAAGCTAAGGCACGAGCTCTATGTTTGCATTTGTTCTTCAAGTTGTGCTGAAAAGGTCAACAAGAATAAGAAAGACAAAAAATGAAAAAACAAAAAAATATGTACTTTGAACTTCAAGAAGAATTCTTGACAAAAGTACGAAAAAACAGAAGTAAAGGAATAACATGTTAAAATAAATTAAAATAGATAATCATTCAAAGCAAATTTCGATCTACCAAAGGTTGAATACAATTTGGTTTAAGGATTGATGTTTGACTAATGACGTCAGCAGTCGTCGATGGCTGCGAGTGTTAAACGGCAAGCCCTCTGAGGAGATTGAGTGGTTGCAATCGAAACATGTCAGGGTAACCTGTCCGTAAACACCTGGGTTCGAGCCCAGATTGAGTCAAGAATGAAAAATTATCAATAAATTTTAATTAATTTTCATGTTGTAAAATTCCTTTCTTCATAAAAATAATTTAATGAAAATTAAATTTAATGAACTTAAGCCTAATTAAAAATTTGGATTAAAAACCATAAATAGTTCAATAAAATAACCACAATACTAATAATTGTTAAAGCTAAGGCACGAGCTCTATGTTTGCATTTGTTCTTCAAGTTGTGCTGAAAAGGTCAACAAGAATAAGAAAGACAAAAAATGAAAAAACAAAAAAATATGTACTTTGAACTTCAAGAAGAATTCTTGACAAAAGTACGAAAAAACAGAAGTAAAGGAATAACATGTTAAAATAAATTAAAATAGATAATCATTCAAAGCAAATTTCGATCTACCAAAGGTTGAATACAATTTGGTTTAAGGATTGATGTTTGACTAATGACGTCAGCAGTCGTCGATGGCTGCGAGTGTTAAACGGCAAGCCCTCTGAGGAGATTGAGTGGTTGCAATCGAAACATGTCAGGGTAACCTGTCCGTAAACACCTGGGTTCGAGCCCAGATTGAGTCAAGAATGAAAAATTATCAATAAATTTTAATTAATTTTCATGTTGTAAAATTCCTTTCTTCATAAAAATAATTTAATGAAAATTAAATTTAATGAACTTAAGCCTAATTAAAAATTTGGATTAAAAACCATAAATAGTTCAATAAAATAACCACAATACTAATAATTGTTAAAGCTAAGGCACGAGCTCTATGTTTGCATTTGTTCTTCAAGTTGTGCTGAAAAGGTCAACAAGAATAAGAAAGACAAAAAATGAAAAAACAAAAAAATATGTACTTTGAACTTCAAGAAGAATTCTTGACAAAAGTACGAAAAAACAGAAGTAAAGGAATAACATGTTAAAATAAATTAAAATAGATAATCATTCAAAGCAAATTTCGATCTACCAAAGGTTGAATACAATTTGGTTTAAGGATTGATGTTTGACTAATGACGTCAGCAGTCGTCGATGGCTGCGAGTGTTAAACGGCAAGCCCTCTGAGGAGATTGAGTGGTTGCAATCGAAACATGTCAGGGTAACCTGTCCGTAAACACCTGGGTTCGAGCCCAGATTGAGTCAAGAATGAAAAATTATCAATAAATTTTAATTAATTTTCATGTTGTAAAATTCCTTTCTTCATAAAAATAATTTAATGAAAATTAAATTTAATGAACTTAAGCCTAATTAAAAATTTGGATTAAAAAGAAAAAAAATATATTGTGCATATCCCCGTAATTTATTTATAAGATTTTCATGAAATGTTCTCAAAGTAAAAAATAGAAACACAGATCTTCGTTAAAAGTCATTGAAAAAGTTTCCGACTTTTATTTTTCTAAACGACGTTTTTGCGCGACTTCATTTTTTAAAATGTCTAAGGTAACCCTGTCCTAATACGTTTATACATGTGTGTTTGCAAGTGCAAAATGAAAACAAAAACATTTTGGGAGAACAACATAGAGCATAACCGTCGCTTATACATTTGTGTACATGTGTGTTTGCAAGTATAATAACAACATAGAGCACACCGTCTTTTATACATGTGTGCGCATGTGTGTTTGCCAGTATAATGCAAGAAAAAAACACATTTTGGGAGAATAGCAAAACACACAACTTCTTTTTATACATGTATGTGCGTGTGTTTGCAAACAAATTTAAAACGCTTTTAAAACAATTTAATCCTGAAAATTTAGAAAAAAATGTATATTGTGCATTTCTACACAAAAATACCTTTAAAACGATGTATGTTTCATTAAAATCGGTGGACGTTAAGATACTTAAAAATCAACGATAAAAAAATTGCTTCCGTATTTATATATGTATAAGATTATGTAGTATTAAAAATCAGTTAGAGTTACACATTTTTAAAAGTTGCAATAATAAATTATATTTCCTGATCAATATTTTATTACTGCAACCTTTTTCCAACCAATTTGTTTTCTGTGTGCGATAGTTTATATTTTCTAAGTATAGGAGCTTAAGCGCCCGTTGACACTATCCTAAGCACTTTAGTGAAACCTTATATATCACTTGTCCGTTAGGAGGTTTTGTTCTTCATTTTGTTGGATAAATTTTTAAAATAAAGCATATAAATATTCAATCATACACAGAGAAAACAGATTCGTGATCACAACCGAATTTGGCGCCAATCGAATTTCGTCGGTTGCATTTGCTATCACACTATTCGGTTACAACTACTGAAAATTTCGTTGCTTAGCATAATATTTTTGATAGCAACATTTGAATTTATAAAGGAGATACAACAGATATTGTTAGTTGTTAGTATGATTATTAGAAACAAAATTGTGCTTATATCCGAATATATGGTAGCTGCAACTGAATTAACACATAATTGGTGTTCATAACAAAAGATTTGATTGTCGTTATCAATATATTTTTACCGGTTGCATTAGCCTTTTTCCCGATATATTAGATAGAAAATCAAAATAATTCCAATAAACTCCATTTTTTAAAGTATTATTTATGTTTTAGTATTTTTATTTATAGTTTTTACATTATTTAATTTAATTCAAACACATGCATACAGCTTTCCCCATCATCCAACGGATTTTCAGGTACAGATGATCACTTAATCTACCAACAAAAACAATCTTTGGCTGCAATTTCTTTCATCAATGTCGTCTTGTTCCACTATCTGAAGTAAAATATAGCAATAATTAACTTGTGGTATCACAATACGAACAGTGATTGAAGTTGTAAATAATTATGAAAATCACTAAAAAACTGAGCGATTTTCATATAATGTATTTAGCTTTTTCTTTTTTTACAACTACAATTCGGTTCGGAAAGAACCCAACTAATTGTAGGGGGATGTAAGAAAGGATAAACTCACTGTTTATTGTTGGTGTTTTGTTTAAGCTTTAATATTGTTACAAGTAAGACTTATGGCAATTTTCTCAATGTATCGACAAACTGTCTGTTACTTAATGTTAACATAAATTTATTGGACCGATAAACTGTCCGTTAACGATTTTGGGTTTCTCAATATACCGACAAAAAACAAAGTTTTCAGCTGGCAACGCCACTCAAAATACATGTAAAAGTTGGGAGTCAGCTGATTGAATTTATCTGTACGGCAAATAAAAGGAAAATAAATAATTGTCAGATGAGTGCCGGTTAGCTTTGCGATAAAATCGAAGCAAATGAGACATTGTGAAAACCAAATTTCTTTAATGTGCAGTTTTTCATTGGGAAAAAAGATAATTGCCTAATGAGAAAATGACCATTAGAGTGTTTATAACTCTTATTCGCTTTAGTGTTTTATTTGTTTAGTATTTTTGGCTTTTCTAAAATCTGTGGAAAAGGTTTCCTGATGAGGTGGTCTAAGCAACCGGCGAAATGCGCATAGAAGTTAGCTTTCCCTTAACAATAAATTTGAGTGTATTTGTCAAATATGAAAAACTGGGAATTTAGCACGTCATACGGAAATCGTATTAATAATAAACTTTGTATTCCCAAAAATAACTTTGATGGTATGTATAACATATTTGTTTGACCAATGTACAATCGGAGCAAAGCATAGGATGTTTGTTTGACGATAGTGTTTAATATTCAACTCCTAAAGGAATCTTCATATTTGTTTGACCAATGTACACGCGGAGCAAAATATAAACAATATGTTCATACAGTATTGTACGATTGTGTTTAATATTTAACTCCTAAAAGAATCTTCTAATGATTATCTGACGAGTAACTATAATAAAAACATTAAAATTGTTTAGTTATTAGTTTTTTATATATTTTCTGACACGCTTTTCTTTTAATCTTAAATGAACCTTTTGCGACTCTCCTTATGAGTCATGTAACAATTACTGAGCTACCTAAAAATTAGCGCTTTTAAAACATGAAAATTTATTTATTGTCAATACAATTTAATTTAAAAAAAAACCCGACGTAAGGATCTGCCAAATAAGATTTTCCAATAGCATGGTGTTTAATTCCTGATCTTAAGGTTTCTTTTGTATAAATTGTATTATGATCAAAAGTTTCTTCATTAAAAAGAAGCTTGATGCTCTTGTTTAGGTGGCTCAGTTATTCTAAGCATTCCACGAGCGGTAAGGGTATCCCTACATGAGTCTCATAAGATTCTTGATGTGCTTTCTAAAAGAATCATTAGATAATCTTAACACAAATCTCAAACGAATCCGTCTGCGATTAATATAAGCGTCTCTAGCTGTGTAGTAGAAGTAACTCACAGAGGAATCAACTTGTGTAACAAATTTTCCCGTGCGAGGAATCTTCTTCTATTAAAAATTGCGCTCGTTGACTATCAAAAACGCTCTTCATGAGATTTCCAGTAGATTCTTTCGATTAAAAATGCTAGCTACGTACTTACATATGTATGCATGTTTGTATTTTACCCGACTAGTCCATACACACATGTCAAATGTAGCCAATAAGGGCAAGGACTAGTCCAAAGGTAACCCCAATTAATAGAAAAAACATGGCATATTTAACATTACGATGTCCTAGGTCAGGACCATATAACCCAGCTTGCATTACAAAGGAGTAGTCTTAAAACTACTCCATGGTATACTCCAGAGGATTAGCTTTGAAATCGTTTCAAAATTAAAACATTTCGTTAAAAAACGAAAACATGTCGTTTCACTGCAAACTATTTTTAACAATGACATGGTCCATACTTGCATTACATTGGACCAGCCCGGGATCAAAATGGATCAAGTAGTCCAATATAATTTGCAGGGTATACTAAAAATAATACATACATACATATGTACGTGTATATGTACATACTTATAAGAATACGTAAATTACTTACCCCTATTTATTAAGTTTTTGCACATGTTCCATTTTTGTCCGCAAAGATATTTTTTAATATAAAATTAAAAATTATTTTATTATATCAAATGTTTTGACAGAAAATTTAGTAAGCAATTGGGGCTTTTAACTATTTTTTGGTTGTGAATTCCGAATTTCATTTGTTGTACTTGAATTGAAACTATTCCAAAAATCAATAATTAGCTGCAATAAATGAATTAACATTTATATTACAAAATTTATTGACGAAAGCAAATTATTAATTGCAATGACCAATATTCAGTATTGCCCTGTATTTAATTCGGTTGTGATTCTAACCATTTGTACAAATTTTTAGAACTAAATTAAATTAGTTATCATAACTAATAAAAGAATTGAAGGAATCATATTTCAGTTAGAATAACGTTTAAATAATCAAGAGAATTAAAAATCAGTTAGAACTTTACATTTTTAGTAGATGCAATAATAAATGATCTTACTTGATCAATATTTTATTCATGCAACCGTTTCCCAACCAATTTGTTTCAACTTTATAGTATTAGCCCTTTAATGCATGATTTTTTCTTTTGGATTGAAAAAAATGTTTTTTAATAGAAACTTAGGCGTAGATTTCGTAAAAAATAATAAAAAAATTTTAGAAAATAGTTTTGAGTGTTTATTTCGAAAAAACCGTATGTAGAGTTTTGGCAACAACATGCGTTTCGTACTTACATTTTTAAGGCATAAACAATAGTCATATACATATTTTTATTACATGCAGGTGCTTAGAAAATTGTTTCAGTTTATGAAACAAAGCAAAAAAATGCGATTTTTGATCTAGCACAAAGCAACCTTACATTTAGTGCACTCAGTCCGTGAAAATCCATTGCACCCTAGAAGTTTGCACCTGTTTTTAGTAGAACGTCTATTTTCAGTATGCCCTATAATGCCCTATATAATCGGTCCGTTTATCTGGTGTCGGTATGGGTTTTGTTGGTCCTCGGAGCCTTTACCACCATCTGCCTTTCTGGTTAAAGGTCTTCCGCGTTTGTTTTCATATGATTTATAGGAGCAAAATGTTTCCGCCAGGTCTGATTTAGAATCTGGCAATGTAATGTTTGGGTGATTTGTTTTTTAGAGTATCCATGAAATTATTACGTCCATATCTGTCATATGGTAAAATAATCTAAAATACCACTTACGACTTTTCATTTTATTTTACGACTGCCCAAAAAGCTATCATAAAGTCAACTACTCCCATATGGGCGTCATAATTTTTGACCGTTTTTGTGTTTTTTTTTGCGTTTTGTCAAATCTATTGGCTGCTTCAACTGGTTTCTTGCCTACGTAATTTGAAACTTACGTAACAAGCTTGTTCTCCTTCCATCATGTCACAGTGAAAGCCATACTTTAATAATTTGTAACAAACTCCTCATAGAAACCCCGTGCAACAGGCCGTTTCATAAATTATTTGCGGCAGGTAATTTGCAGTTCTTTCCAAGCCGATTTCTGTGAACTGTGCCCAACAAGTATATTTCCTGAGTCCATAGATAATACTTTAATGGAATAGACGTATAATTATTGTCGAAATAAATAACGTGGTTCATTTTACGGGGAATTGAAAGGAACAGTCTAACCACAGTCTACCCAAAAAAATTGTAACCGTCAAGTAATATTTATGTCTCAAACGCATGTTGTACACATTTGGCAACATACATTTTTTTTTCAAAAATATTGCATTTATTCAGTAATATTGTTAAATAAAAGATGCCCAGGCTATAGCTAACCTGTCAACAGATGCAAATTTATTTTTTTCCGATGTGCTAATACACGATTCATAGAAAACAAAAAAATACAAAATTTGATTTTAACTAAGATACTGATCTTTATCAGCCACCTCAATGAAATGCCAAATACATATCAAAGCAAAAAAAAACAAAGTAACGTTTTTCTTTTATTAATATTGCTTCTGTGTGCTTAGAAACGAACTTTTATGAATGCACACACATTGGAACATAAAGAAAATTAGCTAGAACTGGTATGTAGACAATTGGCAACAGTATGCTTTAGAAAATCTTGATGTATTTTATATTAAAAATATCTATAAAAGACTAATAGTCCGAAGTTGCAAACTTTTTATAAAATAAGTCCAAAGGTATATTAAGTGTTATAAAGTCCATTTATAAAGAAAGTTTTCGTTATCAAATTTTTCTAGAAATTGAGGATTTTGTTTGGAAACAAATTGCTTGCCTTTATTAATTTAAAGCAGTTTAAGGAATGTATTTACAAAATGTTCTTGTATTATGGCAAAAAGCTTTAAATATGTACATACGTATACAATATAAGTACATACACATAAATAGAAGCTTTTTTTAGTTCCGTGTTATAAAATAAGTTCTACAATCGAATTTAAATGGCTAACTTAGTACCAATTTACACAAGGGCCATTTCTTGCCGGACATTTTTTAAATTCTCTTTTAATCTTACCTGAAACGTTTACATATAAACCTTCGAAGTCAGACAGAAATTAATACTTGTATGTAAAATACGAAAAGTAAGAAAGATAAATGAAAAAATGTCCAGTATAGATAGTCATGTACTACACACTCTACCTTTTCGACCCCTCGCCCTCAAACGTCATCTGTCCTGCAAGAAATGTCCCTAGTGTAAATTGGGACTTATGGCGATTTCTTTTCTGAAAAAAATATGTTACAGTATATACATGTAACATTTTCTAATGTTACCTATAATCACTGGAAGTGTTACATGTTGTGCAATTTCAATAGAACACATTTAGCTGCTTTTATTTACAACTATTACACTTTCATCATTAATGTACTTCATGAGCGATTTTTAAAGCTATTTGAGCGGTTTCTGCACGCAATTATGGCTTGGAAACAAATATTGACATCACTAATGGCTTAGAAAAATTTAAACGATTATAATATAAATAGACTTGTTTTTGATTTTAATGTGTAAATATATTTATATTTTGTTTTATTTTTACAAAATTATGAGCGGTATGAATTATGACAAACAAAATAAAACATTGGTTGTACAGTATTTTTCGTTTAGCTGCACATTCAAGTTTGCATGAATATTCGTGCAGGTACGCAAAATATTCTCCTACGCAGTATTCACTTAGCAGCATAAATAATGCTGCTAAGGGAAATCACTTACCTGAATATGTGTGCCCTTAGGTAAAATTTTTTTCTTATTACAAAAATAGATTTAGTCATGCATTCATTATATTCAACAATTTTTTTAACACAGTTTTAAATTTAATATTAATATATCGTCATCTTAAAGACCTAATAACCTATCTGCAAAAATTTCAAAATTAAGTTTTTTATTGATTTTTATTTCCTATATCTAACGCATATGTGTGCAAAATTTTGAACATGTAATATTACAAATGACAAAGTTTTTGTACCTAGAGGACCGTTACGCACAAGAAAAGAGAAAAAATCATCAAAAATCACAATAAAAGTTTAATTTTGTTGCATAGTTTAATTTAAAGTTTAAACAAACATTAAGTACTCTTTTTTTACTTAAACCAGTAAAAGAAACTATAACTTTTATTACTGTAACATTTTTAGTGTGTAATAGCTGCAACGTAAGGAAATTACTCGCCAAAAATTCATATGTATTTCATATTCATACTAATTAGTACTGCAGATAGGTTATTTGGTTTCAGATTTTTACATTTCCAAATAACCAAATAACAAATAACATAAGCTGTGTTTAGAAAAATGAAATTTTCTAAACCGATATATATTTCTGGTTTCATTTTAATCAAAATGTGTAATTTTCGTTTCAATATTGTAAATAGTTTCAATTTTGTAACGTTTTTTCCCTCTCCTGTAAACTTTTGAAAACTGCAGATAGGTTATTTCGTCTTTAGAGTGCTATATTCAGCTGTGCCGAATCATTGACACCCTTCACCGACAGTTTGAATATTGAATATAGCTGCCAGATCAACTGTATTTTCAATTTAAATTTATTGCCTTTCTTTATCATAAAATAGCGATATGATTCATTATTTTTTTTTTTTTTATGAGGCACTTAAAAATAATATTTTGTCTTAAAAATAAACATTGCTGACCAAAAATCGAATGCTGTTATCCAAAATATGCACTTAAGCAAAATGCACGTACACGACTTTTTTTCTAACAAAATTTAGCCATCATACACAATGCTTTGTATTTTGTGCAGATATGCAAAAAATGCAGGTAAGTGAAATGCAGCTAAACGAAAAATACTGTACAAACAAAGTAGTAAGTACCAAAGTTGTAAGACAGGGCAGTATGAACACCTTAAGTAAAAGTAAGGGTAAAACATGCAACATGTTTTGCATGTTTTTATCAACATATTCACAAAAGAACTTGAAAATTTTTCCCACAATTGTATTTTTTGTACAAACGAACACAAAAATGTAGAACATGTAACATTAATGCAACATATTTCTCAGAAAAGAAATCGCCATTAGTGTTATAAAAATGGAACGAGTTTAATACCATGTTCACACGGACAGCAATATTCGTGTTTCGCTCTCTTATTCCTGTTTCGCGCCCCAAACATGATTGAAACGACTTGTTTTCCCATACAAAATTTTGAGAGCGAAACAGGTCGTTTCATTTTGAAACAGGCTGCGAAACAGGAAAAATGTACTGTCATCTCCAATTTTGATAACATTTATAGTTAGTTTATCTGATCTAGCTATCAAAAAAAAATCAAAACAAAGAAAAAACAAAACAAAAAGTGTTGTTTAATAAAATAAAGTGATAATTATAACATAATAATATTAATAAAAGTATTAAATAATATATGCTTAAGTTTTATTTACTTTTTTTTATCTATTTAAAAAAAATCACACTTACAACACAAAAAAATTGTCAAATTGAAACAAGAATGAGTCGTATGAACAGCATGTTTGGCAAACTAGTTTCAAAGAGCGAAACGAGTGGTTTATAACGTCGTATGAACATAGCATTAGTTGTTGGCAGTAGGGATGGTCAAATTAAAAAAATTTATCGATATACATATATCGAATCGATATATATTAAATAATAAATATCGTTATATCGAACGTATTTTGCTGAAACTATTAGCAGATTAAAAATAAAAAAATATATGCAGAAATCTTATTTTTATTCCAAATATACATATGTACATATATGGGCACATATATTGTTTCAAAACAGCATAAAATGAATCTTTTCAAGTTCGTTTGGCTTTACTGTTTTCATTAGAAATCCGCAATGTGAAAACTTCGCTTTTCTCTTAACTCTTCTTCTTATAAATGCCAATTATTTCGATCTTCATATTAGTTCAAAAAAACATATTATGCATGCAGTGATGCCAATTCTTAAAAAAACATGTTGTTGGAAAAAAGGCTAAAATTTCGAGTTTTTAATGAAGTCTGCCTTTAAAAAATATAGAATTCGATTGTCGTATTTCAATATCGATACATCGGTAATTTAAATATAGGCGATATATATCGATTATTTTTTTAAAATATCGATATTTTGATATATTGATATTTTTTGTCCTATTCTAGTTGGCAGATAACTCAAAAAAGGGTATAGGTCAGTTTCAAAAATACCACGGTACCCCCACGTCCGATTTAGTACTGTTCTGGTTACGCTCTTTTGTTTAAAAATTTAGTGTTGATAGTTTTGTTTAACATTAACAACAAGAGCTAGGGAACTAATTCCGACTCCGAGTCCTAATCTAACCTTAATGCCAAATGTATATGAGACTGGTACTTATTTAACTTTCAACTCTTTTTTTATTGAAGTCCATTTTAAATGGTTAAATATAGCAAGAAAAGGATTCAGTAACAATTTCGAACCAATATTTTAATTATTGCGATTTCGAAGTCTTTTTATTTTGGAAATTATTAGAATATTTGTCATGCCGAAAAAGTTTGGAGTCGGAGTCGCGATTTTTTAAATTTTCCATAAAAAAAATATGTTTTTTTCCATAAAAAAAATATGTTTGAAAAAGTACCAAAATGTTGAAAAAAGTACTCTTTTGCTTGGTGGTCAGTACCATCTAAATTTTAAAATTTTCCATCACTGGTATAGGTATGTATATACCATTATCCGTGTTGGTCGGGACCAGAAGCATTACAGATAAACGATTTTCACGGTTAATCGAATAACAATTTTGATTATACAGTTTTTTTTTTTAATATTTTTATTATTTAACAAGTGAACATTGGTGTACATTTGTGTGAACGCAAGTTATATGGACAACTTTTTTCGTATTTTCACTTGGCAAGCCCCTTAGATAGAAAAAAAAATATATAAAAAATTTTAGATCATTTGCATAGTTATTGGGTGTGCGTTGAACCCACGAATTTTGCTAAAATGCTATTTTTCTCACTATGGTTCGCTTTAAGTGTTCATAACTTCAGTAATATTTATTTTAGAGAAGAACCTTATTCACAAATATTCTAGGGCTATATCTTATGAACAATGCTGCTCTGTATTAGTTTTCTTTAACATGAATATTTAATCCAGAAAAAAACCAAATTAAAAAATAACACCGAAATTTTCACATATCTTCGCATTCTTTGCCTGGTGATTACACTACGTGACAAATTTTCAACAAAGTCGTGACCAAATGATTCTGACAGCTAATCTTCATGTAAAACTTTCCCCTGAATCCGAATATGAAGTGAAGAATTGTCAAAAGTATGACAGTTTTTGAGATATTCCAAAATAACCGTTATTTGTGTTTTTAAAAAAGATATTTTTCTAATTTGGAATCAATCTAAAAGGGTTGCCAAGTGAAAATACGAAAAAAATAACGGTCACCCTAGTGTACATACATATTTACATTTAAAAAAATCAGTTCAAGAAATTTATGTAAATTTTAAATTAAATAAATATGATCTGGGAATTTTTAATTTTCATGGTGAGTAAATTTTTTTTTATAAATTTTCACATTAATTCGAATGTGTATTCTAAGTCAAATTACAATCCATAAAGCATTCATACTTTTATAGGCCCATTCCATCAATAATTTTCAGGAATATTTTTCTATGCACTATCAGAATAATAAAAATATACAAACACAAACATTCTGTTAGTGCATAGAAAATTATTGATGGAATGGGGCTTTTAAAGTATGAAGGCTAGGGTGACCGTTAAAATCAAAAGTTGGATTTATTCAGCTCTCACTCGCCAATTTGGTGGGTATTGATAAAAAAACAACTCGAAAAATTTTTTAGGACGATCGGCGAAGGCTAAGCCGTCCCTCAAGCCCGCCAAATTTTGAGAAAAATCGTAAAGTCCGACTTGTATGACTTATATTTAGGAAAATATTAATTTTACATAAAAATCGTTTTCCAAGAAGTTGTTGTTAGTAAAGTTTCCAACAACTTTTGCCTTAACAAGTTTTCTCTAAAACTCATATTGAACAAAACCTAAATAAAATAAAAAGTAAACAGCGGCATTGTTGCGAATTTTTTCTTTAGAACGTTTTTTCTTACACACGTCAATTCAGCTTTAATATTTGTGTTTGTGTGCGTTTGCTTACAAAAAAAAGTCAAACGCATATCATTTGTGTCTTACGTACCACGGTTGATAAAGTTGGTGCAATGGTACTTTTTCGATACAATTAAAAGCCAAAAAGTACGGTGGTACCCCCGTGACTCATTTGGTACTATTTCCAAATTTTTCAAACGTAAATATTTATAATTGATATAAAATGGCAACTCGTACTTACTGTCCAATGACTATAAACGGATTTCAGTGTTTGGTGCAAATGGTTTTGCCAAAGTGCAAATGCAAAATTTCGTAGCGTTTTTATGAAATCTTAAGGAAACTCTGTGTATTTTGTTGTTGGATTTAACAAAACAGCTATGATATTTTGCATTTGGTCTTTGCAAGACCATTTGCAACAAACACTAAACTTCGCTATTGTGAATAGATTTTTGCACTTGATCATTGGAAGATTGCATATGCCACATTTTAAATTAAGTATCAGCGGCAGCATATAAGCCTTCATGCCAAAATATTATAAAAACAAAGGAACGAAATAGACCGTATGTACCAATGGTTTCAAGTGTAACCGAAATAAAAGTATTTTTCTTTTATAAAAAAAATTATTTATTACTATTGGGGTCGAACAAGTACGATTTTAGAAGTTCGTAAGTACGATATTGGTTTTCTCATTTTTCATCCCTGCAACATACCTGCACGCTTTCTTTATTCTTTAAGGGGGCTCTCATATAAAATTGTCAACACAGACAAGAAATATATTGAAGAAAAAGCCCCAAGGGGGATTAAATATTTGACGGACCTTCATTAGTTTTTTGTGCTTAACATTTTCTTAAAACATACTTGCCTTATATCTCCACTAGGGAAATAACTTTTTAACAATTTTTTAAAATATCAAAATTGGCATAGCACAGTCCGATAGAGAATAAAAAACTATAAGGGAACGTATATATATTTTTTCGCTAAGGTCAAAAAAGTTCACGCACCAACCGCGATGAAGTTTTGGAAATTTTTAATTTTCTTTTTGGTTAAGAAAAATTAATAATTTGTTTATTTAAAACAAAAAATAGCTCAAGTATGAAATTAATATTTAGAGATGGTAAGAGATTTTTCCGCAAACTAAAACGTATCTTTAAACTTTTTTTAACAAAAAAATATTAAAAAAAGAATAAAAAACACCGTATAAAATTATGAACATTCAATATTGAACATTAAATTTTGATTGGTTTAGAAAAACCAATTGGTGCGTGAACTTTTTGAGAAAAATTACAAAAGATTATGATTTTCGTAGTTACTAGTACATGGTTGACCTCATGGTACTATGCCAAAAAATTGGTTACTTTACTTTTTATTTTAATTAGGTTTTGTTCAATATGAATTTTAGAGAAAACTTGTTAAGGCAAAAGTTGTTGGAAACTTTACTAACAACAACTTCTTTGAAAACGATTTTTATGTAAAATTTATATTTTCCTAAATATAAGTCATACAAGTCGGACCTTAAGATTTTTCTCAAACTTTGGCGGGCTTGAGGGACGGCTTAGCCTTCGCCGATCGTCCTAAAAATTTTTTTGAGTTGTTTTTTTTATCAATACCCACCGAATTGGGAGGTTAGAGCATGGAAAAATAGAAAAAAAATTTGATCCATACAGTTAACGACCACCCTAATGAAGGCTCTTGGAATACACATTCGAATTAATATGAAAATGTTTAAATAAGTATGTCTACATTAAATTTTCTATTGAAAACATGAAACAAAAATGTCTAGTACTTTTCAACTGCCATAACGGTTAATAGAGGTTATCACGGTTAATCAAAGCAAACAATTTAAAAACATTGGAAACAAAAAACAATAGACTGATATTTGGCCATCACGGGTATTCGGGGTCACCGGTTAACCGGATCGAGGCCCCTTTGCAAATATTTTTCGTTTAGCTGCGCATACAAGTTTGTACGAAAATTCGTGCAGGTACGCAAAGTATTGCTGCTTAGGAAATTCACTTACCTGTATAAAAGCGCCCTTATGTAAAATTGTTTTCTTATTACTAACATAGATTTTTTAAATACAGTTTTAAATTTAATATAATCATATGTATGCACAGAGAAAACAGATTCGTGATCACAACCGAATTTGGCGCCAATCGAATTTCGTCGGTTGCATGTACTATCACACAATTCGGTTCCAATTACTGAAAATTTCGTTGCTTAGCATCTTAGTTTTGATAGCAACATTTGAATTTTAGTACACTATCAGTCATAACAGCAGATTTTGTTAGTTGCTTATACCCGAATAAATGATAGCTGCAACTGAATTAACACATAATTGGTGTTCATAACAAGATATTCGATTGTCGTTATCAACATATTTTTTTTAACCGGTCAAATGTAGCCCATAAGGGGCAAGGACTTGTCCAATGAATGGAAAAAATGGCTTATTTTACAGTACGATGTCCTAGGGCAGCACCATATAACCCAGCTTGCATTACAAAGTAGAAGTCTTAAAACTACTCCATGGTATACACCAGAGGATTATATTTATGTTATATTTATGTTAATTTTTATTTTATTTATTTATTTATTTATTTGTCGTTCCATACACAAGACTAAGAGTCTCATATTGCAGTACGGAACTAATTTTTTGCAAAATGTTGTAATGTTAAAACTTAAAACTATTTACAAAATCATCAATATATATGTATTAAAGAATTAGATTATAAAAAATAAATTAATTAATAATAATAATCAAAAGTAATTATTTTATTAAAATCAAATAGTATTTTATTAAAATCAAATAGTAATTATTGTTAATTAATCAAATGTGGAAAACAAATTAATTATAGACTTTTTGAACTCAAGTGCGTTACATAAAAGTTGAGCATAATATGGAATTGAGTTCCAGAGATGAACGGCATGGATAAAGAATTGCCACAATGATATAAGGCTATAATGTCTAAATGGTATTAGTCTTCTTCCTCTACTTTCAATATTTGAGAATTTAAGTTTTACATATAGATGTTCAGGCTGTTTAATGTAGATGATTTTGTGTACAAAAATTAAGATACGCGTTTTTAGCAGATCTTTAAAACAAATGCCATATAATTTCATTGCAAATGTTGAAACTCGTGCTCGACGTCTTAACCCATAGACATAACGAATAATATTATTAAATGTTACATTTAGTTTATTTTCACTTATTGCGTCACAACTTGCAAAAAGTTCACAACCATACAACAAAATGGGTATTAAGTACGTTTTAGCAAGTAGTATTCGAATTTTGATTGGTGTGCAGTATTGAGTTCGCCATAGTGTTCTTACCATGGAAAACGTTCGACCGCATGCATATTTTATATGGTCAGACCATGTTAATGTGTTATTAAAAATAATCCCGAGGTTTTTTGCTGTGTTTACAATTTCTATGCATTGATTATTAATGGAAATATTGGGCATAAGGTTAAAATCAATTTTTGCCAGACGTTTACGTATAATAATACATTTGGATTTTCGGGGGTTAATTCCAAGACCATTTGCAGATGCCCACAAATAAATTTTATGTAGTTCTTTATTCAAAGTACTAACACACTTATTCAGCAAGGCTTCATTACAACTGATGTAGAGCTGAACATCATCTGCATACATTCTTATCCCACAGTGCGTGAGTACATTAGGGAGATCGTTTGAGTACATCGCAAACAGTAGTGGGCCTAATATTGATCCCTGTGGAACACCTCTTTTAACGGGTAGTGATACTGATGTCTTGGACGTGGTTTGAACATACTGATATCTATTATTGAGATATTTTGACAAAAGGCAAACTGCGGATGACGAAAAATTAAACATTTTTTCAAGTTTGAGGCACAATATGTCATGGTCAACAGTATCAAACGCCTTGGAATGATCAAGCAAAACTAAAAACGTGACGTTACCCCTGTCAACCTCTTTCCTTATCTCCTCAGCAACGTCAACCAGGGCAGTTATGCAGCTGTGTTTAGTTCGAAAACCAGACTGACGATCAGTTAATAAATTATTATCATTTAAGTAAAGAGTTATTTGGTTATGCATTAGCCTCTCAAAAACTTTAGAAAGGAAAGGTAAAATAGCTATAGGTCTGTACTCAGAGCTTGATTTAGGTACTGGTATAATTTTCGAGTTTTTCCATTGAGTAGGAAAATGACTTGTAGTAATAATTTTGTTAAAAAAAAACGTGATGAACGGGATTAATTGTGGGAGAAGAAGTTTAATAAATTTTGGATGAATACCATCAGCTCCTACAGCATTAGATTTTATGGATAAGCAACTTAACAATACGTCACATTGATCTACACTTTTAAAAAAGAATTT
The DNA here is from genome assembly GCA_930367215.1 of Pollenia angustigena. Lineage (NCBI taxonomy): Eukaryota > Metazoa > Arthropoda > Insecta > Diptera > Polleniidae > Pollenia > Pollenia angustigena. Next base: position 87,882,374 of record OV884060.1, read on the forward strand.
GTTGTTCTCAGAAACATTATCAAAATAATTAATATTAGTGTAGTAGTTGCGATCAGCTTCAACTATCGGGATATTCAAGAAAGTTTGATTTATACTATCAGCATCAATTGTACACATTTCATGAGTGGTTGCTTTGCCAATACCAATTTCACGAATAGTTTGCCATGTCTTTTTGGATCCCAGGGCACACGAGAACTTATTAGCGTAGAAATCGGATTTAGCCTTCTTTATCATCTTATTGGTTTTTTTTCTTGCAATACGGTATTCATTTAAAAGGTGTGTGGTTTTAAATCGTTTCCATCGAGAATACAATAAATTTCTATTGAACATTGCTTCTTTGATGTTGGAGGAAAACCAAGGTTTATTCCTCTGACTGACAGTTTTAGTTATCAAAGGGACTGTGTGATTAAATATATTACGTAGGTTATACTCAAGAAAGGAAAGCTGATCATCCACAGCAAGGATATAGTATAAACAACTCCAGTCAACTTTTAAAAACTCATTTTCCAGTGTTGCAAAATCAGTATTTTTTTTTCAAAACGAAAACATGTCGTTAAAAAACGAAGACATGTCTTTTTAATAATGACATGGTCCATACTTGCACTACATTGGACCAGTCCAGGATCAAGAAGTCCAATATAATTTTCATGGTATAAAAAACAATACATACATTCATACATACATATGAATGTACGTGTATATGTTCATACCTATAAGAATACGTAAATTACTTACCCCTATTTATTAAATTTTTCACATTTTCCATTTTTGACCGCGAAGATATTTTTTAAATAAAATAGTAAAAATTAATTTAATCTATCAAATGTTTTGACAGAAAATTTAGTAAGCAATTGGGGCTTTTAACTATTTTTTGATTGTGAGTTCCGAATAATTATATTTTCGTTTGTTGTACTCGAATTGAATCTATTCCAACAATCAATAATTAGCTGCAATAAATGAATAAACATTTATATTACAACATTTATTGACGAAAGCAAATTATTGATTGCAATGACCAATATTCAGTATTGCCCTATATTAAATTCGGTTGTGATTCTAACCATTTGTACTAATTTTTAGAACTTAATTAAATTAGTTATCATAACTAATAAAAGAATTGAAGGAATCATATTTCAGTTGGAACATCATTTTTATAATCAAGAGAATTAAAAATCAGTTAGAACTATACATTTTTAATAGTTGCAATAACAAATCATGTTACTTGATCAATATTTTATTACTGCAACCGTTTCCCAACCAATTTGTTTTCTGTGTGTGAATATAAAACAATTCCTTTAAAAACATGTTAGAGTGCTGTATTTATTCGACTGTGCTGAATTATTGATACTCTCCACCGCCAGTTCGAATATTTCTGGAGTGCACACTATATGATATCTGGATATTATTAATTAAAAAAATTTTATTTAATTAAAAAAAAACGGCGTCAGCTTTAACATTGGTCACGGTATAGACATATCGATTGGTTCACAATTTACCATGGGTTCAATTCAAATTCCCCTCCAGAAAATCATATTAGTTCGGTTAAAACTTTTACGAATCATAATATTTTACTCAAGCTAGTTCAAATTTCTAAAAAAGTTAAAACTTTATGATTACCGGTCAATAATTTAATATATCGTCGGTTGATTATTTAATTGTCGTATGTAATTTTTATCCTCATACGACAATTAAATAATCAACATTAATTTGCGAAGATGTTGGAATTTTCCCATAAGAAATACATAGGACTAAAAATCAAAATTTTTCAACATCTTTATAGCCTTTTCACACTTGTCAACATTTCACATCAATTTGCGAAGATGTTGGAATTTTCCCATAAGAAATACATAGGGCTAAAAATCAAAATATTCCAACATCTTTATAGCGTTTTCACACTTGTCAACATTTAACATTTAACATCAATTTGCGAAAATGTTGGAATTTTCCCATAAGAAATACATAGGGCTAAAAATCAAAATTTTTACAGAATGTTACTATCTCATTTTGTTCCCTTTTACATTTTTCGATTCTTTTAGTGTAATCAGTAGAAAAGTGGCAATAAATTCTGTTATTATTGTGGCATCACTGACAAAATGGCAGTTGCTTTGAAAGCAGCGTTACCATTTCTCAAGTTTTTCCTTTTTTGCAAGCCTTATTTTGCAAAATTTTGCTTAAATTAATTAACAAAATGAATTAGAAATACATTTTGGTGTATCTCTTAAAATGTTGGTACTTTTGTAGAAAAAAAGTATTTTCAAAAAATAAAAGTTTTTTTTCAGAAATGGTGACATTTTTTGTTAATGTTAAATGTTAGATGTTTCAAGTGTGAACGCGTATTTCACATTTTCAACATCTTCCATGCGTTCCTCCGAAATGTATGCAAGTGTACAAAGGGTATTAGATGTTTCAAGTGTGAACGCGTATTTCACATTTTCAACATTTTCCATGTGTTCCTCCGAAATGTATGCAAGTGTACAAAGGGTATTACAGAATGTTAATATCTCATTTTGTTCCCTTTAACATTTTTCGATTTTTTTAGTATCATCACTAGAAAAGTGGCAATTCATTCTGTTATTATTGTGGCATCACTGACAAAATGGATTTTGCTTTGAAAGCAGCGTTACCATTTCTCAAGTTTTTCCTTTTTTGCAAGCCTTATTTTGCTAAAATTATTAAACAAAATGAATTAGAAATACATTTTGGTGTTATCTTTTAAAATGTTGGCACTTTTGTAGAGAAAAAGTATTAAAAAAAAAATAAAAGTTTTTTTTTTCAGAAATGGTGAAATTTTTTTATTGATAGTAGATGTTATAGACCGCATTTACATCTATGCAATTAACGCCGAGTTTTTTTTTCTATTTTTTTTTGAAGTAGTTGCTGCGAAACTTTTTTCACATCTACATTTACATTTTTTTCAAGCATTTTTTTAACTTTTTCAACCCCGATTTCTTCCCTAGACCTCTTGGTAAAAAACAAAAAGTTGCATGCGAAAGTTGCGGCGTTAATTGCATAATGTAAATTAGGTCATACTGGGTACACACAGTGCAATCTACATGCAATCTGTTTCAATGCAACCTCAAAATATCAAAGCGTTTTGATGTTGATGCAATCTGGAATGAATAAAAATGAATTTTATTCACTAGATTGCGTACATGCGTTGCATAGTGTGTACCCAGCATTAGATGTTTCAAGTGTGAACGGGTATTTCACATTTTCAACATCTTCCATGCGTTCCTCCGAAATGTATGCAAGTGTACAAAGGGCAGTGATGCCAACTTAGTGCTTTTGGCACTATTTATGGTGCTTTTTGATGCCTCAAAACGCCAAAATTTTATCCAAAGTGCCAAAACAGAAAAAGCACTAACTTGGTGCTTTTTCAATTTTTCAATAGTGGCTTTAGTGCTTTTTACAATTCTCATTTTTTTCTACCTTTTTTTAAAACTACGATTATATAGAGAATGATTTAGTTGAACTTTGCTATTTGGGGTACAATTTTGAGAAGACTTGTAAAGATTTTAATATTTAAAATGATAAAAAAGTGATAAAAGAAAGTTACATTCGTTTTACCAAAAACTTTATTAACAAGATTAGAGCTAGGCTTTTGGAAATTTTACGAACCGTTGTTATTTTTTGCGTTGACAACATATTTAGTAATCGTAATCGGTAAAAATTTTTTTAAAAATGTTAGCACTGTTTCAAAAATAGAATATGGATTGGAAAATATTAGGAATTGTTAAAAAACATGCAGTCGGAAAACGTACAAAAAAACGCAAAGAATTTAAAAAAAGAAAAAAAAAGAGCCGTAGCTTGGTATATGCAAAGTGTTAAACAAATTAAAAAAAACTGACAGAAAATACTTTTATAACGAGCCATTTACACCTTATGTGTGTTCTTTATTCAGAAGCGTACATATGTTAAAATAATTGGATAATATCGTAAGCCAATTGTTTTATTAAACTTTGCACGATTTTAATTTGGATTTTAGTTTTCGTTTAGATTTAAACGATAAAATATAAGGATGTTTATTAAAATATATGCTGTCATTAAGTTTTTTAAACAATGGTCGGTCATTGCAAATTTTTGGTGATTGCAACAGGCCAGATTTTTTCGAGTTACCAAAATCGAGCTCGCACTGTATTACTTTAAACTGGTTTTATGGCCAATTTTAAATCCAAATGATTTGGATGATATTACAGTGTAAATTCGGTAATCCGGACTCCACTAATCGGGAATATTCGGTAATCCGGACAAAATTTCGCAGCTCATTGCGTATTCTATAATCCGGATTGATGGCATCTCTAAAGTCCGGATTGAATAACACCCATTTTTATTTATTTTTTTATTCAAATCACAGCATACAGTCGTTGCGTATTCAATAATCCGGATTGCTTGCAACACTATAGTCCGGATTGAATAACAAAATTAATATTATTTATTGTTAAGTTTGTATGTATGTAAATGTGTATTTTTTTATGTTAGCTGAACTGTACAAAGTAATTATTATAATTTTTGATAAATACATTAAAAAATGTTTATATACAAATTTAATTTTGGAGGTATATAATATTCGGCACAGCCGAATGCAACTGGTTTTGTGTTTAGTTAAATTGTAAAAATGGCTTAGTGCTTTTTTACGCTTTTTTTTGCTCGTAATAGTGCTTTTTTAAATTTTAAAGTGCTTTTTGCTCTCAAATAGTATAAATATACAATCAAACATACATATTAGACTGGCCCACGCTTGTATGGCAAAGTAAAAGTATTGTCCAATTCTTTCTCCACAAGCTTGATTTTGTTTCTTTTATTAAAATATATGTCTATACCAAAATCAATAGGAGAATATTTAGAGGTCGCGATGAATGACGACTTTTATGTTTCACATCTTTTACCTATTACATGCATTTACTTTTGGCTTATCATTATTGTACTTGTTTATGTATTGGTCTTTACTAGATTTACATTTGGTAAAATTAAAATATATTCATCCCTCTACATAATTATTTAACATATTTGAATACAGAATTACAAGAAACGGGCTTAGAAGGATTATGTTGAAATTTCTGACAATGAGTCAGATTCATCGCACGAAGAAGAAATGAAGGCCCCTATTACGATTTACAACTCAACTCAGTTGAGTTGTAATAAAGACAACTGGTTGTGATCAGTTGTAATTTTTGTTATGTTTTTGTTCAGCACAATTAAGCAAAGTTGTAAACCATAATACAAAAATTAAGAAATTACAACGCAAATGAGGTGAGTTGTAAACCGTAATAGGGGCCGAAATCTGTTTTTTAAAACGACTTTATTGGATCTATTGGCCGTGTAAGTCTATCTAACCCCGAAAAATCATTTAACTATCGCAACCTCTAAATATTGACAGATAGGATCAGCGTTGTAGAGCGCGAATATTCGCTACTTTTGTATTTTGGTCACCCTAATACATATGTATGTAAAAACATACATACACACTTTTCAACTTTATAATATTAGTATAGAAAATCTTGTTGTACCTCGTATGGTTAATTCCAAAGTGTTGAACGTGTCGTACGCATTAAAAATGCAATAACATTTTAAGCAAAAAATATTTTTACGTTTTCTTAAACCTTAAATTATAGCACTAAGAAAGCACTGTTATCTATGCTTAAGTTTATGGAGGGCGCGATTCTAGGTCAAAGATATTGGCAAAAGAAGTAGCAGTTCGAACTTGAAAATGACAGAAGTAGTTTTTGTGGCCATGTATAAAAAGGCGTAATTCAGCGAAACCTACTTTCAGAATTTTACGTAGTAATGTGACATTAAAATGTCTTGGTTGGATTCCAAAATCTTCTGTATTTTCTTTCTTTTTAAGCCAAAATCTGGGTCGATACGTGACATTTCGAACGTGAAATTTTTTCCGTAATAATTTAACTGAATAATGACCAAAATAAAATAAAAATTTACCGTTAATCCGAATAACATATTTCTCTTTAAACTCCTCCTTAGATTACAGACCATGTAAAAAAATTTTTTTGGAATAATTTTTATCAAATATCACCTCTTTTAAGAAAGATAAATATTAAAGAAAACATTCTCACAGATAAGAAATTACGTTTGCACATCTTTGGAGTCTGATTGTTCATCTTAGTGAACACATTTATGAGTAAATTTATAAAATTAGTACAATCTAAATATTTCTCTATATCAATATCATAAAATAATCAGCTTTTAATAACTTTTAAATTTTCGGTCACGGTGGACCTTTTGACGGAAATGCCCATATTATATATTAAAAAAAATCTATAAAACACTAATAGTCCGAAGTTATATACTGTTTATAAAATGAGTCCAAAGGTATATTAAGTGTTATAAAGTCCATTTATAAAGAAAGTTTTCGTTATCAAATTTTTCTACAAATTGAGGATTTTGTTTAGAAAACAAATTGCTTGCCTTTATTAATTTAAAGCAGTTTAAGGAATGTATTTACAAAAAGTTCTTGTATTATGGCAAAAAGCTTTAAATATGTTCGTATGCAATAAACACCAGGGGCCTAATTATGTCATCCGTGATCGAGTACTTTCTCGATTCGAAAGCAATTTTATTTCAGTCGATACTGAATGAATCGAAGTTATTTTTTCAGTATTGTGAAACTCAAATGAATGCTTTACAACACCGAAAAAATAATTTCGATTCGTTCAGTATTAACTGATATAATAAGATATTAAATTACTTTCGAATCGAGAAAGTACTCGATCACGACTGCCAGAACTAGGCCCCAGTTTTGCAAGTAAAATTTCGAAAAAGATACATTTTTGTTGGTAAAAAGATACACTTTTTCCCAAAATGATAAGTTTTGAAAAAAATTTGAAAATCCATTTTTAACGTTTAACATTTATTAACATAACAATTTTATTTCATATTTAATGAATATATTAAAGAAAATAATATCATATAAATTAATTTTTATTTCTATTAAAGTCATGAATATTAGCCGCCGTATTCATAAACGATTATTAAATTTAACAAATGTTTATTAAGGATAATTTTCATAATAAATTTGTCCTTTAAACCTTTATTAAGTCTGTCTTCATATGGCTCCTGTCTTATTGACAAGATTGCTACTTTATAGGCGTGAGCGACGAGGGGAAAAGAAACGAGTACACAGATGCAAATACTGTCTTTACGTTTTGCTTTCTTATTCGTTGTTTAATTTTGTTTTTGTTTTGTCAATATGGCATGATTCATTTGAACGCCAATTCCTGTTCAAAGAAGAAAAAGGAAGAATCTTGTCATAAGACATGAGCCGTATGAACTCAGACTAAATTTAAAATATTTTATAAATACACTAGCTTAACCCGGTGCGCTTCGCTACACAGTAAAAAAAAAATAAATATGAAAAAATTACGTTTTTTTTGTCATAATATAATTTATTTATTTACATCGTATTGTATTTAAAATTTTTTTGTCAATATACTTTTAACAAAAAAATTAATTTTATTATCAATAGCTTAATTAAATAATTCTTATTATGAATGATTATTGTAATGCTTTATGATACACAATATTTTTGGTCTTTCCTTCAGAGGCGTAAACAAATAAATTTTTAGGTCTTTCTACACGTTAGCATGCAACGTAAAGTTGTCCATGAGAAAAACATTTTTTTTTTTTTTTTTTTTTTTAAATATATTTTTATTATTGAATCTTTCTTATCGAAATTTACAATATGTATTCAAATCTTAATTCTACTTGTTGTTTATTAGTTGTTACCAGTGTAACCACTAACTGCTGTATTCAAATTCTAAAAATGTCTTCTAGTTAGGCTCAAAGTATCGGTTATTTTTAGCCTCTGGTGACCTTCGAACTGAAGCAGACCCCGAGCGAGGTAGTTAGGGTGGGCCATTAGTTTATCGATTTAACTTATTGAATATTTTTTAATTTCCTCCTGGATAGTGGGGACGTTGAGATCTCTGTGGATAATATCATTACGTATATACCATGGGGCGCAGATAATTTGTCGTAATATTCTAGACTGTCTTCTTTGAAGCTTTTGGATGTTAGATGCGCATGCAGTACCCCATAATTGGATGCCATATGTCCATATTGGTTCTATGATGGACTTGTATAAGAGAATTTTGTTGTCTAAGGACAAGTTTGAGTTTCGACCGAGAAGCCAATGTAGTTGAGCTGCCTTAAGTTTCATAGCCGTTATTTTCGCTTCAATATGACGCGACCAGGTCAAGCGTCTATCTATATGAATTCCCAAGCACTTAACATGGTTTTCTACCGGAACAGTGATGTTATTTATTTTTACAGCTGGGCACGTTTGTCTTCTGAGCGTGAAAGTTAAGTGAGCACATTTAGCCGGGTTAATCTTTATTCTCAATTTTTCTAGCCAGGCCTCTAGTTCATTGATGTGGGACTGCAGATTTTGCGATGCGACTTTTGGGTCATGGTTAACGCTAATAAATGCTGTGTCGTCTGCAAATGTAGAGGTATGCGTGCTCAGGTTTGTTGGCATATCTGCTGTGTATATTATATTTAGAAGCGGTCCTAATATGCTGCCTTGGGGGACACCAGCAGTAATTTTCTTGAGGGGGGAGTATTTATCTTGCGACCTTACTATGAATGTTCTGCCTGTTAGATAGCTCTCCAGAAGCTTGTGAGTGTTTTGAGGAAGCATTCGTGTTATTTTGATGAGTAGCCCATCATGCCAAACTTTGTCAAAAGCTTGGGAAATGTCTATAAACAGTGCTGAGCAGTATTGCTTTTTCTCAAACGCCGATCTAATAAGGGTGACAATTCTATACACTTGTTCTATTGTACCATGTTTCGCTCTGAAACCGAACTGGTGATCCGGGATGATGTCGTGTTCATTTAGATGAGGAGTTATACTTAAAACGAATATTTTTTCGAAAAGCTTCGATAGGATTGACAATAAGCTTATCGGTCTGTACGTCGCAACCCGGCTAGCATCTTTTCCTGGCTTGGGAATCATCACAATTATAGACCTCTTCCATGAGGATGGGAAGTATCCGACTCTTAATATAGCGTTAAAAATGAGCAGCAAGATTCTGGAAGCAGACGATGGTAGGTTTCTTATCATGGACCCTGTGATGCGGTCAGGTCCGGGAGATTTTCTAATATTCACTTTTTCTATTGCAGATTTTACTTGAGTTATGTTAAATTTTAATGGATGGTTTACCTTATCAGGAATGATTAGACGACAGGAACAAGTATGTGCATCATGTGGCGTGAAAACTTTCTCAAGGTGGCCCGCGAAAGCGTTCAATTTTTCATGTGTGTTTTTGGCCCAAGTGCGGTTTTCCAGTCTTAATGGAGATTCTTGGGTTATAGGGCATTTCATATGCCGTACAGCCTTCCATAAGCTATAATTGGAGTTTTTTGTGGCGTCTAGGCTGTTTAGATAGCCTTCTATTGCAGACTCGTGAATCTGTCTCAATTTGTTGCGAAGAGTGGTCAGGCATAATTGTAGTTGGGCCTTAGTGGTTGGGGAACGATTGTTTTGCGATTGTCTTCTTAACTTCCTTTTTTCTCTGATAAGGGTCTCTATATCCGTCGATGTATTGTAAGGAGCACGTTTAATTGTCCGCTTGATTGGGGTTGCATTTCTTGCTGCAGTATCCAAGACTTCTGTAAATCGGTCGACAGCTATTTGGATGTCAGATGAATTTTTTAGGGGAATGCACTGTGATAGGTGAGAGCTCACATACATTTTATACTTTAACCAATTTGTGTTGCTGTTTGGATAGGAAATAAAGTTTGCCGCTGCAGCGTCAGAGCTACCTTTTAAAATGAGGATTGAAGGTGAATGATCAGACGAAAGATCATAGGAGGAACTTACTAGTACCTGATCGCGCTTGATGTTTTTGATTACAGCAAAGTCAATAAGGTCTGGAAGCTTATTGAAGTCGGTTGGCCAATAGGTAGGCTCACCACTCGATACCACATCAAAATTATTTGCAGTTACGGTATTGTATAGCTGATTACCTCTAGGACTAATAAGTCTGGAGCCCCAATATGTATGTTTAGCGTTGTAGTCGCCAGCAGCAATGAATTTCTGGCCCAATGTGGAGAAGAAGTTGAGAAATTTATCGTTTACAATTTTGTGCCTCGGGGGACAATAAACGGATGTTAACGTTAGATTGAAATCAGTAAGATTTATAGATGTGGCCTGGATACAATCTTCTTCGAACTCTGGCAATGGTAAGTGTCTGATGTGTTTGTGCACAATTATGGCTGTGCCACCACAAGCTCGTCCACTGGGATGTTTTGTGTCATACGTAAGTTAACCATTTACCATAAAGCAGTTTTTATGAGTAAAGTGTGTTTCAGAGACAAGAAGTACGTCGATTTCATGCCTATGAAGAAAGTTTGCAACTTCGTGTTTATGTTGGGATAACCCGTTTGCATTCCAGAAACATATTTTTAATTGGTTCATTTTTTGTTGAGTAGAACTTGCAGGAGCATGTTCTGGTTTCGCATCATTTCCTGAAACATGTTCTGCATAGTGGCCATGAAGTTATTCATAGTTTGAATTAAATTTTCAATTGAGGTAGGCATATTTCCAGAAGGCATTTGTAGACCTTCCCTAGGAACATTAGCGTTTGGAGGTTGCTTTGCGTTAGAAGTACTCGGGGGATTTTTCGCATTAGGGTTTCCTTTTAAGACTTGGGCATATTATTGGTTTTGATTCTTTGTTTGTGAAGTACTAGCAATAGAGCCAGCGGCTTGGCTGGGCGCATGTGACGGACCATATTGGGAGTGAGTATATTTTTGAACTAAAGCAGGTTTTTTTAAATGCAAGAAGACTCTACAACCCCTATAGTTTGCCGTGTGATTTTGGCCACAGTTGCTGCATTTCTTAACATTCGGGTCAGCTTTAGAACGATTACATTCGGCGGTTTTATGAGCGTCGCCACAAACCACACATACGTGAGGCAATTTACAATATGATTTTGTATGCCCATATTCCTGACAGTTTGTGCATTGGGAGGGACCCTTTCGTTTTAATGGCTCCTCAACAGTTATTCTCCTGTTGAGTAGGTAGCGCAAGTTGTATATGGGATGAACTGAATTTTTGGTTTTGAGAACCGATGAATCAAACGGTATTTCAACGCGGTGCATTGGTTGAGGAACTTTATTCCTGTTCAAAATGTTATGAACAGATTTTACCTCATACCCCTCTAGCTCTATGGCAGATTTTATTTCCTCTGTAGGAACAGAACTATCTATGCCTTTTATGACAATAATCAATCCCTTAGCACTTTTTAATTGATATGTATAGTAACTTTTATTTTCTGCGTCCAGGTGTCTTGATATAATACGAAAGTTCGTTTCTGTACTGGCTTGAATTTTGGTTTCTTGAATTTGCCCGCGTCGTATAGAAACGACGTAGAAATTATTCTTACCTACCAGTTGAATCAACATGTTGACTATGCTATTTGATGTTTGCTCCCGCAGATAGATAGGTGGCGGTTTAACTTCTTTAGTGGTTGTTCCATGTGCTGATTCTGCTTCTTCATCGTCAGGTATGGATAGTACAGAGAATCTGTTACCATTTGTTGGCAGACTACAAAAGAACCCATGTTCTTTTGAGCAAAAAAAACATCCGGATAAAAAAAAATATATTAATAAAAATTTTACATTTAAAAAAAAAATTTTAAATTTAAAAAAAAAGATTTAAAAAAACAAAAATATTTGTTTTCAAAATATTGATCATATAGCTATCGAAGCTACTTGAGACAAATTTTGCTAACACCAATAGGTAATAAGTTACATGGATGAGAAAGAACACTGCATATGCTAAAAATTGAAAAAACCTCGTCTAGAGTTAGAAATTATTTTTTTTTATACATAAGCCACTCGCATCCCAAAAAGCGACTATTACTACCTTAAAGGAAACGACATAAGCTTTCTTTTGAACAAAAAAAAAAAAAAAAAAAACATTCCCGCTAAAAAAAAAATAAAAAAAAGTTTTAAATTTAAAAAAAAAAATTAAAAAAAATTTTTTTTAAAAAACAAAAAAAATTTCTTCAAAAGATGGATCAAATAGCTATCGAGGCTACTTGGGACAAATTTTGCTAACACCAATAGGTAATAAGTTACATGGATAAGAAAGAACACCTGTATGGCCAAAATGTCAAATTTTGACCCCCACTAACTCAGAAACTTTTAGACCGATCTTGTTAAAAATTTGTGTCTAAACTACTATCCAATAGGACTAACCTTGGTGCAAATTTCATCCAAATCGGAAGACATCGATTTCAAAATTGGGTAACTTGACATGAAATTCCCCATATGTATTTGCTAATGATTTAATATAAGGTACACACATTTCGATGTCTGTTAGGCACTTTGTTTAATATACTTAATGAGATCATTAGTAATAAGCATAAAAAAGAGTTTTGTTTGAAGCACAGAGGACAGTTTGAAGTGTTGTGGAAGCAAGATGTTAAATAGAAAAAGAATATCATTCAGTGAAAAAATAAAAATTTTAAAAGAATGTAAAAAGGTGTAAGTCTTTCTCTGATATCGCAAAAGTATGGAATACCAGTCTTCGATTTGCACTTTAAAAAAGATGGTAAATAAAATTGCTTACACATTTCTTTAGTGAGAGTACTGCAAGAAAAAGCACTTGAAAAAAAGTTTGCAAGCTTCATACAAACCATCATTTATTACTGATTTTTTAGACAAATAATTTTTCCCAATATGTCAACACGTACTTACGTATGCAAGTTCAATAAACAGGAATATAATGAAAGCTTGATTTAATGATAAATGTAGTTAATTTTGTATTTAAAAAAAAGTTCGGTATTACGAATCTCTCAGTTTAATGAAAGGGGCTGACATTATATCATCCGTTATACCGGGCTTTGCCTGTACTGCAATTATTTTGTAAAAAATTGAAATCAAAATCTTTTATTTTATTTTATTTATTTATTTCTTTTCGATGTCCCATACACAAGACTTAAGTCTTATATTGCAGTATGGAACTGAGCTAACATAAATACAATGAATCAGATAACAAAACTGTATTATATATTATTAAGTAATTAAAAAATGAAAATAGGATTAATTATAATTTAGTTTCATATGACAATCTTAGCAAAAATCAATATGAAGCATGCAAAAATATAAATGTAAATTCAACGTGAAAAATTTCAAAAAATATATTTCCTGAATTGTCGTGCGTTACTTATGGTCTGTAATCTATAGGGAATTCCGTTCCAGAGACTGATGGCATGAATAAAGAATTGATACTTGGAGATCAGAGTTTGATAAGCAAATGCAATAATTCGTTTACCTCTGGGAAGCGTTGAAAAACTTAGACGTTCATAAAGATGCTCCGGTTGATGTGTATATATAATTTTATGCATGAACAGCAAAATGAGCACCTTTAAATAATTATCAAATGCCATAGAGCAATGTTGAGTAAGGGGAGATATGATCAGATCTTCTAAGGTCATATACATATATACCGAATTATCACGACTGGCAAATAGTTCACAGCCATACAATAAAATCGGTATCAGGTAAGATTTTGCAAGGAGAGTTCTAATTTTAATTGGAGTACAATACTGAGTTTGCCAGAGATTTCTTAACATTGAATATGTTCGACCACATACAAAATTAACGTGGTTCGACCAGGTGAGAGTGTTGTTAAAATAAACACCAAGATTTTTTACCGAGTTTACAATATCAATGGACTGGTTGTTTAAGGACAATATAGGATTAAAATCAAGTTTCAATAACCTCTTTTTAATAATTAACGCTTTCGACTTAATAGGATTTATTGCCAGACCATTAGCAGTAGCCCAATCATAAACACGACCTAACTCCTGGTTTAGTGTCCTCACACATTCATCAACAGCAGTATTGCTGCAACTAATGAAAAGCTGGACGTCGTCAGCATGGAATCTAACCCTGCAGTATTCGAGTTTACTCTGAAGATCATTTTCGTATAATGAAAAGAGAAGAGGACCTAAGATCGAGCCTTGCGGAACACCCCGGGTTAATGGTAATTTGGTCGAAACCGAGGAAGGTGTTTCAACATATTGACACCTGTCGGTTTATTAAGCATGTGGCAGTTGATGCGAATCCAAACATCTGTTTAAGCTTATAACACAAAATGCTGTGGCCTACCGTGTCAAATACTCTGGAATGATCCAGGAGAACTAAAAAATGTATCATTACCGCATTCTACCTGTTGTCTTATGTCCCCAGCAACATCCACAAGAGCCGTAACACAGCTGTGATTTTCACGGAAACCAGATTGACGACCAGTCAGCATATTATTTGTTTCAATATATTGTGAAATTTGTTTATGAATTAATCTTTCAAAAACAATGGCAAGATTGCTATTGGCCTGTAATCAGAATTGGATTTTGGTATAGGAATAATCTTAGCCAGTTTCCATATTTTTGGATAGTGGTTGGTGGTAAAAATCTTATTAAAAACAAAAGTTATAAAAGGAAGAAGTTTAAGAATGAGGATCTTCAAAAACCTATGATCAATTCCGTCTACACCAACTGCATTAGATTTTATTGATAATACACTGGATAAGACGTCAGACTGCCCAACATGAGTAAAATAGAAATGATTGTGTGCACTGTCATTAGCGAGGTTATAGTAAGCAGCAGATGGATTCACATATGGGATATTTAAAAACTGGTTATTTAGGACGTTAGCGTCGATAGTACAGGACCCTTGGCTACAAGCCTTACCAATACCAATTTCACGAATTGCCTATCGACCCTATGGCAGCGGAAAACTTTGAAGCATAGTAGTCAAATTTTGCTTTCTTAATTAATCTGTTGGTAATCCTACGTGTTACTCGATATTCTGCATGCAATTCTGCGGTTTTAAAACGTTTCCACCGAGCATATGAGGAATCTCTGCGATTAATCATTTGTTTTATGTCCTGAGTGAACCAGGGCTTATTATGTCTGTTTACATTCTTTGTTTTTAAAGAAACCACACAAGATCATATAAATAGTTTAAGTTGTGTTGTAGAAAAGAGAGCTGATCATCAACTGAAATCAGGTTATATAGCACACTCCAATCAATCCTGAGCAATTCTTCCTCTTATCTAACATACTCAGTGCTCTGAAAGTCACGGTATCTAACAAGTTGCTGTGGCACATTGAACTGTAAATTATACGTCATGAAAATTAGGTCATGGTGTGAGAAACAAGTGGCAGACAGTTGATCATAAAGCAAAACCTTCGAAATATCCGCAACAGAGAAGAGATCAAGAAGTGTATTATTTGTACTTGTATAATGCGTAGCTATATTTCTGTGGCATTTTGACAAAACATCTTAACTCGAATTTAAAAAGTTGAAAAAAATGTTGTTAATCATACGAATTTTCATTCAAAAAACATTTTTGTTTAAGTTTTTAAAATTTTGTATTATAAACGAAATTTTTCTTTAATTTTGATTTATTTTATTATTTAATAAAAATGATTTTTTCACCGAGTTTTTTTAAAAAACTTTTTTGCTATCTTATCTCGACTTAAGATGTTTTGTCAAAATGCCACAGATTTGTGTTTGGTGAATTAAGACCAAGTGTAAGCATATCTCGTTTAATTTAAATTCCACTTCATTTCGATTTCCAGAACATGCCCGAAAATTTTTAAATTTTTATTATTTCCAGTAGCATATTTTAATATTTGGGAATTCACATTGGAATTTTAAAGATTTTAAAGATTTACAGCCACATTCTTACAGTAATAAATTTTAGAATATTGAAATTCTATTTTTGTTACTTGTAGGCAGT
Source organism: Pollenia angustigena (assembly GCA_930367215.1). Taxonomy (NCBI): domain Eukaryota; kingdom Metazoa; phylum Arthropoda; class Insecta; order Diptera; family Polleniidae; genus Pollenia; species Pollenia angustigena. Next base: position 87,898,146 of record OV884060.1, read on the forward strand.
GTTGCCAGACAATTTTTTTGCAAAATACCTACGCATGCTAAAAAAAATCCAATTTTTCCCTACACGTTAAAAAAGTGTGTCCCAAAAAAGTATAAATATTTCCTTTTTTTAGAGTTGTTCTTGTTAAGATAGTTTATACTTAAAGTATGAAGTATATAAAAAAAATATTTTTATGAACTTTCTTTACACGATCGTTTTCAAAATTTGTTCGGTCTTAAATCGTCGTAATTTCGATTTAAAAAACATGCCTGTTTACCTTCAGGTTATTATAAACACTCAAATTAATTTTGTGTACATTTTTAGCAATGTTCTGAAATTCATTCCGAACAAATGTAAGGACCTTGTTTTGAAAATTATACAAAGCGCTTTTATACATTTCATACTGCTCTTAAAATCAAGATAAACTTCGCCTATTAAAAAAATTATTGAAAATCTCCATCGATTTCAACTTCAATACATTTCGATTTCCAGAACATGGCCGTTTCTAATAGAAAAATCAGATTTGGCGATTTTTCTTAACAAAATTTGGCGATTTTCGGAGTACATATAATTTGTATAATGCAACAAACGCAATGAAAACAGGTAAATAAAATTGTTAAAAACTAAAATAAAGTTATTTTAAAGTTAATCAAGAAGAATAAAAAAAATTGATTCGTATTATTATTTTTGGGGGAAAAAAGTATCCAAAATTAAAAATATATTCACATTAAAAATATACATCACAAACGAATAATTGAAATTTATATTCGAAATTAATTTACAAAATCAATTTATTTAGTTAACCATAAAAATCTTATAGTAGCAAAAACCGATTTTTATGCTGAATTCCGAAAATTCCGGGATTTTTCGGGATTGGGATTTTAGAGTTGTCATATAACTCACAATAACAACGATGCTCTTCAAGTCTGAGTTCATACGGCTCATGTCTTATTGAAAAGATTCTTCCTTTTTCTTCTTTGAACATTAATTGGCGTTCAAATGAATCATGTCATGTTGACGACATGTCTTCAGCTCATTACTGGTTTGATCTACCGACCATTTTTAAAAAAAATGAGTTAGGCATGAGGAATATATTTTTTTAATACCCTCTTTCTTAATCAAAAACCTGTTTCGCGAAAATTTTTATGGTTTCTGAGATATAAAGCATTAATTTTGCTGCATATCAACAGTTTCAACATTTTTAAGTACTGTTTTGCTCTACAAGCCATTGTTTGGCGATTGCAGCAAATTCTTCATACAAAAACGTACAAAATAAATTTTACTGTTGCTTTGCTGCATTGCCGTAAGAAAAAAAAAGTAGTTAAAGCAAAAGCAAAGTAAAATGACAACAAGAAAATAAATTTGTGAAAAATTGTTTTATAATGGACCCAACCAAGTGTACGGTTTGCTATTATTTGTGTTTTTTAGCCTACCCAAGGGAAATGCTTCAAAATTTTACTTCAAACGAAAATTAAATATGTTTAATCTTACAGCAACCATTATTATGTCATATATACCAACTTTTACTTATTTTGACGGAAGCTCATAGTGGTCGGAGAGGTAACAATATTGCTAGTGCTTAAATTAAAATTTTAAATGAACTAATAAAAGATTATCCACTTATTAAAACTTTGAGATTATGGAGCGATTCTTGCGTACCTCAAAATAAAAATCAAATTAACGCAACCGCAATCAAAATGTTCTTTAAACAAAATAATATTGATGCCGTAATACAAAAGTCTTCAGAACCAGAAAATTCTTTAATTCAAGAAGTGGACTGTGTCCATGGTGTTATTGACCGGTACTTAAAGAATATTGAAACTCATAGTCCTCTTCATTTACTAAATTTGCTTAAAAAAATGCCAAATAATAAAACAAAACTTAAAGTTAAAGTTACTCGTTGGAAGCTAAAATTAAAGTACTTCTATACAGTTAAAATAATGATTTATGAATATATTATAAAACTTCTACCAGAGAGGAAAAATATAAAAATGCAATTTTGGTTAAATCTGCTTAAAAAAATTATTTGAAAACTCCTGAGAATTTGTTGACGAATGTTTTGAAAATATCGAAACCATCATTTATTTCCAGCGATTAAAATAGAGACATAAAAGACTTGCTTATATCAGGGACCGAAAATAACTGTTATATTTTTATTTCAGAGCAAAAAGGTAAGGCAAAAATGCCCTTTATCTGCATTTGGGAATTTTTAACCAAAGTGTTGAACGTGACAGTCGTACGCATCAAAAATGCAATAACATTTTAAGCAAAAAATATTTTTACGTTTTCTTAAACCTTAAATTACAGCACTAAGAAAGTACTGTTATCTATGCTTAAGTTTATGGAGGGCGCGATTCTAGGTCAAAGATATTGGCAAAAGAAGTAGCAGTTCGAACTTGAACATGACAGAAGTAGTAGAAGTAGTAGAAGGCGTAATTCAGCGAAACCTCCTTTCAGAATTTTACGTAGTAATGTGACATTAAAATGTCTTGGTTGGATTCCAAAATCTTCTGTATTTTCTTTCTTTTTAAGCCAAAATCTGGGTCGATACGTGACATTTCGAACGTGAAATTTTTTCCGTAATAATTTAACTGAATAATGATCAATAAAATAAAATAAAAATTTACCGTTAATCCGAATAACATATTTCTCTTTAAACTCCTCCTTAGCTTACAGACCATGTAAAAAATTTTTTTTGGAATAATTTTTATCAAATATCACCTCTTTTAAGAAAGATAAATATTAAAGAAAACATTCTCACAGATAAGAAATTACGTTTGCACATCTTTGGAGTCTGATTGTTCATCTAAGTGAACACATTTATGAGTAAATTTATAAAATTATTACAATCTAAATATTTCTCTATATCAATATCATAAAATAATCAGCTTTTAATAACTTTTAAATTTTCGGTCACGATGGACCTTTTGACGGAAATGCCCATATTATATAATAAAAAAAATCTATAAAACACTAATAGTCCGAAGTTATATACTGTTTATAAAATGAGTCCAAAGGTATATTAAGTGTTATAAAGTCCATTTATAAAGAAAGTTTTCGTTATCAAATTTTACTACAAATTGAGGATTTTGTTTAGAAAACAAATTGCTTGCCTTTATTCATTTATAGCAGTTTAAGGAATGTATTTACAAAAAGTTATTGTATTATGGCAAAAAGCTTTAAATATGTTCGTATGCAATAAACACCAGGGGCCTAATTCTGGCATCCGTGATCGAGTACTTTCTCGATTCGAAAGCAATTTTATTTCAGTCGATACTGAATGAATCGAAGTTATTTTTTCAGTATTGTGAAACTCAAATTAATGCTTTACAACACCGAAAAAATAATTCCGATTCGTTCAGTATTAACTGATATAATTAGATATTAAATTGCTTTCGAATCGAGAAAGTACTCGATCACGACTGCCAGAACTAGGCCCCAGTTTTGCAAGTAAAATTTCGAAAAAGATACATTTTTGTTGGTAAAAAGATACACTTTTTCCCAAAATGATAGATTTTAAAAAAAATTTTAAAATCCATTTTTAACATTTAACATTTATTGACATAACAATTTTATTTCATATTTAATGAATATATTAAAGAAAATAATATCATATAAATTCATTTTTATTTCTATTAAAGTCATGAATATTAGCCGCAGTATTCATAAACGATTATTAAATTTAACAAATGTTTATTAAGGATAATTTTCATAATAAATTTGTCCTTTAAACCTTTATTAAGTCTGTGTTCATATGGCTCCTGTCTTATTGACAATATTGCTACTTTATAGGCGAGAGGGACGAGGGGAAAAGAAACGAGTACACAGATGCAAATACTGTCTACGTTTTGCTTTCTTATTCGTTGTTTAATTTTGTTTTTGTTTTGTCAATATGGCATGATTCATTTGAACGCCAATTCCTGTTCAAAGAAGAAAAAGGAAGAATCTTGTCAATAAGACATGAGCCGTATGAACTCAGACTAAATTTAAAATATTTTATAAATACACTAGTTTAACCCGGTGCGCTTCGCTACACAGTTAATAAAAAATAAATATGAAAAAATTACGTTTTTTTTGTCATAATATAATTTATTTATTTACATCGTATTGTATTTAAAATTTTTTTGTCAATATACTTTTAACAAAAAAATTCATTTTACTATCAATAGCAACTAACTTAATTTAATAATTCTTATTATGAATGATTATTGTAATGCTTTATTTTTTTATTTTATTTATTTAAGAAAAAATTGTAACTTCTACAACAAAACATCAGTCTTAAACAGTAGAAATCTTATGATGTTATTTTGGAAAATGAAAAATAATAAACTTAAGTCTAGGTATAGTTATTACAAAATCGATATAAATAAAATTATTGTAACTAAACCAAACAAATAAATAACGAAAAACTACATATCAAAATATCATAAATACATTTATAAAAAATCAAAAAATATTGAAGTAAAGAACTATACCGAACTATAAACAAACTTGTTGACTACGAATAATATTTAAATATTTCTTTCTTAAATTGTAACACATTGCTGATTTCTTTTATTGTTGGATTAGTAATATTATTCCAAAGACGTATTGCAAATATGAAAAATTGCCATTCAGATATTAATGTGTGATGTCTGATTTGAATTAAATTTCTATTTCTTCTGAGTCGACTAAATTTTAAACGATTAAAAAGATGACCTGGCTCACGGGTGGTTATAATTTTGTGAAGAAATACTAAAGTTCTTATTTTCAGTAAATCTTCAAAAAGTACCCCGAATATTTTTTTAGAGTAAGGTGTTATACTAATGTAAGTACCATTTATGTTATAATTTTTGATCCCGTAAACGTACCTTGCAATGTTGTTATATGTGACGGTCAATTTAGATTTACTGGTTTCATCACAACTTGCAAAAATCTCACATCCGTAGGTTAAAATTGGTATCAATTATGTCTTAGCAAGTAATAAGCGTATTTTCAATGGGGTGCAATATTGAGTAGGCCATAGGGTTCTTAGCATCGAATAGGTTTTACCACAGGCAGCTATAACGTGATCAGACCAGGTTAAAGTGTTATTAAAAATTACACCAAGATTTTTTGCTTTATCTACGATTTCAATCCGTTGGTTTTTAATAAAAATGTTGGGATAATCAATAATTTTCTGTGTTCTTTTACGTATTACAATGCATTTCGATTTGGTAGGATTTAAACTTAACCCGTTAACATCAGCCCAACGTGAAACCCGTTGTAAGTCCTGATTAAGTCTTGCAGTACATTCATCTAAGTTCCCTTTTTTGTTACTTATGTACAATTGCACGTCATCGGCATACATTCTAATGTTGCAATGGAGCAACTGTTCAGGAAGATCGTTTGCGTAAATGGAGAAGAGGAGAGGACCTAGAATGGATCCCTGAGGAACACCCCTGACAACAGGAAGAAAATTTGAGATAGTTGAAGGACTAGTTTCAACACACTGGACACGATCTTTAAGATATGAATCAATCAATCTAATGGATGTTGATGAAAAATTCATCATTTGCTCCAGTTTTTTAATAAGTATTGTGTGGTCAACGGTATCAAAAGCCTTTGAATGATCCAACAGTACTAAATATGCAACGCACCCATCGTCAATTTCCTTTCTAAGATCTTCTGCTACATCAGTTAGAGCAGTAATACAGCTATGTTTGGCCCGAAAGCCAGATTGTTGATCGGTCAATAATTTACTTTCATTTATATAATTGGTTATCTGTTCATGTAAAAGTTTCTCGAAAGCCTTTGAGAGATAAGGTAAAATAGCTATGGGCCGATATTCAGTGGATGATTTTATGATACACAATATTTTTGGTCTTTCCTTCAGAGGCGTAAACAAATAAATTTTAAGGTCTTTCTACACGTAAGCATGCAACGTAAAGTTGTCCATGAGAAAAACATGGGTTTGATAAATTTAGGCCGCATACATGAAGAGTTTGTCCCTGCAATTTATTTATTGTCATCGCAAATGCTAAACAAACAGGAAACTGTAATCTCTTAAATTGGAAGGGCATTTCTGTTGATGATAGAGGAATTCGAGGCAGCAAGACATCGGTACGTATATACTTTCCCGTGATAATAGTCGCTTCGATTAAATTGTTCAGCAGTTTTTATCACTTTTAGCCAGGTTCCATTGCGAGTTGGGTCAATGTTTCTTAATAAAATAATAGGAACACCAACTTTCAATAAACTCAGGTGGTGGAAAGCCAGCCAGGTGCAAAGAGTTCAAGAATTCGACTTGATAATTAACAACGTCCTCCTCATTTTATCCCTTTTAAACGAATATCAAATTGCATTTTTTTTAATAAAAACTGAGAATAAAACAAACCAACTGTATAAATTATTAGAGAAGTACTTTAAAATAAGATTAGCAATCGATACGTTACATTGCTGTTATAGAATACAAGTTTCGTATCGAATTGATAACGACGTCGAAAAAATTTGATATTGATATCATTGATGACGATGTTGGCGACGTTAAATAGAATTAGGGTAGTTGATTTGAAAAGTATTCAGGATTTAAGATACACTTCACTTGGCTGTCATAAATCATAAGCATCATGGCTCAGGCCCACAATAAATAATAATTGATAATTGAAAATAACTTTTTATTTATTTATTTTGCATTTGTGTTAGTAACAATTTTGAACGCTTATAGCTCTGAAATTATTGAATAGATTTTAATAAAATATACATTGTGCACTTCTTTGATTAAATACCTCTTAAAAAGTACGAAAAACAGAGGTAAAGGAAAAAAATGTCAAATAAATTAAAAATGGTTAATCATTTAAAAATGCAATTTTCGATCTACCAAAGGTTAACATACAATTTGGTTTAAGGATTGATGTTTGACTATTGACGTCAGCAGTCGTCGATGGCTGCGAGTGTAAGACGGCAAATCCCTCTGAGGAGATCGAGTTTCTTCTTTGGTTTCACCTCCACCTTTGCTTGTTCGGTGTGGTTTTTCTTGTGTCTGTTCTTATATTCTTGTAGAGTTATGGCTTTCGGGCCGGCATTTACTGGTAAAGGTTCATACCTTGGTACTGTGTGAGGTACTGGTTCCAGAATGTATTGTTCAACTAGATACCCTTCCAAGCGGCTAATTATCTCGTTGATTTCTTCTAACGACGTAGTAGACAGTTGTTCTGAAAATCCCAAGTTTCGGTCTGCAGGATCGCCATGTGGTGTTATAAGTATTGATTCTGCCATGTGGCGTGTACCACTTATAATTATATTAAAGCCCTATAACCCTCGGTTATTAAAAGCTGTAGGGGTTCCAGCCAATAAATTAGGCGTTCGAAAGAACTGCCAAAAGCTTATGAGACAAAATATAACTCAGGCAGCTAGTGCCGATTTGGTTGTATGTTTAAGTCTGTTTTATTAAAGTCAAAGCAAAGGTTTATATACAGCTTATGAGAATACAGTTTAGTTTCTCTAACTTATTCTAGCTTATCATAATTATATATTTTACTCTTTCGGTACCATGTAGATATCTAATGTTAATCAATATAGTTGCATGTTAACCAATCACAATGAGTCTTTCATTATGTTCACTCAATATTAAGTAAGTCACTCAATGTCTGGTTAACATGCCTTCAACTACAAGTGATGTAAATTGATATTTATTTTGTTGTAGTTGACACTTGTAGTTACAATTATGCAGTGTGCCTGCGTTATCGATTAAGTGTGGTACGCTATATGTATGTGCACACTACAGGTTAGAATACAATTTGGTTTAAGGGTTGATGTTTGACTATTGACGTCAGCAGTCGTCGATGGCTGCGAGTGTAAGACGGCAAATCCCTCTGAGGAGATCGAGTGGTAGCGATCGAAACATGTCAGGGTAACCAGCCGCCTGGGTTCGAATCTCAGGTCAGTCAAGAATGAATGATTATCAATAACAATTTTAATTAATTTGCATGTTGTGAAATTCCTTTCTTCATTAAAATAATTTAATGCAAATTAAATTTGATGAACTAAAGCCTGATTAAAAATATTGAAAATTTGGATTAAAAACCATAAATAGTTTGACCATACTACCACAATACTAATTATTGTTAAAGCTAAGGCACGAGCTCTATGTGTACATTTGTCCTTCAAGTTTTGCTGAAAAGTTCAACACGAAAAAGAAAGACAAACATGAAAAAACAAAAATGTACTTTGGACTTCAAGAAGAATTCTTGACAAAAAGTACGAAAAAACAGAAGTAAGGAAAAACATGTAAAATAAATTAAAATAGATAATCATTCAAAGCAAATTTCGATCTACCAACGGTTAAATAAAATTTGTTTTAAGGATTGATGTTTGACTATTGACGTCAGCAGTCGTCGATGGCTGCGAGTGTTAAACGGCAAGCCCTCAGAAGAGATTGAGTGGTTGCAATCGAAACATGTAAGTTCAACGTGTCCGTGAAAACGCCTGGTTTCGAGCCCAGCTTCAGTGAAGAATGAAAAATTATCAATAAATTTTAATTAATTTCAAAAAATAATTTAATGAAAATTAAATTAATTAAAACTATTAAAAACTATAAATAGTTCAACAAAATAACCACAATACTAATTATTGTTTTAAATATTCTTTTTACTTTTGGATTATTTAAGTTGTTTAATTTGTGGCTTTTTATGTAACTTTTCATAACAGTTCTACTGTTTTTTCTGTTTTTGTAAAGCAAAATCAAATAAAACAAGTTAGACTGCTATATTAATTATGGTTTTAGGTGTACTTAACTGTTTTCCGATAGTAGGGTTTCTATGGGACCTAGGGTAAATTATGTACCGATCTTCACAAAATTTCACAGTATCATTTATATGGGGCCTAGGTTAAATTATGTACCGATCTTCATGAAATTTCCCAGTATCATTTGTAGTCCTATAAAACTGTGACAAGCCAAAATTTGTAATGATTGCATTATTTTTTATGGTTTTAGGCGTACTAAACTGTTTTCCGGGAGTAGGGTTTCTATGGGGCCCAGGGTAAATTATGTACCGATCTTCACGAAATTTCACAGTGTCATTTGTAGTCCTATTAAACTGTGACGTACCAAATTATGTTACGCTAGTGTTATTTTTTACGGTTTTAGGCGTACTAAACTGTTTTCCGGGAGTATTGTTTATATGAGACTTAGTGTAAATTATGGAGGGATCATCACAGCCTTGTTCCAGCATTTATGTTATTTTTTGTAACAAAATTAAAAATTTTTTTAACGTGGTGGTTCCACATTTTGATTCATAGCTCTGGTCCTACTGAACCGATTTTGGATTTCAATCCCAAACTGCTTAGGATAACTACAAGCAATTTGGCGCCAAGTTTGTTCATTTCTTATGAGTTGTTCGAAAGTGAGCGTGTTTTCAACAGACGGACAGACAGACAGACATGGCTAAATCGACTTAGAATTACTCAAGGACCCAGAATATATATACTTTATGGGGTCTGAGATGAATAATAAAAAAGTTTCACACGGAATGACAAACTTAATATACCCTCTTCACAACTAATTGTGGTGGAGGGTATAATTAAACAGCGAATGAAAAAGCAAATCGTAAAGACAGTACATGCATCTGTGTACTCGTTTCTTTTCCCCTCGCCCCTCTCCCCTATAAAGTAGCAATCTTGTCAATAAGACATGAGCCGTATGAATACAGACCAACAGAGAACGGCTTTGTATGATGCTATAAACACATTCAAAACAGCAGGCTACCGACTTCAATATGTCAAAAATAGAATACATGTTTGTGTATGAAAATGATTATTTTCACGACGACACACAGTGCTTTATCCTCATATAACGATGGGACAAAAATAGAACGAGTTGTCGTAGACTTTTGACATTTGATATGACACTATAAAATATCTTAGATAAAATTTGAAAAAATCGGATCAAGGATATATGCCAAAAATATAATTTTTAATATTGGCTACATAGTTTTCTGTTAATTTTAGTAATGATTGCAGCAAGGACTCTGGGTTCTGTCATATATCCTTATTGTAAAAACTCTTTAACTTTTTAAAAAATTATCTGATTGTAATGAAAATTGATGTATTTGTTTGTATTTACTAAGTATTTTTTTGGGCTGAATAAGCTTTGTCCGTCCGTCAGTCTTTCCGTCTCCATCTATTTGTCCGTCTGTCTGTCCATGTGCAATTTTTTGGTCAAAGTAAAGGTCGGAATTTTAAACACGATATTTGATGCACAGTACTCTTTAGGCCCAAGGACAAAGCCTTCTAACTTTGGTTATAATCGTTTCATAATTTCACCAAGCCTCCTTATAATTAATCGCAAATTAATTAATTTGAACAGCAGCAAGTATTATATAAAAGCAAATGTACATCCCAATTTAAATTGTGGTCTTTTAATGGTCCTAGCTCCCATAAAGGAATGCGACAAAATTCTAAAAATTAAAAATTGTATGCGTTTCTTCGTGAAGCACATAATTGTAAAATATGAAAACATATATTAATGCCATTAATTGGCTATATTTATAACCATGTTATCGTCAAAAAGTGCTGGATTTTCTTTTAATAAAAATAAATAAGACCAAATAATATATATATGTATGTTAAATAAATGTGAAAATGCGATATTTATATATGTTTTTAATTTAAGTAACACAATAACTTAGGTTTTAAATAGTTAATTTAGTAAATTTTGGGTATTTACGTCATTAGTGTTACCAAATCCATGCTTTGCTTGGTCTATTGTTAGGCCTGTTCTCTTTTTGAATTGATTTTCTTTTTTTATTTTCTAAAAACTGTTCTTTATTTTCTTTACCGACTCGCCAAAGCTTAAAGGATAGTCGGTAAGCAGTATGTATCAAACAATCAAAAAATTGTATCCAACAATGAAGGGCTGAAAGCCAGGTATTTGTAGTTATCGGCATTTGGTATACTTAATGTATTTACATATATTATTCATTTCAGTAGGGCTTGCATTGCAAATAAAACACCTACTTGCCGCATTTGTTGCACTTAAAATATTTGCCACTGCACCATCAATCATTGTACAATGCATGTCGTATTTAATTACCACAACTGCACCTTTCCTTTTTATAACATCATATTCTCAATTTTCAATACTTTCCCCAATTTCTTGGTAAACATTCTGAACAAGAACTGTATTCTGCTTTTCTAACAGAAATTGAATAGGCCTACAAAACAACGTAGATGATGGATTTGTATTAACCCATGATACTTCCTTTGATGTTAAGTTTACCACTCTGTTAGGAATAAAATAGTATTAGAAATTATTCAAATGTAAAATTTATACCCATACTAAGTTACCTTTGTGGGATAAATGCAATAGAAAACATGAATTCATCTGTGAGAGTTTCATATTAAAATTTTTGCTTAAAACGGCTATGGCCAGAGCTACCATCCCACTTCAAATTAAGGATAGCTTACAAGTTTTATCTTTCGCGTCACAATGTTCACAAATACTTTCTGCTGTTCCACGCATTAAAGTTTTTAAATCCACTTCTGCCGAAAATTCAGTTACTCTTACAGGTGGTATCAATTTTTTCTTTTCGGTTTGCAACGCTTATAATGATGGGAAACAATTAGGATGTAATTTGTTGATTGCATAACGCCGAACTATGTATTTTCTTTCCGAAAGATCTAAGTCCATATAAAGCGCCAAAGCCTTTGCTACTGATAAGCATTTTATATTTGTGTTCTGGCTCCTCAAGCGAATATTTGTTAATTAAATCTCCAACTTTGCGATTTTTTGTCTTTGTTGTAGATTAATCAAATACTTTTGTTGGTCTATCGCGGTTTTTTGTGGTTTCTGTGCCTTCAATTTCTATGTTCGTTGTTCCAGATTCTGAATCTATTGTTATGTCTACATCTGTTGTGTATGCTGTTAGGTTTCCGGCACCTACATTTTGAAGACACGTGCTGGGCTCCTAAACGATTTTTTATATTTGTTAATAACTTTTAAGTAATAGTAAAATAAAACTCACTGTATCAAAGTCAAAAATGCATAACTTAACCACTTAGAATATTTCTGTTCAAAAGTTTTTTTTGTGTTTACTTTCTTTCCAACACTTTTTCACTTTACTATCAAAAAACGAAATACTTTTCATTAATTTTTTCTTGTTAAAATTAAAGCTGCCTATTTCATGTTTAACATATTTATATGTATATCACCGATTTTTTAATATTTGAAATGATGTTAACCAACAATCAACTATATCTGCGTTTTTCTATATACTTGCCATAACCATAGTTTATATACTTTAATTATTTTTTGATTTTTTAAACATGTGTTTTGATACAAAATTAGGATGGACCCGTAAGCTTCTTGATCTTTCAGCACTCACTTATTATTATAAGGAAACTTATTTTTTTATACCCTTCACCTCAGGTGGAAAAGGGTATATATAAGTTTGTCATTCCGTTTGTAATTTCTACAATATTGATCTAAGATCATATAAAGTATATATATTCTGGGTCCTTATGAGGAGAAAACTTGATTTAACCATGTCCGTCTGTCCGTTGAAATGGATTTTCCGAAGACCCCATATATGATGTGGGCCAGGTTATTATACATTTATGTCACATATGGTCCGGAATTGTTTGCTATTGAAATTCAGAAAGATCGGTCCACAAATGGCTGAGATATGAGCAAAAAACCCCGACTGCCTCTAATTTTTTCCAAAAATCCCTTGTTGTTGTATTTTTATTGCTTTTTTTATGTATATTTGGAGAACGGCAAGAGCCAAAGTTTCATAATTAGGTGCAAAGATTCACGTTATAAATACACATCAACCCACAAAATGTGCGCGTGGTTGGAGAAGAGGGCGTGGTACCTCATATACAAAAAATTTCAAAAATTGTATAATATCTGGATTTTTTGACTGTAATATGACCTATGGTTACGCCTTTTATATCAAAAGATTTTTAGTAGAATATATTTTCTGAAAAACTCGGAAAAATCGGTTCAGAAACGAAAAAGTTATGACCAAAATAATCATTTTTATTTTAAATACCCACTTTCGGGAACCATAGATCTTCCCGAGTCCAAGATTTATAATCTTCTTAAACACGTCGGTATATAAATCTGATGTCCGTCTACCCCCCTCCTCCCCCCCTTTCAATTGTTCATATATACTAGCATAATGCCCTATGATTTTCGTTATCACCCTTCTTTATTATTTCATCTATTTAACGAAATAATTTTTACAAATAGAAACTAGGGATTTTTGTGTTTTTTTTTTGCTACTTAACAACTCGCCAAAAAAGATAAAAGAAACCAGACACATACATGGCACAAACTATTTTGGTGAATATATTTCCGAACTTTGCTATTGCGGTGAACAAAAACATCAAAAGTAATTACAACTCAACTGTGTTGAATTTTGTGAACAGTAAACGTGCCATATTTCATTTTAATGATATTCGATTAACGTTCCTTCATGGTTCAGTTGTCTACTGAAACTGAAAAGTTCCCTGGTTCGAATTTTGGGTTTTTAAAAAGAAAATTTTTTTTTTTATATATTTATTTTTTTTATGTTCCAAAAACGATTTAAAAAAAATATTTATCAGTTTTCGCTTTTTAAATTTTATTTATAATGAAGTTTTAAGTATTGTAAATATGTATGTATATGTAAATATTATTAAGTTTTGGTCTAGTTGGTCTGTATTCTGCTCGCACAATGGTGAAGAGTATATAAGATTCGGCACAGCCGAATATAGCACTCTTACTTGTTTATTTTATATTTATTACCGTTACGCAACACTTTATAAATTAAATTTTAGTACCAATCTAAAATACCATTCATATGATTGTTAAATGTAAACACAAATATAATAAACATCAAAAACGAATATTGATACTTAAAAAAAGTTTTTTTTCGCGTTCTCATCTCTTATTTGAAATATCAATTAACGGCATTTTAATATGAAAACAATCACAAATCAAGGTGAAATTACTTTACAGGTGGCGTTGACAGCACAGCTGATCTATTTTTCCTGGGCTTAGCTGCCAAATTCCCCTGCAAATAATAGGACCAGTCCAAACACGCGTGTAAAGAGTAGTCCACAAGGGACCAGGACTAGTCCAAAACTAACCCAAACGTATGGAAAAAACCTGGTCTATTTAACATTACGATGTCCTAGGAGAGGACCATATAACCCACCTTTGGACCACTAAGGAGTAGTTTTAAAACTACTCCATGTTACACTCAAAAGGATTAGTTTTGAAGTCGTTTAAAAACGAAAGCATGTCGTTAAAAAACGAAGACATGTCGTCTCACTACAAATACTTTTTAACAATGACATGGTCCATGCTTGCATTACATCGGACCAGTCCATGGAGTAGTCCATTTCATCAAAATGGACCAGGTGGTCCAATTTTATTTGCAGGGTCACTAGTGTTTGTTGTTGGAAATACTACAACAAATGCAAGAGCAACAAAAACAAAATTGCATGTTGTTTTTGTAATATTGATTTCAACTGACATTTGAATGACAGATGTGGCTAATTGAATTTTTACCTAACTTGAGGGTTACACGATCAATTTTTGCTTATCAAGTTTCAATACACTCACACTTTTTTACCAATGCACTCATACTTTTAAAAATTGATACGATCTTGCCTTTAAAATTCTCTTGCCAGTGAGTGTTTCAATTTACGTTCAAGAAAACAGCTGATTTCAAGGTTAGTGAGCAAATTTTTCGTTTATCTTAATAAATTGTTTTCTTGATGACATCTTGAAAGTCACAGCTTTCAATTTATGTAAATTTTGATAAGCAGTATATGTAAAAGACTATCAAGAACAACTTGACCGTGTGGCCGCAGGGTTACATAGCAGCCACACGATCAAGTTTTGCCTTTCAATTCCTTCCCAACAAACACGGGGGTTGGATTTCAAATTGGAAATTCTTAAGGACAAACAGGTCGTTTTTGTTTGTCTGCTTTTGTTGCATTTTGCATTGTCACCCCGTATTGCTTAGTGTTTCGGCGTCGTATAACTGTACCGAGTTACAGTTTTTGCGGTTTCCACATTAACTATATGCAATCGTTTTTAACCTCAATGTTTTACTGTGTTGTCAGGTGGAGAACCAAAGAAAAAACTCAATGTGACTGGTGGAGAACCATATATAACTCAAACGTTTTACTGGTGGAGTACCAAGGAAATAACTCAGACGTTTATTGGTGGAGATCAAAATACTAAGGTTTAGGTCGAACGAGGTTTTGCGGTTAAAGCTCCCAAAATTGTGTGATACCCTGGCATTATAATTTAAATAGTTCGCCAAAAACTTTTAGTTTTAAGCAAAATAAAAAAAAATAAAAAACTGAAAAATACCTTTATTTTTAAACGTAATTCTCAAATGTGGATTATAATACAATGTGGAATATAAATTAAAATTTTTTATTTTTTTTAATTTAAATTTATTATTTATTTAAATCAACTGTCGAACGTTGAAGGCAAAAGACGTGGTCGTCGTCGTTGTGTGTTATACCAAAACAAAAATAAAATAAAAAATATAAAATAAAATAAACTTAAAACTATTGCAATATACCTTTAATACAATAAATCTTACTAATTTTCAAAACAAGTTTTATTATAAATAATTTAATTAGTTGTTTTTCAAACAAACCTTAAAATCAACCAAAACAAAAAAAAAATAAAAATCTTTTTGTTATTAAGAGTAAAAACTAAAAGTCTAATTTACAATTTATAAAAATACGCGCGAAACCCTCTTTGTATAAGAGTTAACAAATAAGCAAAATAAATAAAAAATCAAACTCGATAATTTAAACAAATCCAATATACACACAAACCAAAACAACAAAACATTTAATAAAAAAAAAAAAAAAAAAAAAAACAGTAACAAAAATATTCAAATATACACATATCAACTCATACTTCATAACTTAAGCTATGGAAACTAGAAGTGAATCGTCTGCTAAGAGAGCAAGAGAATCGCAACAGGATTCAAAACAAGACGCTTCTGTTGAACAAATTGCAAATTACCCAAAAATACCTCGGCTATCAAATAATGATAAAGCTTTCTTTAGGGATTTAATTAGAGAGAGTGAACATATTACTTCTGAGGTTATAAAAAAATCTATAAGAGACAGTGAAAAAAAAACATTTTAACTTTATAAGAAATTTAATAAAAGGAAGCGAAGAAAGATTTCTCTCTATTATTGAGAGCAAAATTGATCATGTTAAAGTTGAAATAAATACAATAAACGAAAGAGTTAATAAATTGGAAATGAAGAGTACGGAAGTTTTTCTTATGAAAGAAGAATTAATTGAAGTAAAGAGAAAACTCTTAAAACAAGAAAATTCTGTAGTGGCAAGTAGTATACGAATTGCTGGTATACCCTACGTTGAAAAGAAAATTTACTTACTATTTTTGATAACATTGAAATAATCTAAAAAAACCTATACCTAAAATTGAAAACATTTATAGACTAAAAAAAATTTACAAAACAATAAACCATACACACCCAAAGATGAAGTGATAGTGGCCAAATTATATTCTCCGTTCGATAAAAATTTTTCTTTGAAAACTATATCTAATTTCTGCCGTGAAAATAAAACACCTTTACTTCTAAGTCAAGCAGGATTTGACAGTAGTGAACCATTTTATTTAAACGAAAATCTAACACCTCACAATCATAAAATATTTAGAGAGACACTAAAGATGAGAAATGACAGTAAAATAAAATCAACATTTACTATGCGTGGTCTTGTCTATGTGAAAAAACGTTTGACAGATGATCCGATTCTGATTGAGTTTTCTGAAGATCTAAGTCAATTTTTTCGAGAATAATCACCCTTATTGTCTTTGGCGTTTTTGCGGCGTAAATTAGTCGTTTTTTAAAAACGGTACCGTGATTGGCGAAAAACGCCAATGAATACGACACTTTTCAAATCTATTACAAAAACGACGTCAAAACAGTACCGTGTTTGGCGTATTTGTCTGTCAAAAGTGTAAAAAATTGTCGTTAAACATTTTGATCACGACGTTATTAAAATTATTTGAGAAATAATTTCAATGGAAGGAAATAAAATGTAAACATGCAAAAAATTTAATATCATTGAAATATAATTTAGTTTTTATGTGCTTGTTTACCTAACTCTGGTATATATTTTAGGATAAAGATCACAACTGCCGCACAATTTGCGAAGAAAGTAGCAATAATGGAGCAAAAACCTTTTTTGGCAAAGGCCTTCCAAAAAAGTTTAAGCAAAACGAATATTAAAGAGGAGTGGAACACCGTTTCCGAAGATTTATATTGCATTGGTCCCCCATCCCATTCCGGAGAGGGTTAGAGGAAGGTAAAAGCCGATTCTAAATTTAAATTGAAGAAAACACTCACTCATAACAAAGCTGAAAGCTATGCAACAGGTGGTGGGCGGTTCCAACAAAATACATTTTCAGCTGTCGAAGAATCAGCAATTGATCTATTAGACATGCGTGCTATTGTCGAACATAAAGATCCCTTTGGAATTAAGAGAAAGCGAAGGATTTCACCAGACCCCGAGCCAAATTTAGACACAATAGGTGCGTTTGAGTACTTTAACAGTAAAATGCAGTAAATGAGTAAACTGAAAAATTTTCTCTCACAAAAAGCTGTTGTCCAACAGTTACGCGAACGCAAAATTTGTAAAAAAAAAAGGCAACAGCTGATGGCAAATAATTGAAGTGTTGAAAAATATTGACACTTTTGACTACTTAACTCGTTTTCTTATCGGTACTCGATTAAATACTTTTTATAACACGAACATTTTTGGAAAATACAAACAAACTATTTTATGTAATCTTTCATATTTGTTTGTTTTTTATTATACCCTCCACCACAATTAGTTGTGAAGAGGGTATATTTAGTTTGTAATTCCGTGTGAAACTTTTCCATTATTCATCTCAGACCCCATAAAGTATATATATTCTGGGTCCTTGAGTAATTCTAAGTCCATTTAGCCATGTCCGTCTGTCCGTTTGTTGAAAACACGCTCACTTTCGAAAAACTCAAAAGAACGAAACAAACTCGGTGTCAAATTGCTTGTAGTTATCCTAAGCAGTTTGGGATTGAAATTCAGCAAAATCCGTTTAGTAGGATCAGAGCTATGAATCAAAACTGTGGAACCACCACATAAAAAAAAAATTGATAATTTTGTTACAAAAACTTACATAAATGGTGGAATAATGCACAGAATGCCATACGATTTTGCAAGATTCGTCTTATTCAACTGGAAATCACGCTGTAAAATTTCGTGAAGATCGGTCCATAATTTACCCTAGGCCCCATATAAACCCCACTTCCGGAAAACAGTTTAGTACACCTAAATCCGTAAAAAATAATGCTATCATAACAAAATTTGGTACATTAAAGTTTTATAGGACAAGAAATAAAACTATGTAATTTCGTGAAGATCGGTGCATAACTAACCATAGGCCTCATATAAAGCCCACTCTGGTAAAATAATTAAATACGCGGTAAACTTTCTTCCAGTTTAGCTTCATATGGCCAGAAAAAATGTTATGCAATTTTGTGATATACGGTCCATAATTTTCCTTAGATTCCATTTTAGCAGCCTTCTGAAATTTACTGCATAGCTTCCCATGGCTTTTATATAATTTGTTCTCCTGAAAATCATTTAAGATCAGCTTTAACTGATATTCTACTCAAGCTTTTTAAAATTGATTCTAATTGTCGGTCAATAATTTTATATAGGTCTAAACCGCAACAAATTTTAATGCAGATGTCTGTTTTTACAAAGATTGTAATAATAAATAGACATCATACAAATATTACTTCTAAAACATTCGAAGTGTCGGTGGAGGGTATCAAAGATTCGGCACAGCCGAATATAGCAGTCTAACTTGTTTTATTTGATTTTACTAATTTGTTGCGGGTTAAATTATTGAAAAGAACATGAATAATTTTTTTGCTATTGATTACTTAATTACCCAAATACTTCACACTTTTACAACTCTTAAAAATTAACATAACCAAAAAAAAATTTCAAAAGTTTGTATTTAGCCAAACAAACAAGCTTAATTAATTAATATTTATTCACTTTTTGTTTTGGTTTAATTTTTATTTCAACTTTTCTTTTATTTCACAATTTGTATGCTTTTTATATGTTACTTTTGCTTGTTTACCTTTTGAAACATATGTTTTTCTGATTTACTAAATTTTACTGCAAAAATTTCTGCAGTAAAAATTTGTAAATACTCAGACAAGAACTGTCACTTTTCGCTCTCAATTTATGTTCTCATTTACTGCATTTTGTGTACTCGAGCGCAATTTTGTAAAATGCAGTAAAGTTAAGTAAAATATAGTAAAACCTTGTGTGTTCTCGAACGCAACAAATAACTGACATTGCCGAAATCGAAAGCCCGTGTACTTCACCTGTGATACCTCCGCTTAGAAAAAATAAAAACCGAGCGAAACTAGAGCTTTTAGAACAACAAGTAAAACTGCAAAAAAAGTTATGCTTGAATTTGAAAAATAAATTATCGGAATTGGAACGTTACACACGGAGAATGCTAAAGGAGAGAAATCGGTTTATATAAGGCGGAACTCTGAAGCAAAGAGAAACAGAGAACTAGAAATTAAAAAAAAAACTTGAACTTGAAGAGTTAATAAAAGGTAAAATGATTTAATTTTTATTTTGTTTTAATTAATCTAATTATGTTCATGTAAATAGAACTAAAGGGTGGTTAAATTGTAAGGGCCGATGTTGAATGTGAACCACACCTAAACACCAAGTTTTTTTCCGAATTTTATTTGACATTTCTCTATTTCAGACTTACTCAATTTGAACCATCGAGAGATACACAATCCAACAACGTGTTAAAGTTATCCAGACTTATTATGAAAATGGGCGTTCAAATCAAAATGCACATCGTGCACTTCGTGATTCAGTGATGAGGCACATTTTCACCTCAGTGGATTCGGCAATAAGCAGAATTGCCGCATTTGGGCGAATGAGAATCCAAGAGTGATTGTCGAAAAACCAATGCACCCACAAAAAAGTGACTGTTTGGTGCGGTTTATGGGCTGGCGGCATCATCGGGCCGTATTTTTTCCAAAATGAGGCCGGTCAGGCAGTTACTGTGAATGGTGTTCGCTATCGTGAGATGATAACGAACTTTTTATGGCCCATATTGGAAGATATGGATGTGGACGATATGTGGTTTCAGCAGGACGGTGCCACTTGCCACACAGCTAACGAAACATGGCTCTTTTGCGCAACAAATTCAATGGCCGTGTTATCTCCGTAATGGCGATGTCAATTGGCCGCCAAGATCATGTGATTTGACACCCTTGGACTTTTTTCTTTGGGGTTATTTGAAAGAAAAGGTATACGTCGATAAGCCAGCAACAATTCAAGAGCTAAAGGATGAGATAATTCGGCACATTAACGGCATAGAACCTCCATTATGCCTCAGGGCCATCGAAAATTTGGACCATCGGATGGAGGTGTGCCGCCGTGGTCGCGGCGCCCATTTGGCCGATATTTTATTCCATACATAATTGAGTAATACCAATATATCATAATAAAATAAAATTACAATAATTTCCTAAATAGTTTGTGTTTTATTCAAAATCAACATCGGCCCTTGAAATTTAACCACCCTTTACTTTGTATATCGATGGTTTTCTTCCGCAACCACGTACCTTGATTTTTTTCGATTCTTTGTTTTAATCGGAAAAGTAATCAGTAAATATCGCCTTACAATTTTGCAATTTTTTTGTTTGGCGGAATATCGGAATTTTTCCTAATTCTTGGATTATAAAAGAATATATAGCAAAACAGTTTCGAATATTTGGTAAAAAAAAAGTATTTTGCTTCTACTGAAAAGTATGTATGTACATACATACTTGTTTTTGAGTTACGAGGTTGCGGAAAAAAACCATCGATATGTTAATGTTGAAATAAATAAAAACGCAAAACTATCCTTTTAAAATTCTAGTTTCAGCTCATAGTGAATAGATATGAATAAAAACTTAAACTTAACATTTTCACAAGTAAAATAATACAAAAATGTTACCAACAATTTTACTATGCGTATTATTTTTAATTCAAACACTTATTTGACAGCTCTTTAACAGGGTGTTTGAAAATAATTTTATTATGTGTATTCTTTTACATTGTGATTCTTTTACAAAATTTTGCTAGTCGAAAATTTTAGACGGTAACATAAAATTGTAAATACGACTGCAACTAAGACACCTGTCGTTTTTCGACTACGCCAAACACAATAAAGGTGAATATTAGAAAACAAGTAACTTATTCGTCTTACAGTGCTGCCATACTTTTATATTTACATTTTTACTTTTTTAAGATTATTGTTTTATATTTATTTACTAATTGTTTTATGTTTTTAAAAAATTTTCCTTTAATCAACTCCATTTTTTTTGAATTTTATTGCGTTGCATTAGGCTATCATTATGATAAATCTATCACATGATCAAGTTGGTTCTAGAGATGGAAATTATAACATGGTTCGTATACTGGCTAACCAGAAGCATGGTTTTAGAATTTGTCATATCAATGCGTAAAGTTTATGTCCTAAGCTTGATGAATTTCGATATTTATTTGAAAATTCTGGAGTTGACGCTATATGTATATCCGAAACGTGGTTTTCTGATAGAATAGCAGACAACATGTACAGTCTGAATGGGTACCGAATTTTTAGATCTGACAGGAATAGTCATGCAGGAGGTGTGGCAATCTACATTAGGGACACTATACCATGTAAACTTGTTTGTTCGTACAATGTGTCCGGTGATGTGGAATTTTTGTTTATTGATGTTAGCTATGGTGGTGAGAAGATGCTTCTTGGGTGTGTCTACAGATCAAGCAAGAATCTGAAAATGGACACTCTCATTGATAAGTTGGAACTTTTGTCTGTATCCTACTCTGAAGTTGTTATTGGAGGCGATTTCAATAGCAACTTGCTTGAGAATATGACAAGTGTAACAAACGCAATGTCCCTGTTTAAATTATCTGCCGTCAATACTACTAGGCCCACACACTTTACAACCATAAATAGTACCCTACTGGATATATTCTTTGTAAGTAATATGAGAAAAGTTTTGCTTTATGAACAATTGGCTGCGTCTGCTTTCTCGAAACATGACCTTATTTTCATCACATATAATTTTGCTATTAAAAATGTACCAAAAAAAATTACTTATCGTGATTTTAATAATATCAACTTCATGGCTTTGGAAAGTGATCTTAATAACACTGTTTGGGACAATATTTTCTTTTTACACACGGTTAATGAACAACTTACTTTTCTTAACACTCACATCCTTCGGATTTACAATAACCATGTCCCACTTAAGAATAAAACTATCGGAAATAGAACAAGACCTTGGTTCAATAGTGAAACTAAATTGTTAATTGCACATCGTGACAACATGTGGAAACGATATAAAATTTCAGAGTACAAACAGGCATATCGTAATGCTAGAAAAGCTGTTGTTTCCAAGATAAGGCATGACAAATCAACTTATTATTTTAACAAATTTAATACGGCGGTCGACGGTAAAAAACCTTGGAAGCAAATTCGTGATATTGGCATTGGTAAGTCAACTGTCAGGGCAGTGGATGCTGACGTCGACTTGTTGAACGAAACCTTTGTTAACATCCCTCTGCCAAATGTTCAAACTGACTACTATGAAAAACTCACTTTCCCCGACACTAGTATAAGTGAATTTAATTTCCGCTGCCTAGACCTGTTTGAAGTAGTTGAAGGTTTCTTTTCAGTTAAATCTAACGCTGTTGGCTTAGATGATATAAACCCTAGATTTGTGCGAATAATCTTGCCTTGGATAGTCCGTTTTGTCACCCACTTATTTAATACGATTATTACCACCATCACTTTTCCAATGGATTGGAAACATGCAAAAATAGTTCCCGTGCCTAAGGCTGACAATGAGTACCGACCTATTGCAATCCTTCCCTTTTTATCCAAAGTATTTGAACGACTGATACATAAGCAGATTTCTGAGTATGTTAACGAGAACAATCTATTAACTGATCGTCAGTCCGGTTTTAGGCCACAGCGTAGCTGTATTACTGTCTTATCAGATGTGATAGAGGAAATCCGGGGAAACTTGGATGAAAGTAAAATATCGTTTCTGGTTCTACTGGACCATTCAAAGGCATTTGATACAGTGCATCATTCAATTTTATGTCTAAAATTGTCAAAAATTTTTAACTTCTCCATACTTGCTGTGAGGCTGATGTTGTCGTATCTTATAAACAGTTCTCAATCCGTCACCAATGGTGAATCTATTTCAAATCCGTTACGGGTCAGAAGAGGTGTTCCACAGGGTTCAATACTCGGACCCCTACTTTATTCGTTATATTCAAATGATCTTCCCCAACAAATCCGATTTTGTAATGTTCAGATGTATGCTGACGACGTTCAGCTGTATCTAAGTAGTACCAAGGAGCTATTTTTGTCTAAGGTGCAGGAGCTGAATTATGATCTAAATAATATTTTCGTTTGGGCTTCGGCAAATGGCTTACGAATTAATCCAGGGAAATCCAAATGCTTAGTCATAAGCAAGAATATATTGGGGATAGAGGATGAGGTGAATATATTCTTGGGAGGGTCAAAAATTGACATTGTAAGTAAGGCTAAGAATTTAGGTGTAACGTTTAATAAACGTTTAACTTGGTCAGATCATATTACACAAGTCTGTGGTAGAACCTACGGCATGCTACGGAGCTTAATAAATTCATTCAAATTTAATGTTTTTTATTTAACATCATGATTATTACACGAAATAGCTTAATTGAAATCTTTTTTAAAAAAAACTTGAATTATAAAAGCATAACTGTATTTAGTTCAAAAACTTAGAGAATATGCCATTTGCAATTGGCGCTTATGTTTATGTTGCTCTCTTTAAAACATACAAACAAAAATGCATTAATAGTTTATGTATAGATAGAACATGTATTTAAACATTCTCTCTTTGGAATAATCGTTTATCTTTACTTTGGTTCTTATGAAAACTCTCTCTTTTATGATAATTCATTTTCGTAAAAAGTGCAAAGCAGCTTAAGTAATTTTAGGCTATTTTAATAAATTAACATGTTATGAAAATATTTCCGTAAGTAAAGTAAGGCGCTTATTAAAAATGCAATGAAGCCTCAGTACGACCTAAGGTAATACGTTTTTATTAATAACTTTTTAAAAAACATCGGTAAAAATGTGGATTTTACGTAAATATAAAGTTTTGTTAGTGGAATATGATAGCATACATAGCTCACATTGACTTAAGTCGACCTAGGCGGTTATTGCTTGTGACCACAGACATTAGTTTAATTTGACTACAACGACAAAATAAGCACAGACAACAACCTGTAGCCGTGCCGGTTTTTTGCCGCAACTTAACAAAAAATGCATTTTAAAATAGGTCTAATTTCACAATTTTTTCTTAAATTTTTTGTATTATAGAGCTTAAATGTTTAAGTAAAGTTACAAGCTATGTGTAAAGCATTAAAATCCTAAATTTGATAAAAAAAAAACTAAAAAGTTATTATACGAAAGTCAATTAGTGCACCATACCCCTTAACCCGAGTGCGTTAAAACTATGTCATTTTCAGCAGGATAAGCAAAACAAAATAAACAAAAAAAAGTTGTAAAAAATTTCAAATATTTATTTTTTGATAACAATTTGAACTTAGTATTTATAAATAAATTAGTTTATTTTTATATGTATATAAAAAGAAATGTACAGTTTGATGTCACCACTAACTGCGAAAACGGCTAGACCGATTTCAACAAAAACGTTGAGGTACGTTAGGGATAGTCTGTACATGGTTTATGTACAGTTTACATGAAATCGGCCCAGTGGTTCCGGAGATATGGCATTTAGATTTTCCAATATATTCCCATACAAATCAGTGTTACCACCAGAAAAATTCTAAATTACACTTGACATGAAGCAAAATTACCCGATTTAAATGAAATTGCACCTGATATAAAATTGAAGTTTTATTTAATAAAAGGATATTTTCAAAGAAGCAAAAACACAACAAACTCATTCAGGATCAAGATTAGTTAAACTGTTAAGATTCTTATTGTAATTTTAAATAAATTAACCAAAATAACATTAAAGACTTAAAACAATTAATAAAACATAAAATAAAACTCCTTTGGTTGCATATATCTAGGGAAGGTACAAAATGCTCATTGCCATTCCTTTATAATGGGTGTTTTTTAAGCCCTATAGGGCTTACGAAAGGTTAGCAGTCAAACGATCTGTCATACTGCTTTCACTTTTTGCTCAGGCACATCATCATTAATAGATTCATGCTTGAACAACGCCACCAAATCATTCAAATTTACTTTGAAAATCAGCCATCGATTTCGACTTCATGATTAAACTGAGGCAACTTATTTTTTAAGAAATGAAGGCGATGTGCTGATTTAGAGAAAGTAAACTGTGAATTAGACTTCAAGGTCGTGCGATGTGACACGTCTTGATTTTTTTCCGTAGGGCTGTATATTTACTGGTTTATGCTGATAAACCAGCAAATAATTGACGTCTTGGAGGTCAACATTGTTCATTTTATTCGTGATATGCAGCTAGCAATGCTCGAAAAAGAGGAACAAAATTGGACGTTTAGAATGCGATTCGTAAAGACCTATTGCCTATATGCCCATTTGTTTGAAATCTGTTTCAAATGGTAATGCCGATTAAAATCATTTTTTTTGTGTTATCTACCATTTTAGTTTTCACTGTCTTAAAAAAAAAACCTTTATACCTTATTTAGTAAACAAAATGCCTGCAGGGTTTTATACAACTGTCCTTTCGGAATTCAGTTTTACGACTGTAAAGGGCTTTAAATATTATTCCAACTAAAGCATTAAAAAGTTGCAAGATACATTTTTAATATTTTTAATTAGGCTTAAGTTCATGAAATTTAATTTTTATTAAATTATTTTTATTGATAATCTTTCATTCTTGACGTGGCTCGGGCTCGAACCCTGGCCGGCAGGTTACCATGACATGTTTCGATCGCAACCACTCGATCTCCTCAGATGGATTTGCCGTCTTACACTCGCAGCCATCGACGACTGCTGACGTCACTAGTCAAACATCAATCCTTAAACCAAATTGTATTTTAACATTTGGTAGATCGAAATTTGCTTTCCTGAATGATTATCCATTTTTAATTGATTTTACATGTTTTTTCCTTTTTTACAATTTTAATTAATTTTCATGTTGTAAAATTCCTTTCTTCATAAAAATAATTTAATAAAAATTAAATTTCATGAACTTAAGCCTAATTAAAAATATTAAAAATTTGGATTAAAAACCATAAATAGTTCAACAAAATAACCACAATACTAATTAAAGCTAAGGCACGAGCTCTATGTGTACATTTGTCCTTCAAGTTGTGCTGAAAAAGGTCAACAGAAAAGAGAAAGACAAAGTGAAAAAACAAAAAATGTACTTGGACTTCAAGAAAAATTCTTGACGAAAGTACGAAAAAACATGTAAAATCAATCAAAAATGGATAATCATTCAGGAAAGCAAATTTTGATCTACCAAATGTTAAAATACACAATTTTAATTAATTTTCATGTTGTAAAATTCCTTTCTTCATAAAAATAATTTAATAAAAATTAAATTTCATGAACTTAAGCCTAATTAAAAATATTAAAAATTTGGATTAAAAACCATAAATAGTTTAACAAAATAACCACAATACTAGTTGCAAGATAAAGATAAAATTAATTATATGTTGGAATATTGGAAACATATCTTCCCTCAGGCTAGTTTTTAGTTTGAATAACTTTTTTCAACAAACTTCTGGTTCTAAATCACTATGATAAGCATCTTTATCCAGTCTTAGGATCCATCTTGCGACATTCATTACCAAACTTTTGAAATATATATTTTATGAGTGAAGTCTTTTCTTAAAAAAAAACCGAGACTTTGGTTAAGAAGACTGCGCATTTTTTAGCAACAATATTTAAAAAGAAATAAATGTCATCATTGAAATCGAATCTTGATTTTATGTGGGTATCTGAAATAAGAATTTCAAATAACACCTGAATTACACCTAAGAGAAATTACCCACGCTCTACCCACGACAGTAAAAATTATACCAAATTCGGGTAATTACCCACAAAGTGGCAACACTGGTTTCAATTTGCAATACACTCTCACTTTTTTACTAACACACTCACACTTTTTAAATATCCCAACAAACACGAAGTCAAACCTTTGATATGAAATGACTTTATCATTTGACATCAAACACAATTCTCAAACGTTTTTCAATTGTTTGATTTAACATTTATCTTCAAATTGATAATGATTTCAAAATAAACATTTGATATCAAATGTTTTATCAATTTGATGTCAAATGTTAAATTCAAATCAAAAATAAACTTGGCAATACTAAAGCGAAAAATAAATGTGATCATTAAAAATGGCGATCAAAGTTACATTTTTTACTTTGTGGTAACATGTGTTTTACTATTAAAAATAAATTTTAATTTAAAGTGAAAAGTTTATTCCTTGTGAAAATTAAAAATTATTTGTGAGTAATTCCAATGATTAGGAATAAAAAAAAAAAGGAAAATAAAACAGGAAAGTGAAGAAAGTTTGTTGAACGATCGCGGTGCAACAATCCTCAAAATAAAAGGGAGCCAAGTAGTTTGTCTTTCCACGAATTAGAGGACGGAAAGAACATTATTTCATCTTTTAGCTATGGTGCCGAATGTTTATCTCACAGTTTATTTAAATAAATAATAAATTTAAATTAAAAAAAATTAAATATTTTTATTTATATTCCACATTGTACTATAATCCACATTTGAAAAAGATTTGAGAGTTACGTTTGAAAGCAAGTTGAAAATAAAGGCATTTTTCAATTTGAAAATAATTTCCCCTTTTTGTTGAGAACGCTATGATTTTCAAATCATTACCAAACGTTTGCCGTTTGAGAAAACGTTTGATTTCAAATCATTTTCAATTTGAAATCAAAGCTCCGTGTTTGTTGGGACACCACGAGATGGCTTTAAATTTCACCTTTCCATTTGTTTGGCAATTTAACTTTCAATTTAACAGCTGATAACATGTTTGTCTTTATAAATTTTTTTTAATGACTTCTCGAAAGTAAATTGCTTGCAACTTGCGTGCAGCCTACGTCACAGCTGCCAATTTTTGCATATTTTTACAAACAGTATATGTAAAAGACTATCAAGAAAATATTGATCGTTTAGGTGCAATGTGATTTGAATTTTTGTTATAAAAAGGTTGCTCATAAAGCACATAGAACATTAATGCAAAAAAAATGTTATTTTTTTTATTAATAACTAGCTGGCCCGGCAAACGTTGTTTTGCCATACAACTTATTTCTTTCAGATGTTACAGTGTCTACATGCCAAATTTTAAGAAAACCGGTTGATTAGTTAAGAAGATAATAAAGATTATAGGCTTTAGTTCTTTCCAGATGTTACACTTTTTGCCCGCCAAATTTCCAGAAAATCAGTAGATTAGTTAGGAAGATATAGGGAGGGGGAGCTTTTACTCCTCTTGCCCTATTTCATGCACTTTCTCTTTCAGATTTTACAGTGTCTGCATGCGAAATTTTAAGAAAACCGGTTGATTAGTTAAGAAGATATAGGGAAGGGAGCTTTTACGCCTCCTGCTTCACGCCCGTAATAATAAAAACTAAGGGCTATAGTACTTTCCAGCTGTTCTACTATTTGGCTGCGAAGTTTCAAGAATATATTGGTAGGGGAGCTTTTACCCTTCTTGCCTTATTTAACATCCTATTTCCTTTAAGAAAACCCGCTCATTAGTTTAAAAGAAATAGGAAGGGGGAGCTTTTACCCCTATTGCCTTTTTTCACGCCCTTAATAATAAAAATTTGAGGCTATAGTTCTTTCCACTATTTTCCTGTAAAATTTCAAGAAAATCGGTCGATTTGTTACGCAGATATAGGAAGGGAGAACTTTTACTCCTCTTGCCCTATTTCACGCCCTATTTTCTTTCAGATGTTACAGTACCTGCATGCCAAACTGTAAGAAAACAGATATATTAGCTAAGAAGATATAGGGAGGGGGAGCTTATGCCATATTTTGCGCCCTCTAGCGTTATAAAATATACTCTACGACATATTCTCATACCTAACAAAAACACTTAAAAAAATTCATAAAAATCAGTCAAGGCGTGGAGCTGGAGAGCATTTTGCTGATATTTGTATGGGAATATATTGGAAAATCTAAATGCCATATCTCCGGAACCACTGGGCCGATTTCATGCAAACTGTACATAAACCATGTACAGACTATCCCTAACGTACCTCAACGTTTTTGTTGAAATCGGTCTAGCCGTATTCGCAGTTAGTGGTGACATCAAACTGTACATTTCTTTTTATATACATATAAAGATAAACTAATTTATTTATAAATACTAAGTTGAAATTGTTATCAAAAAATAAATATTTGAAATTTTTTACAACTTTTTTTTGTTTATTTTGTTTTGCTTATCCTGCTGAAAATGGCATAGTTTTTGTGAAATTAGACCTATTTTAAAATGCATTTTTTGTTAAGTTGCGGCAAAAAACCGGCACGGCTACAGGTTGTTGTCTGTGCTTATTTTGTCGTTGTAGTCAAATTAAACTAATGTCTGTGGTCACAAGCAATAACCGCCTAGGTCGACTTAAGTCAATGTGAGCTATGTATGCTATCATATTCCACTAACAAAACTTTATATTTACGTAAAATCCACATTTTTACCGATGTTTTTTAAAAAGTTATTAATAAAAACGTATTACCTTAGGTCGTACTGAGGCTTCATTGCATTTTTAATAAGCGCCTTACTTTACTTACGGAAATATTTTCATAACATGTTAATTTATTAAAATAGCCTAAAATTACTTAAGCTGCTTTGCACTTTTTACGAAAATGAATTATCATAAAAGAGAGAGTTTTCATAAGAACCAAAGTAAAGATAAACGATTATTCCAAAGAGAGAATGTTTAAATACATGTTCTATCTATACATAAACTATTAATGCATTTTTGTTTGTATGTTTTAAAGAGAGCAACATAAACATAAGCGCCAATTGCAAATGGCATATTCTCCAAGTTTTTGAACTAAATACAGTTATGCTTTTATAATTCAAGTTTTTTTTTAAAAAGATTTCAATTAAGCTATTTCGTGTAATAATCATGATGTTAAATAAAAAACATTAAATTTGAATGAATTTATTAAAAACATAAAGGAAAATAAAATCGACAATAAACAAAATAAAAACACTGTAATAGGGAAGAGATTTGGGAAAAAACGAAAAAACACATAGCTTAGTAGCTTAAATTTTTTAATTTTAAAAATAAAAAGATAATGATGAAGGTAGTCACATGTCTTTTTTGGAGGATGGAGATGCTTTGCAAGTCAACAATGAAAGTCAAATGTCTTTTTTAGAAAGCAGTGGCGCTGATTTGGCAACAAATCTTTTCGATACTCAGCTACGTAGTGAGGATGAAGACAACTCCACTAGTCACGAAGTTCTCCACATCGATATTGATAACTCAGTTCTAGATCCCGATTTCGAACCTTAAATTTCTGATGAGTCTGGAAATACTAATGATGTTGATGTTCTCGACGAAGCTCCGGCCCACAGTGGCTGAAAATCGTTTTTCATCGGCCAAAAATCTGTAACTTTTGAACCGATAGAGATAATTTTGCAATTTTCTTTTGCAGGAGAGAAGGCTTCTTGAACTTTGTTACAGTTTTAATTTTGTTAAAATCCGTTCAGTAGTTGTTGAGAAATTTAAGGTCAAAGTTGAACTTTTGATGTTTTTTAGCATTTAGTATGAAAATGCTAATGATTGAGATTGAGAACTATGGTATTTTTTTATTAAAAAAGTTGGATTTTTTCAGCCCACTGTTTTAAGAACTTTTTAATCTACATAACTGCCGAATTTCGTTAGCATATCTTTGTTCATGTCAGATTTATAGAATGTCAAACCTTAAAAATATTATTTTTTACTCATATTGAAAGCCCTTTTATTCATTTACACTATATTTTAATAATTTTAATGTTTGACATTCTATAAATCTAACATGAATAAAGGTATCATAATGAAT
This sequence comes from Pollenia angustigena, assembly GCA_930367215.1. NCBI lineage: Eukaryota > Metazoa > Arthropoda > Insecta > Diptera > Polleniidae > Pollenia > Pollenia angustigena. The sequence goes on from OV884060.1 coordinate 87,929,255, forward strand.
TTTGGCAGTTATGTAGATTAAAAAGTTCTTAAAACAGTGGACTGAAAAACATCCCCATTTTTGATAAACAAATACCCAAATTCCCAATCCCGGAAAACGGCTTTACATTTTTTTTTGTCAATAAAGGCAATATTATTTACCATTCGATATTGCTCAGAATTTTCTAGAAAATAATGGACATATTAGAAAACATTACTGTTCTAAATGTATAAAAATCGGTGTGCTGAATTATTAGAATTTTTTACTCAAATAATTTTTTTTTTTTTTTTGTTTGAAAAATTTGATTTGGAATAGGGCATATGGGAGTAAAAATGTCAAACTGACTATAAATTGCTTCTACAAGCATACACTTAATGTTTTCTTTTGAAAAATATAAACATTTTTATATATTTCTGGAGAAATTCGTATTCATATTACCTGTATATGCATATACATTCGCCTCGTATATGCCACTATACCTTTAAAAAAATGTATAGGCATGTAATAATACCTATGATCATTTTGTGAATAGGTTTCTACATTATCAACTCTACAACAGAATCAACTGGAACCAGTTCCACTAGAAAACTTTTTAGATTAAAAAAATAAATATTTGTAAATTTTAAAATTTTTTTTTTTCTTTTTTTATTTAAATAATAATAAGGACAAAAACATATTTTTTGCTTAAATAACAATAAAATTTATTATATCTACTATTGATTCGGTTGGAAAATTGCCTCCAAATATTCCATATTTGGTTTTGTATTATCTTTGTCCTGTAGCAGCCCTTTTGCTTCTTCATCTAAGTCCCGATGTTCTACTTTCCATTGACTTCGAATGCTAGAGATGAGCGGATCTGACGTTGCCAACAATATATTAAACAGATCTTCGTTCGTAAAATCTCATGACATTTTTCTGGTATTGTACTCCGTTTTGTTCTCTTGGGACTAGCGATAAAAACTTTTTCAATAATATCGACTTTTGTGAGTTATTTTTGTGATCGCAGTTGATATAGCAAAGCTTCTTGAATACTTGTATCTCCGATTTCTTCGTTGATATCCTTAAGCTTCCGCCTTTTAGATCTATCGCTACAGTTCTCAAGTGATTTCTTTGGCCTCCCAAGGTTCTTTCCATTTGTAGCTTCTGAAGATATCTGGACACTGAGTTCGCCATCTAACCAGTTGCAAAACTGTTGTAAAATCTAGGTTTACTCCATCCAACTTGTTTGAACCGCTTTTTTAAGTTTTTGACGAAATCGATTATTTTATTTTGCAGTTCCGATCGTATTTCAGTGCTGCAGGAATATAAATTGAGTTTTCCTTCAATGTAACTTAAAACATCTTCCTCCTTTTTATTTTTAAAATACTCTTCGGATAATTCTTTATAGCTGAAGCTCTCCATTTTTATAGATATTTACAAATTAGATTGTTATTGCTTAGATGTATTTTAACAACTGAGTTTTTATTCGACTACCACTGGCTTTTATACATAGTTTGCGTTATATTGTGTTCCTAGGTAGCATAATAAGGTAGAATAAAAAACTAAATTGGGCTAAAGTAGGATACGCTTAAAATCCCACAGGTATTGGTAATTATATAATATAAAATAATAGGTAAAATAAAAAGAGCAAAATAAATGTTGCGAATAATTTTACACAAACTAAAAAAGTATTCTATAGGCTGGTCCAAACAGGTACAAAAGTGCATTTGGGTTTAAAGTATATACTTTCACCTTCCTACAGCTAGTAAAATCTATCTAACCCCTTTTGACCCTCATAAATTCTATACTGATGAATTTCAATTTGACAACAATATAGAACCTGAAAAAAATATTTAATAACACAGCAGGTATAATCGGTACAGTAATACAACATAACATTGTTTGAAGACTGCTTTACTACCAATATAAAAAATGTTGAACACACTATTAATAAGAGTTTGACATAAAACATAACCCATCCGATTTGGTGAAATTTTTTAAAAGTTTGAATTTCCGAGGTTACCAATTTTAGAGGTCCGCAAGTCACACTCCCGACCCTCCATTCTTTCAATTCAACTCAAAAGCTATCCGGCTATGACAGTTTAAAATTTCATTCAAATATGTTCAGCCGTTCATAAGAAGCAAAATAATTTTTCAAAACAATTGTGTTATATTTCAGTCATATGAGCAGCTTAAATAAAAATAGCAAAAAAAAAATGTTGCGAGTAATTTCATTAAAATGAAAAAAGTGTTCAACAGACAGTTCCAAACAGTTGAACAAGTATATATGGGGTTAAAGAGGACACTTTCAGCTTTCTGATGGTACTAAAATCTCTTTAACCCATTTTGACCCTAACAAGTTCTACTCCTCTAAAATTCGGATTTAACTAAAATATAGAACTTGGGGAAACATTTAATAACACATCAGGTATAAATGATACAGTGCTGTAATGAACCACTTTTTAAAGACTACTATCCCACTAATATAACAAAAAAAATTTCGACCCATTATTGATAACGGTTTGCGAGAAATCATAATTTAGTTCTGATCAAATTTACAAAAATTAATTTTTTTTTAAAACAACATAAAATATTTGTTTCCAGCAGCATGTCACAGCTACAATTATCAATATTTTAATCTAGTTTTTTGGATACCTTAGTTCTAATATGTTTGCTATCGAATGGCATTAACGTTTTCGAAATCGGCGATGACAAAAAATTGGACTTTTGGCCGATGAAATTCAATTTTCAGCCACAGTGCGGCCGTCGGAGAGAAAATTAAGAACTCTGGTACATAGCTGTCGTATGAATTGCAAAGCAAAGGTGCCGCAAGAAAGTATTTTTCGGAAATATTGGTCTTGGGCACATACAATCAGCGAATTTTATTCATTGGGTCTTTGATTGACATCAATAACAAAAAATCTCAAAACTTAAAAAAGAACCATGAAAAGCCGCGAGAACGAAAATTTCAAGCTGCTTATAATGTGGAAAATGGAGGCCATCTGACAATTATTTATTTTCCTTTTATTTGCCGTACAGATAAATTCAATCAGCTGACTCCCAGCTTTTAGATGTATTTTGAGTGGCGTTGCCAGCTGAAAACAATGTTTTTTGTCGGTATATTGAGAAACCAACATCTTTAACGGACAGTTTATCGGTCCAATAAATTTATGTTGACATTAAGTAACAGACAGTTTGTCGATACATTGAGAAAATGGCCATAATAATGTTTACCAGGTATGAACATAAAATTTAAGAAACCTAGCCTGGACACTTGTTCTAAATGCGATCAACTCAAAGCCAAAATTGGTGTTGCCAAAGAGGAAGCCGATAGTAACCTATTACGCGATTTAGAAAATGCACTAACAACTCATCAATGTAAAGCAGACTTAGCTTATGATTCGAAAAGGAATGATAAAGATTTAGCTGCCAATGACTCTACAGTCAAAGTCTATACTTTTGATTTGCAACCGTTCACAACTGCACAACTGGTACCCCATATTGCTTTATGTGGCATGAAGCATTATGTGCTCGTGGTGGCAACCAAATTGCATCGTGCTTGTTCAAGCATAAAATTAATCTTAAACAAATTAATCACTCAATTTTTTACAGCGATTCCTGTATGGGACAAAATAAGAACTCATTCGTATGCGCAATGTTCATATTGACTCTACAAATCAATCAGGATTTAGAGACAATTGATCATAAATTTTTAGAACCTGGACATACGCATATGGAATGCGATATAGATCACTCTGTGATAAAAAGGAAAAAGAAACGAACTGATATAAAAATACACCATCCAAGCGACTGGTATAATTTTGTTAGAGGTGTAGGTTCTAAACATACATTTAATGTCGTTGAAATGAGTGCAGAAGATTTTTTTAATTTTTCCCTTTTATTAAAAACAAAGTTAATGTGGAGAGCCACAAATAAAGATGGGGAAAGATTCGTTTGGAAAAATATTAGATGGCTAAGATATACAAAGACTAATTTTGGTAAAATTGAATATAAAACCACATTAGATAAGGATGATTCTTTAAAAGTATTAAATTTGGTAAAACGTGGTATAAACTCAATAAACAAAGAAGACCTATCTATGCTCAACGAAGATGTAAAAATCAGCTCAAAAAAAAAGGATCTTCTGGATTTGCTTCCATTTATAAATCCACTATTTCATCCATTTTATAAAAGCTTATCAACACAGAAGGAATCTCTGGAAATACATCCAGATTTAGTCGAAGATGAGTCAGAAACAGAATAACTTAGGCTGAGTTTTCTAGATGCGTATTAACCTTAAACGTAGATTTTCGCAGTTTTCAACTGGAACAGGGGCTTTGGAGTGCCACATTATTTTAAATTTCAATTCAGAAAAAAATTTGTAACAGAAAAAATATTTTTTTATTATTTCGATTATCGAATTTGATATTATTCAAAGAGTTGGTTTGTGGATGAACTAAACAGAATTTATAGCTACCTTTTTAACATTTTTAATACTGTAATTTTTTGAAAATAAAATTTTGTTTTTTTGTTAAGATCGCTTGTTTTTTAACGAACTATTAATATTTCAAAATGAGCTAAATGTATGATAAAGCAAATTTCAATGTGCAATAATCGCTTAATTCAATATATGACTGCCAACAAATGAAACATTACTTTACAATAAAATCTTAAGTAGACATATTCTTTCCAATTTCATATTTCCCATTCGCAATAACCATTAATTTATCCTTTTATTAAATATCTCCTAAACAAATGAGAATTTCATTGTCGTTTTTATACCCTTCACCTCAGGTGGAAAAGGGTATATATAAGTTTGTCATTCCGTTTGTAATTTCTGCAATATTGATCTAAGACCCTATAAAGTATATATATTCTGCGTCCTTATGAGAAGAGAACTTGATTTAACCATGTCCGTCCGTCCGTCTTACGTTTGATATGTTTTTTCCGGAGACGCCAGACATGATAGCGGCTAGGTTGGTTTAGATTTATGTCACATATAGTCCACCATTTCGTGCTATTGAAATTCAGCTAGATCGGTCCACAAATGGCTGAGATATGATCAAAAAACCACGACTGCCTCTAATTTTTTCCAAAAATCCCTTGTTGTTGTTGTATTTTTATTGCTTTTTTCTGTATATCTGTAGAAAGGCAAGAGCCAAAGTTTCCAAATTAGGTACACACATTAAGGTTGTCAATACACACCACCCTACAAAATGTAGGCGGGATTGGAGAAGTGGGCGTGGTACCTCCTGTACAAAAAAAATTTTAGGGCTGCCATATCTCCTATGGATCTGGCTTATATACCAAAATATCGGAAATTTTTAGTAGAACATATTTAAAAAAACTCGGGAAAATCGGTTCAGATACAAAAAAATTATGACCAAAATTAAAATTAAAAAATTTTTTTTTTAATACCCACTTTCGGGAACCATAGGTCTCCCCGAGTCCAAGCTTTATAACTCAAGTAAATGGTAAATTTCTTCTTAAACACGTCGGTATATAAATCTGTCAAATCGGTTAAAAAATGGTTGAGTTATAACCGAAATACTGATTCCTTAAAAAATTAATCTTTTTTATAAATAACTTTCTTAAAATATATGTTTACAAGTTTATATAAATGTTAATACATAAATATAACTTAAGTAAATGTTAAAATTCTTTCTTAACACGTCGGTATATAAAACTATCAAATCGGTTAGACAATGGGTAATTTATGAGCAAAATACTCCAAAAATGGGCTAAAACACATCAACATTTTTATAAAAACTTAAATTTTAGGGCTGCCATATGTCTTATGGATATGACTTATATACCAAAATATCGGAAATTTTTAGTAGAACATAAACCATATTATGTCCCTCTACCCCCCCCCCCTCCCATCCCCCTTCACATTTGTTTACATATACTAGCATAATGCCCAATATGATTTTCGTTATCACCCTTCTTTATTATTTCATCTATTTAACGAAATAATTTTTACAAATAGAAACTAGGAATTTTTGTGTTTTTTTGCTACTTAAAAACTCGCCAAAAAAGATAAAAGAAAACAAACAAACAAACACACATACATACATGGCATAAACTATTTTGGTGAATATATTTCCCAACTTTGCTATTGTGGTGAACAAAAACATCAGAAGTAATTACAACTCAACTTTGTTGAATTTTGTGAACAGTAAACGTGCCATATTTCATTTTAATGATACTCGATTAACGTTCCTTCATGATTCAGTTGTCTAGGGAGTGTGTTAGAAACTGAGAGTTCTCTGGTTCGAATCTTGGTTTTTTAAAAAGAAAAAATTTTTTTTTTAATATTTTTATTTTTTTTATGATCTAAAAACGATTTAAAAAAAATTTTCCAGTTTTCGCTTTTTAAATTTTATTTATAATGAAGTTTTAAGTATTGTAAATATTGCCGCATTTAGACTATGCAATTAACGCCGAGTATTTTTTCTATTTTCTTACATTTTTTTCAAGCATTTTTTCAACTTTATCAACCCCGTTTTCTTCCCTACACCTCTTGCTAATACACAAAAAGTTGCATGTGAAAGTTGCGGCGTTAATTGCATAATGTAAATATGGTCTATGTATGTATAGGTATGTAAAAATTATTTAGTTTTTGTCTAGTTGCTCTGTATTCTGCTCGCACAATGGTGAAGGTTATATAAGATTCGGCACAGCCGAATATAGCGCTCTTACTTGTTTGTCTTAGGATTGTTCGTGCGAGTATCCTTAATTTTGCAATAAATTTTTTCTAATGCACCTTAATTTTTTCAAAAACGCTTCTCTACACTGAAAGAAAAATGCTTCATATATTTAATGAATCATTTTCGTAAAAAAAATTTTCCTTGGGTAAATGAAAATTTTCATTGTTTAAATGGAATTTCATAGTTATAATGAAGTATTTTCGTTAAAATCGCTTCATTGGATTTCGTAATTACGTTAAAAATTTTCATTGAATATATGAAAACTTAAGTTTGTACAAGTTAAACAAAAAATTTGATTTGGGAACATAAAAAAACAATATACAAACATAACTATATTCATAAATTAATACAATTATAGTTTCCTTAAAAAAATGTTTAATTGTTAATTTAAAAATGTAAGATTTAATAATTTCATACATCTAATGTTACATGTATGCCATTAATTTTATGAATTAAAAAAATTTTTTTATAAAAGCAACATATTTCAATAATTGCCTTCATAAATTTAAATTTGCATTATAACAATAAAAATGTCATTATAGTAATGACACAAAAACTTTCAATCCACTTTCAATCAACGTTGTTGCTGTTATTATGGACAATTTAATCTCATATTTACGCTCTTAATTGAGTAAAAAACATAGTTTTTTATCCAAAAACTACACTGCCCCGGTAGACTAGCTGGTAGAGAGGTTGCATGTTCGAATCCCGCCAGAGACAGAAAAAAAAAATATAAATACAGTAAAATAAAATAAGAAAAAATATAAAAAAAAAATAATTAAAAAAATAAAATAATTAAAAAAAAAAAAAAAATTTTACTTTAATGAAAGTATTCATCCAATGAATAATATTCATAGATCTAATGTTATGTTTCATTAAATCCTTTTAATGAAACAGGTTTCATTGATCCAACGAAGCGCTGCATAGGTTCCTTTTTAATGCAATTTTCATGGGATTAATGTCAAAATTCATTGGTATTGCGAAGAAAATTCTTTCAGTGTATATTAAAAGTGATTTTTCTCTAAAGTATCATTTTCGACTTAGGCTGTTATTGCTTGTGACCACAGATGTATTTAACACATTCACAACAGCAGGATACACGAACACACACTGTTTTTGTTTACTATGTATTTATATTTCAGTGGTGCGATAGTGGCATAATTGCAGACTTTTATACACACTTAATTTAAAATTATGAATATGTAAATACTTCTTTAAAAATAAATTTTATGACGTAAAAACTTAAGACCTGCACGAGTGTATCAGTAAGTATTGTTGAAACAGATACACCAGATATTTATCTGTTACTACTGATACAAATGAGAGAATGAGTGTAACTGATATTGTATGGTTTTGCTTTTGCCCACTCACCATATCTTAAAAACAAAAACAGATGCTTATGGTTTTGGATTGAGTGTGTCATAACATTTATTTTTTTGCTTACAAATATCTGTTGTCACCATTAGTATTTCTACAATATCTGTGGTAATCTGTTGTATTTTTAAATATTGTTGGCGAGTTGATGAAAATAAGAGAGTTTGCAAAAATTTGTATAAGATCTCAACCAGGGGTGCCATATGGTTTTAAAGGGTGGTTAAATTGTAAGGGCCGATGTTGATTTTGAATAAAACACAAACTATTTAGGAAATTATTGTAATTTTATTTTATTATGATATATTGGTATTACTCAATTATGTATGGAACAAAATATCGGCCAAATGGGCGCCGCGACCACGGCGGCACACCTCCATCCGATGGTCCAAATTTTCGATGACCCTGAGGCATAATGGAGGTTCTATGCCGTTAATGTGCCGAATTATCTCATCCTTTAGCTCTTGAATTGTTGCTTGCTTATCGACGTACACCTTTTCTTTCAAATAACCCCAAAGAAAAAAGTCCAACGGTGTCAAATCACATGATCTTGGCGGCCAAATTATGAAAAAACGGCAAATTAAAATTACTGTTTTAAACACATAAAACATATTTTTACAACAAAGCAAAACCATTAATTATTACACAATGCTTTAAAATAAATAAATAAAAATAAATGTTTTATAAATAAATTTTATTTAATTGAAAAAATACGGGGTATCTGATAGCAGATTTATATTTTCAAACTTAAATAAAAAATTTAATAATTGACACAAAGTTTTATTAAAAGCATTGAACGGTAGAATGGAAATGCGGATTTTATTTTTTAAAGAGTATGTCATCCACATGTCTTTTGTCGACTTGAACACACTGTTCAAAACGGAGCCTTGTTTTTCGAGAATTTAAAAAAATAAATGACCGAATTTTCTCATGCGTGGATAAGGCACACCAAACATTTACCCTGGGGCAATGTAAAGGTATTTGATGTTTCAATCGAGGGTTTAAGGTTCTTGGAGACCAGTAACGGTAGATTTGTTTGTTGACGTGGCTATTTAAGTTAAAATGAACTTTGAACAAAATTGTCAACGAGCAATTACGTAAGAATCATTACCCTTAAAAATGTCTCTTCAGCGAACGCGCGATGCTCACTCGACTACTGTGACTGACAAATCGTCCCAATCGATAATTCCAACGGCTCCAACCTCCCTCCGCACCGTTTATTACTTTTTGAATTAATCGTATTTAAAAATATAAATTTGCCACCAGACACCCTGTATATTTATAGATTTTACTTAAGGGTAAATTGGAGGGACCGTTAATAAGAGTGACCCATATAATTTTAGCTTGAAAACTCTCCATATTAGAGGCAGCGGGGACCTATACTGTCTTATACCAATAGGTTCGTCTTTTTAAGAACCTATGGTGATCTAGAATAAACGATCTTAACTCCACAGTTAAAAATCATTTTTCAACGAAAAGATAAAAGTAGGTATGGATGAACTCTTAAAAAGAGAGTTTTATTTCGCAGTCATAAAATTGTCGGCCTACAATTTTTCTTCTTCTTCTTCTTCTTTTTAATGACAATTAGTTTAATTGCAGTGCAATCTGATTAGATAACACTGCTTTACAAATTGTAGTGATCTGACCAGCATCTGTCCATGTACAAAATATGAATTTAATTAAATGTCGGTTAAAATCAAACTCCTGAAATGAGTTTTAATTTATTTATTTATTTATTTTAAAATAACTCAGGGACTAAAAATAATTACTTTTATTATTTTTTGTAAAGGTTACGAGAAAAATTCCTTTATTTTCAATTGGGAACCTTTAACCATTATCGTTATATATATATTTTTTGGTTGTGGTAACCAATTAAAGTAAAATTTATTTATTTTTGGTTATTAAACCTAAGTAATTTTTTGTTTACAAATATCTATTGGAAAAAATTATGTATTTTTCTGGTTACAATTCTTAGGTCAAGTAAAACATATGCACCGCATTTCCTTTAAGCTTCTTATATGAAGTTGTATATTTTTCAAAATGTGTTTGTTGGGTTAGACACAATACAAACACTGCATATATAAAATAAATATGTATAACCATTTTTTCCTTACGCTGGGTCTCCACGTAGCAATTTTTATTGCTAAGTACAAGCAATAACGTCGGCAGAACAATGACAGAACAATGGAGCAATGATTGCTGATTATATTGCTGGAGAACACTTGTTATTGCTTTGCCATAAATTTGCAATTTTCACCTCGAGTAGTTGTATAAAGTTTTGTGGCTGTATTTATAACAAATGTTTTATGTTATGTTTTGAAGTGATTGTTAAATTTTCTTTTTTAAATTAATTAATAAAATAATTAATTGTAATTGTCGTAGCTGTGTTTTGTATTGCTTTTTTGTTTATTTGCATATGAAAAAAAACATAAAACTTGTATTGTTCTATTGGAAAAATAAAAATATACAAAAAAAAAACAAATTCTTCCTTTGCTTTTATTGATATTGACGTTTATTTAAAAATGTTATATATAAAAACTTTTTCTGTATTTTGTTGAAGTATTTTTTCACTTGCTTTTTTAATAAATAAACACACTAATAAATAACCAAAAGTACAGAGAAATGAAATGTCAGATAAATTACAACTGATTTGACAGCAGATTGCTAAGCAATAATTGCTCAAGCAATAAGAAGAGCAATCATTGCGCAATGGATTGCCACTCATGGCAATATGCGGTCTATACGTCGCAAATTTTATGGAGCAATCAAATTTGACGTTTGCCGCAATAAATATTGCTACGTGGAGACCCGGGGTTAAGTATAAGCGCTTAATTAATTAAAGTTGTCTCTTTGTGTAACAAGTTACCCAAAATTAATAATTTGTATAAAACAAACCAAAAATTACCGTGCTGCAAGTGTTTATCAAAAAATAAGCACTTTGATAATTTAGAGGAACAAAATCGTCAAAATGCAGATTTATCGGTAAATATGGTAGGCCTGATCACAACGCTTCCTGCTAGTTTTTATTTTTTACAAACACAAAGTATGTGTTCAGTTCTTTCAGAATTTTTTTTTTTTTTTTCAATAATATTTGTCTACTTGGCACTTGAACGAAGAAAACGCGACCTTTCAATTTCATGAAAGAATTTTTTACACAAACAAAATACATATCGGTACCGAAAATTTCAAAAATGTTTGCCTTCCAAAAAAACAAGCAACACATTTTGTTCTTGTAAAGTTTTTTTGTTTGTTTTTTTTTTGTGCTCGAAACACATCACGCAAAAATTATTGAAAAAAATAACTGTTCATGTGTACATATTTTGTTTTTGTAAAAAATTATTTTTTAACTAGCCAAAGGGTCGGCTCTTTTGCGTTGAAAAATAATTGAAAATAACGGTATCGTACAATAAGTAACTTATTGTATTCCATCAATATCCACTTGCATCTGCTTTTGCGAAACAGATACATATTAGCAGATATGATACTCTCTTTCGCTTTTTTATCAACTTACATCCACTCTTTTGCAAATCATATCAACATCAACTTATATCAGAAACACAAGAGCATTCATCCATACGCATTCACTTTAGAAAAAACACAGAAACAGATATAAACAAATGTATCTGTGCAGGTCTTTAGTAAAAACTTATGAATTTATTATAAAACATTCAAAATATTTTAATTTTGTTGTTTTTAGAACTAATAAACAAAATAATTTTAACGGCAGATTAAATATAAAATGTCTACAAAATGATATAAACGATTTGAAGAAAAAACTTTTAGTACATGAAAACTCTGCAGTGGCAAATAGTATCAGAATTTCTGGTGTCCCTTCTAGAGAAGATGAAAACCTGCAAAGTATTTTTAATAACATCTGCCTAAGCTTGAACATCAGAGCTCCAAATATTGAAAATATCTACAGACTTACCAAAATATATAAAAACAATAGACCTTACACGCCTAATGATGAAGTTATTGTTGTAAAACTTCAATCGCCATACGAGAAAAATTTTGTACTAAAGTCCATTGCCAAATATAGACGGGTCCAAAAAACAACCTTAACTTTACGTCAAGCTGGCATTGAAAGTGATCAGCCAATATACGTCAACGAAAATCTAACTCCGCACAATCACAAAATATTCACGGCAGCACTGCGCATGAAAAAGGAGAAACAAATTTACTCTGCTTACACCCTAAGGGGTTTAGTCTATATAAAAAAACGTAACACTGATGACCCTGTTCTTGTTGAATTTTTAGAAGACTTGCATCGGCTTTTTCGTTAAAATAATGTTCTACCGTTCTCATTCTTTTATAAACTATGATAACGCATATAAGCATAACCTGCTCACAGCTAAAATTAACTTACAGAATTCTACATTATCTATATATTATATATTATCCTTTAACCACTATTTAACGGAGAATACTTTGTACTTTTACTTTTTTGAATGTTGTTGCGTTGCCTTTAGGGGTGATGACAGACCTATCAACTGATCTTCTTGGTTCCAGAGAAGGCAACTATAATGTGATTCGAATTTTAACAAATCAAAATCAAGGTTTCAAAGTTTGTCACATTAATGCCCAGAGCCTTCATTGCAAAATTGATGAGTTTCGTTACCTGTTTGAAGATTCTGGTGTAGACGCTGTATGTGTCTCCGAAACATGGTTTAACGACGCACTCAATGACAATCTTGTTAGATTAAATGGGTACAAACTATATAGATCGGATCGTAAAGGTAATGCTGGGGGAGTGGCGATATATATAAAAAACAATGTCTCATGTAAGCTTGTATGCGATTTTAACGCGGAAAATGATGTTGAGTTCATATTAGTTGAACTAAACTCCTGCCATGACAAATTGTTGCTGGGATGCGTATATAGACCAAACAAGTATATTAAATTAAATTCGCTTGTTGCTGAATTGGAATCTCGAACTGTAAGCTATTCAAATATTATTATATCTGGCGACTTCAATTCAAACCTGCTCACAAGCTTAGGATCGAGCATTCGCTCTGCTATGATGGCTCTTAATCTTTTCTCAGCAAATAACTCCAGACCGACACATTTCACTTCAACTAGTGCCACCTTGCTGGATCTTTTCTTTGTAGCTGAAAACCGTAAAATTATACACTATGATCAGTTAGCAGTACCGATTTTTTCAAAACACGATCTTATATTTCTGAATTACGATTTTAAAGTCGTACAACAAACTGAAGAATTCACTTACCGTGATTTTAAAAATATAAATTTTATATCGCTGGAAGAAGACCTTAGCAATTTAAATTTTGATGAAATTTATTTTATAACTTCAACTAGTGAGAAAGTAAATTTTCTAAATCGTTAAATTCTCAATTTGTTTAACAAACATGTAGCTCTGAAAACCAAAAAAGTTAAAGGCAGGAGAACTCCATGGTTCACTTCAGAAACAAAATTATTAATTGAACGTCGAGATGGGCTATATAGGCGCTGGAAACGCTACAAAACTAACGATCTAAAAAATATTTTTCGAGTGACTAGAAGAGCTGTTGTATCAAAAATAAGACATGATAAATTAACCTACTACGGGGAAAAATTTCGCACTGCGGTGACCACTAAACAAAAATGGAAACAAATTCGCGATATAGGCATAGTTAGTTCTCGCAGAAGTACTGCTACAAATGTTATAGATGTTGATAAACTAAATTTCACTTTTTCAAACATTCCTAAACCACCGGTTCAACTTGATTTCTACAACCAAAACTCTTCTCGTATTTCCGCAAACAAATTTGGATTTCAATGCTTCACCATTTGCGATATTGTTGAAGGGTTCCGAGCTGTAAAATCCAATGCAGTTGGTCTTGACGATATTCATCCACGCTTTGTAAAACTAATATTACCATATATAATTCATTATATTAACCACATATTCAACTCTATTGTTACAACCAGCACTTATCCAACTGATTGGAAACTTGCAAAAGTTATACCAGTGCCCAAAAATGATAACGAATATCGCCCAATATCCATCCTTCCATACCTGTCAAAGGTTTTTGAGCGTCTCGTATATAACCAGATTTATAAGTACACTCTTGACCACAATCTCCTTACCGATCGCCAATCTGGTTTCAGACGAGGCCATAGCTGCACTACAGCCTTATCTGAAGTAAGCGAAAATATTCGAAAGAGCATGGATGAAAGTAAAATTACCTTTCTGGTTTTACTTGACCACTCAAAGGCCTTCGATACGGTAGATCACCAAATTCTGACCATGAAACTATTGAAAATTTTTAACTTTTCTGACACCGCATCGAAACTAGTTGCGTCATATCTTTCACACAAAAGTTGAGTCATATAGGCCTATAAGCTTACTTTCTAATATATCAAAGCTGTTTGAGAAGCTGTTAGCGTCAAAATTAACCCCAATTTTAAATGAAAATAGATGTATTCCTAACCACCAATTCGGCTTTAGAAGAGAACACAGCACAATTGAGCAAACCCATCGTATAGTAAACGCAATAAGAAAAGCCTTTGAAGAAAAAAAATATTGCTCCGCTCTCTTCATCGATGTTTCTCAAGCTTTTGATAAAGTCTGGCATGAAGGCTTATTACATAAATTGAAGCTCAACTTACCAGTAAACACACACAAGCTGTTAGAAAGCTACTTAGTCGGTCGAAAATTTATTATTAAAGAAGGTGATTATTTAAGCTCTCCTCAGCAAATTGACGCTGGAGTCCCTCAGGGAAGCATCCTGGGCATCCTGGGACCTCGGACATGCCAACAAACAACTACACACAAACTTCAACATTTGCTGATGATACAGCTTTTTTGAGCGTGCACGAAAACCGTCAAGAAGCATCTCGATACCTACAGGATCATATATTTCAACTCGAACTATGGTTAAAGCAATGGAGGATAGAGGTCAATGAGCAAAAATGCGTACATATAACATTCACCTTGCGTCGGGAATCATGCCCCCCTATTAAAATCAATAATCAAATAATACCTCAAAATTCGCATGTAAAATACCTCGGTATTCATCTAGATCGCCGTTTAACGTGGAAAAGCCATATAGAGGCAAAATTAACTCAAATGAAACTAAAAGCCATCCAAATTCATTGGCTTATTGGAAGAAACTCTGTCCTTAGTCTCGACTGCAAACTTCTTCTTTACAACTCCATCTTAAAGCCAATCTGGTGCTATGGTATTCAGTTATGGGGCACTGCCTCGGCCTCTAATATCGAAAAAATTCAAAGGCGCCAAAATAAACTACTTCGAATAATCACAGCTGCCCCTTGGTATGTTAAAAACTCAAATATTCACAAGGATCTTAATGTTCCATTAGTTAAAACTATGATTACGAAATATGCAGTAAAATACTTAAAAAGGCTCGAATCGCACCCGAACCCACTAGCACGAAATATTTTAAATGATAGCGGCCACACTCGCTTAAGAAGAAGAGACACTGCAGCACTTATCCAATTAGATGAGCGATAAACACTATAAAAGTGAACAGAACCCGCGATGAAGAAAATTTTTGTCTGGCACTGGCAGGACAAAAAATAACGTATTAGGTTAAGATTTGATTAATTATTTTTAGTTCATATTTAATATATGAAGATTCAATAAATAAATAATGAGAAAAAAAAAAAAAAAAAATATCTTTCAGACAGATGGCAAGTTGTAGCAAACAATGGAACTGTATCCAGCCCTTTGCCCATGCCGAGAGGTGTTCCTCAGGGGTCAATACTTGGTCCGCTTCTATACTCAATGTATGCCAACGACCTTCCTTCCCAGATCAAGCACTCAAACATGCATATGTATGCCGATGATGTCCAGCTATACATTGAGTGCTCCAAAACATCGTTAAGTCATAAAGTTGGAAATCTTAACTACGACCTCAACAAGATTTATAACTGGGCCACGGCAAATGGCCTATGCCTAAATCCAAAAAAATCGAAATACCTAATCATTTCCAAGAAGAGCATGAAAATCGCAGATGACATAGGCTTATATCTTGGCGGAAAGAAAATTGAGTTGGTCAACTCGGCTAGAAATCTGGGTGTCGTTTTCAATAGAACATTAACATGGTCTGACCACATTAACCAAACGTGCGGCGGAGTATATGGTATGCTCAGAAGTCTATTGTATAGTCAACCGTTCACACCACCGAAGATAAGAATGATGATAGCTAGAACATACCTAATACCAAAACTTACTTATTCTTCTGAAGTTTTCGCCGGATGCAATGCTCATGACAAACGAAAGCTAAATACTACGTTTAATAACATTATACGTTACATTTTTGCTATACCCAGGTTTGCGAGTGTAACAACATACTCCAGACGAATCCTTGGAATGACTTTTGATAACTATCTGAAGTTTAAGAATTTACTTTTTCTACACAAAATTATTATTACTAAGGAACCCAGCTACCTATACAGTAAGCTAACATTTACAGCATCTGCAAGAAATAATAGCATTATCACCTTTACATATAGAAACAGCGCATCTTTTAACCAATTTTTTGTTTACACAATATATCTCTGGAACCATCTTCCTACAAATATTCAACTCACCAGCAACGCTATGAAATTCAAAAAATTGTTAATGACGTACTATGCATAAAGTTTTAAATTATAAATGTATAATCTTCTTGTTATGTTATTTTATTATTTTTTACTTCATTGTTCTTCAAGTTTAAAATGTTATTAATGTTCATTTATATTAAAATTCACTAGATTAGTATTTTTAGTTTCAACAAATATTATTTACGAATATTATATCTGATAACTCATCGGATTCTAGAGCTGTTATTCATAAGATTTTATATCTTGTTGCTTTAGAAAGGCAAATATTAATAATAAATACAAATACAAATACGTATAAACTGCTTTTCAAATACAAAAATTAAAAAAAAAATTCGACAACGCACGTGTTATAAGTCGTTAAACTTTCAGAACACTTTAGGTACGCACGTAAATGCATGAAAACTATACATCACTTGATACTTTTTTTTTACTGCACAACAGCTTTGCAAAGTTTGAATTTTTGAACACGAGCTAAATTTAAAAATTTAATAAGCAAACATAAAATAATAATAAAAATGTTATCAACAATAACGCTGTCAAATTTTATTGAAAATAATGAAACAAAAATTCACAGTTTTCTTATAAATGACAAGAAAAAGCATCACAAAAGAAAAATAAAACGATTTCTTTTTTGTCAATAGTTATTCACCCTTATTGTGTTTGGCGTATACGCCTACGACTGTTTGGTAATAGATTAAAGAGAACGTGAATTTTTTTCCTTTAATCTATTACCAAACAGTCGTAGGCGTATTTTAAATACGCCAAACACATTAAGGGTGATTGCTTCAGAAAATTAACTGGAGCAATAATTGCCAAAATTTGCGGCATCACTGCATAAAAAAACTTTTTACACATGAAAGTGATGCCAAGTTTCTTAATAGTGATGTTTTTTCGAACGTTTAACTTTACAGTACGTTTACATTTGACAGTACTGGCAGACAGTAAGAAAATACTTATTTGTTTCAAAAAACACAACTAATGCCATGTTTCCACTGTACGTGCTTCGCTCTCTATTCATGCTTCATATCTCAATCATGAACGAAGCAACTGCTTCGCCATACAAAATTTTGAGAGCGAAGCAAGTAGATTCAATAAGAATCTACTTGCGAAGCACGAACAATTACTCTCTTCTCCAATTTTTATCGCAAGTTTATCTGAACTAGCTGTAAAAATCGATTGTTTCAGAGTTGTCAACTCGGTGCGTTTCGCACCATTTTTGGAGCTTTTTTAAATTTTTTCTGCGATAACAATAATGATGAAAATATTAACTTTATTAATTTAGAATAATTATAATAAATTCTTAATCTCTTTTTAAAAAGTTTTAAACAGAATTTATTTAATTAATTTACGAAAATGTATCATCTTGTACAAATGAATGCAAACATAAATTCTATCCCCCATATTCATAAAAAATATTTTTGATTAATAAAAGGTTTATGCTAGAAACACAACTGGGACGAACGACGAACTTCACATAGAACGACGAATTCGTTGCGTAAATTCGTCAAATGAGACACAATTAATTTTTTAATTTTTAAAAACCTATTAATCGGGTATGTCCTAAAATCCATACCCACTCGAAATGGATTTCTTAAGCATTTTTGGTTTTCTGCATTTCGATTTTGCGTTCTTAAATTAGTTTTTGAGTTTGTTTAAAATCTTGCAATTTTTCGCGAATTTCAGCCATGTTCGCGATTTGTTCCTGTAAGTTTTTTAATTCTTTACAGCTTTCACGATTTATAAAAAACAGTAGACTTTGGTATCATACCGCTGTTAGCAAATTTTGCGAATTTCTGCCAATTTAGCAATTTTTACCGAATTTTAGCCATTCTTTATAGTGTTATTGAGTTTTAATCAATTTTATAACTTGTTTGAAATATTAAAATTTTTCGCCATTTTTGAAATTTTTTTTTATTGCCATTTTCGGACATTTAGTTTTTTTCACCCATTTTGCGATTTCAAATAAATTTTAGTGTTTATTTAAAAGTTTGAAATTTTTCGCGAATTTTAGCCAAGTTCGCAAAAGAAGCAATTTGTCTTTGTGATTCTTTACAGCTTTCACAAGCTTTGATAGACCTTGGTATCATGCCGCTGTTAGCAACTTTTTGCGAATTTCCGCTAATTTTGCAATTTTTACCGAATTTTTGCCATTGCTTATATTTTGAGGCACTTTTTTTTTATATCAATTTTATGGCTTTTTTGAAATAATAAAATTTTTTGCGAATTTTTGCCATTTTTGCAATTTTTTTTTGTTATTTTCCGACATTTTGTTTTCTTTTTTCACTAATTTAGAGATTTCTAATAAATTTTAGTGTTTGTTTAAAAGTTTGAAATTTTTTCGCGAATTTTAGCCAAGCTCGCAGAAGAAGCGAATTGTCTTTGTAATTCATTACAGATTTTACGATTTATTCGTCATTCGTCTGCGTAAGAAATAGAAATAAACCTATCGCAGAGTTCGTTACGCACGACGAATTTCGGTCTACGCAATGATTTTGTGTACTTTCATATACAGCAATGTGTTCTATTTCTGGTGACGAATATTCGTTGCTCACAATTCGTCGTTCGTCCCAGTTGTGTTTCTAGCATTATAAAACGAATTTTCTATGAAAATTTTTTTAATAAACCTGCCATTAACCCAAAATATTTTTATGCAAAAAAGAAAATTGGGCTTAACAGCTGACGAGCAGTTGCTTTAAAGAGTTTACCTTGTTGTTTTTTTGTTTGTTATGTTATTTTTTTTTTTTTTCTAAAAACTGAACTGTAAAGACTGTTTAATTGTTATACAGTATAATGGCGAAAAAGTAAACCGAAATATTCCAAGGGTTGTTAACATTTTTGAACTATTAAACTTTCAAAGCGGTATTTAATTGTAATAATAGGCAATAATAAACAAATTTTTCGAAACTAACACACAAATTTTATTAACATTACTTATTTTTAATAAATTAACTTAGATTTGATTTGCACCGGCTGGTTTAAAATGCACAACTCCTCTTGAACTACAATTTACGATTCTACTGTATTTTTAATATTAAAATATTATTTTCAAAAGATTTTGTTATTCGTGCTTAATTCCCAGTTTTTATTCTTGACAAAAACACTTGAAATTTATTGTTGATGGGATTAGCTATTCCTATGCGCATTTCACTGGTTGCTTAAGCCAGATCATCAGGAAACTTCATCCATAAAGATATGTTTAGGAAAGAATACTTCAATCGTTTATATACCATATTTTTAGTAATTCCATCATATAGATTTTTATATTTATTAATCTTTAAAAAATTAAAAATTTTGGAAAATTTCTCAATAAATTATAAGTTTGAGTAAAAATATATATGTAGTAATAATTTATGTACTTGTTACATATTAAATTATTGCAATATGAACATAATTATGTAATTAATTAAGTGATCCGCAAGGCCGAAAGCCCGCAATACAGAAAAAGTTTGTTCAGCTAATATCTAAGGGTTAAATAAATGAATATCGACATACATAATTTAAAGGTAAAGCCAATTTTGTAAAAAAAAAATGTCAGCCACGGAGTAAGAATAAATAATATTACATACCTCTTAATTGGTAAATCAGCATGCAGTGTTACCGTTGTGATACTAAAGTATCGATTTGACCCTTTTTCGACGGTGTTGATACCTTTTATGACCCTTTTTCTTAAATTATACTTTTGTATCATTATCACCTATTTTGTGACACTTTTTGACCCTTTTTTTGTTTTTTGTCAACACTGCGGAACAGAAGTGCTAAACAAATGTTTTCGAAATAAGCATTGCTTGATATGGAACAAACTCAAAGTATAAACTTACAATTCCATGCTTTCTTCTCCTTGATTTTTGATAGTAAAGTACAATTTCCCTAAAAGCAAACATAGCTCATATACATATGTAAATATTTGTTATTTTTTACGGTGGTTTCTTTTTAACCTTTTACATATGCCACTGCCAGTTCGAAAAACTCAATACACTCACACTTTTTTACTAATACACTCACATTTTTCGCAATGGCAGCTCCAGTGGCAGCAAAAATTGCATGCGAGTGGAAAATTGGCACTTGCATGCCACTAAATATCAAAACGATAAGCAATGTTACCCTGTTAAAAATTTAATTCACATTTACTGGATTGTTGTCAAATTGTTATTGAAGTTTTAACTTAATAAAGAATTATTATGATTAATTTTTTAAAAACGCGCATAAATAAAAGCAAGTTTGTTAATAATAGAGCATTAATATCGTTAAAATAATGCTAATATACATAAATGAAAAAATTTCCCCAAAAATGTGCCATTATGATTAACTCGGTAACTCTATTTTGTTTTCATGTACTTATTTTTTAATTTGAGAAGTAAACAAATTTGCTCAAGTTGACGCTTCTACTACATTTTGAAAATGAACTCGCAGTGGCATGTGTAATCACAAAAGTTAATGGCATGAGATTCGACTATTTCGAACAAATATTTGATAATATGTATACAACAGTGGCATGCCACTACTTGCATGTGTAAAGGCAGGGTAAAACAAAAATTTGACATTTATTAAAAAAATGCAATTTGGTGTTTTGCTCTCTTAAACAGTAGCATGTTTTATTCAAAAAAACAAGAGGTAAAAATTGCTCAATTAGCGGAAATTCCGAAATATTTGGTAACAGCGGTATGATAGCAAAGTCTTATATTTATTAAAAAGCGTAAAAGCTTAAAAAAATCTGACACTTACAGGAAAAAATCGCTTTAATCGAGAAAATGGTTACAATTCGCAATCGATAGCAAAATTTAAAACAAACACAAATTTATTTGACATCGCTAAATCGGAAAATTACATATAAAGTATGAAAAAATTAGCTATAATGATAAAGAATAAACCTTTTGTCAGGTGTTTCAGACAGGACAGAGCATTCCATAAAAAAATTAAGCTTTTTGAGCTCTTCCTACCTGAAATATTATTTTTTTGTTTGCTTATAAAAAAAGCTTGGTCTTATTAT
The DNA here is from genome assembly GCA_930367215.1 of Pollenia angustigena. Lineage (NCBI taxonomy): Eukaryota > Metazoa > Arthropoda > Insecta > Diptera > Polleniidae > Pollenia > Pollenia angustigena. The sequence goes on from OV884060.1 coordinate 87,950,849, forward strand.
GTTCATTAAAATGGGAAATACTGCTTAAAAAAACTTGACCCTTTTTTACCCCTTTTTCTGGAAAATCCCCTTTTTGGGACGCTTTTCGAAAATTTCCAACGGTAACCCTGTCAGTATACTTTAAACGCCATGTAAAACACATTTTGAAGCATTTTCCAATGATTCCCATATTTTATAGATTCATTTTATCCTAAAGCTGTTATGATACTTGCTATTTTTCGTATTTTTTCTATATTGGAGAACAGTGCAAATATATTTGCATAGAAAAACTGACTAAGTGTAAAGATTATGATTATATCATAAAAAATCTTGAAATGTCAAACAAATATACATGTGTTATCGATAAATAATCTAAGACTGTCAAAAAAAAATACAAAAATTGTTAACTTAAAATTGACATTTCCAGATTAATTGTTAGCACTGTTGCCAATTTTTTTAGTTTTTGATCGAAAGTATCGGGTTTTAACTTTTTTTTTGCGATTTTTAGCTTTTTTGACGGGTTTTTGTGGGCAAAAAACGTGGGCAGTATTGTTTGTTCTGTTTACATTTTATTTTGGAATAACAAACAATTTTTTTTTAATAAACAATAAAATTTTATGCAAATAATGTAAAATATTACGAATTACATCAGGATATTTTCTTTAATTGAAAATTTATGATTTGAAATCCCATATGAAGGGCACCTGCTTTATTTCACTGATCAAAAACAAAATAGTTTCATCTGCCAAAGCTTTTACCATTTTTATTTTGTTTTAGTCAAAGAAAAAAATAAACATGAGAAATGTCAATCAGAAAAAAGGGTTTGTTTATCAAATTGTATTTTTTATTCCTTTTCGCATTTGTTGTTTCATTCAGTCAATCCTAAAAAAATCCAATACAAAAAATAGCAAGTATCATAACACCCAGGCGGCTGGTTACCCTGACATGTTTCGATAGCTACCACTCGATCTCCTCAGAGGGATTGGCCGTCTTACACTCGCAGCCATCGACGACTGCTGACGTCAATAGTCAAACATCAATCCTTAAACCAAATTGTATTCTAACCTTTGGTAGATCGAAATTTGCATTTTTATATGATTAACCATTTTTAATTTATTTTACATGTTTTTCCTTTACCTCTGTTTTTCGTACTTTTTGTCAAGAATTCTTCTTGAAGTCCAAAGTACATTTTTGTTTTTTCATGTTTGTCTTTCTTTTTCGTGTTGAACTTTTCAGCAAAACTTGAAGGACAAATGTACACATAGAGCTCGTGCCTTAGCTTTAACAATAATTAGTATTGTGGTAATATGGTCAAACTATTTATGGTTTTTAATCCAAATTTTCAATATCTAAAATTGTTATTGATAATCATTCATTCTTGACTGACCTGAGATTCGAACCCAGGCGGCTGGTTACCCTGACATGTTTCGATCGCTACCACTCGATCTCCTCAGAGGGATTTGCCGTCTTACACTCGCAGCCATCGACGACTGCTGACGTCAATAGTCAAACATCAATCCTTAAACCAAATTGTATTCTAACCTGTAGTGTGCACATAGATATAGCGTACCACACTTAGCCGATAACGCAGGCACACTGCATATTTGTAACTACAAGTGTCAACTACAAGAAAATAAATATCAATTTACATCACTTATAGTTGAAGGCATGTTAACCAGAGATTGAGTGACTTACTTAATATTGAGTGAACATAATGAAAGACTCATTGTGATTGGTTAACATGCAACTATATTGATTAACATTAGATATCTACATGGTACCGAAAGAGTAAAATATATAATTATGATAAGCTAGAATAAGTTAGAGAAACTAAACTGTATTCTCATAAGCTGTATATAAACCTTTGCTTTGACTTTAATAAAACAGACTTAAACATACAACCAAATCGGCACTAGCTGCCTGAGTTATATTTTGTCTTATAAGCTTTTGGCAGTTCTTTCGAACGCCTAATTTATCGGCTGGAACCCCTAGCTTTTAATAACCGAGGGTTATAGGGCTTTAATATAATTATAAGTAGTACACGCCACATGGCAGAATCAATACTTATAACACCACATGGCGATCCTGCAGACCGAAACTTGGGATTTTCAGAACAACTGTCTACTACGTCGTTAGAAGAAATCAAAGATATAATTAGCCGCTGGGAAGGGTATCTAGTTGAACAATACATTCCGGAACCAGTACCTCACACAGTACCAAGGTATGAACCTTTACCAGTAAATGCCGGCCCGAAAGCCATAACTCTACAAGAATATAAGAACAGACACAAGAAAAACCACACCGAACAAGCAAAGGTGGAGGTGAAACCAAAGAAGAAACGAGCGGGCAAACAGTTCCAAAGAAGGAAGAATTTGGTAATCCTGTATAGAAAATAAACATCGCGTGCACTGTGGATGAAAAGAAGGAGGTGAAGGTGAAAAAAAAAAAATAAAATCATTTTAAATGGTAGGCCATATTTGGGGAAATAAAATAAAAGATAACATGGGTAAAGTGGAGATCCAGGAAAATATATTGAACAACGGTAACGCGGAAAACTCAAAAAACATCATACCAGAACACTTGACAACATTAATAATAATAGGTTTAATATTATATGTAGCATATAGAATAAATAGATATTTCAAAAATTATGTATTAAAATAAAGAACTAATACTGTCACCAATGTTTAGTAGCAAAAAAAAAAAAAAAACAAGTAAGAGTGCTATATTCCGCTGTGCCGAATCTTATATACCCTTCACCATTGTGCGAGTAGAATAGAGAGCAACTAAATAATTTTTACATATACATACATATTTACAATACTTACAACTTCATTATACATGAAATTTAAAAAGCGATAACTGGTAAATATTTTTTATTATGAAATAATAAAGAAGGGTGATAACGAAAATCATATTGGGCATTATGCTAGTGTATGTAAACAAATACGAAGGGGGGTGAGGGGATAGGAAGAAGAGACGACAACCGGATTTGAACTTCGCTTTGCATAAGGACCCAGAATATATATACTTTATAGGGTGTAGGACTTTCGGTGAAGGGTATAAAAACAATCTTAATTATAAAAAAAGAGTAATTTTTGGGATTTCAGTATTTTGGTCATAACTCTGCTATTTCTTAACCGATTTGACAGATTTATATACCGACGTGTTAAAGAAGTTATTTTGCCAGTTATTTTGGCTATAAAACGTGGACTCGGGAAGATCTATGGTTCCTGAAAATGGGTATTTTTCAAAAAAAAATTAATATTTTGGTCATAACTTTTTCGTATCTGAACCGATTTTCCCGAGGCGTAACCATAGGTCATATTACAGTCAAAAAATTCAGGTTTTTAAACAATTTTTAATACTTTTTGTATGAGAGGTACCACGCCTACTTCTCCAATCCCACCCACATTTTGTAGGATGGTGTATATTTATAACCTAAATGTTTGTACCTAATTTTAAAGCTTTGGCTCTTGCCGTTCTCCAGATATACAGAAAAAAGTAATACAAGTACAACAACCACAAGGGATTTTTTGGAAAAATTAGAGGCAGTCGTGGTTTTTGGTCATATCTCAGCAATTGTTGGACCGATCGTGCTGAATTTCAATAGCAAGAAATGGTGGACTATATGTGACATAAATGTAAAACAACGTAGCCGCTATCATGTCTGGAGTCTCCGGAAAACACATATCAAACGTAAGACGGACAGACGGACGGATGGACGGACGGATATCGTTAAATCAACTTCTCTCCTCATAAGGACCCAGAATATATATACTTTATAGGGTCTAAGATCAATATTGTAGAAATTACGAACGGAATGACAAACTTATTTATACCCTTTTCCACCTGTGGTGAAGGGTATAAAAATATATATATATATAATAAAAATTTAAATGGAAGAAAATTTAACAGAACTAAAGGAAATATTAAAAACTCTAAAGGAAGGACATATACAAGAAAAACTATACAAATAAAATTAGAAACTATTGAAAATATAAGAGAACAATTTTTAACAGCACAAATTGAAAAGAAAAATGAAAAAGAAACAGTAGCATTAAAATTAGAATTTGATAACGTTTACAAAAAGATAAAACAATATTTAATACTAGACACTAAAGAATCAGATACAAAGATGGCATCATTTAGTTTAGAAACCGTTTCCAAAGCACTACCTCTATTCAATGGTAACTACAATTAGATAGTTTTTTAATCACAGCACAACTTATTTATAAGACACTGTCCACCGAAGCAAAGAGAGATTTTCTTCAATACATATACCATGCAAAACTTACTTCAACAGTAAGAACAGCAATAGGAAGTTTGTCAGAACCAGACAGTTTTGAAACTCTAACAAATCTTTTAAAAAACAGATATTAGAATATCAAAACCATCCCGGAATTACAAAATAGTCTTAGCATATTATTCCAAGGAAAAATGAATATAAATTCATACAAAGAAAAAATAACAGCGATAATAGATAATCTAAATCAACTAGGTATTAAAGAATTAGGGAATGAAGCTTCAGAAGCCGAAAAGAATGTAATAATAAAACTGAATAACAAATTAGCACTAGACACATTCAAAAAGGGACTAAATGAAAACTTTAAAGCGACCATATATGCTGCTCGACCAAGTAACTTACAAGAGGCATCCGAACTTGCGTTGGAATTAGAGAATGAACATAAATTAAGTCAAAACACTATATTGCAGTTAAGAAGAGATCAAACACATAATAACTACAACAATAGGAACCGACATTTCAATAACAATAATTTTCCTAGAAACAATAATTTCAACCAAACAAATAATAACAATTCATCTGGAAATAATAATTCCAACAATGGACATTATAACTTTAATCCCAATAGAAACAAAAATTTCAACCAAAGAAATAATAAAAATTCAACTGGAAATAACAATTCCAACGATAGACATAATAACAATAATCCTAATAGGAACAACAACTTCAATACGAACAGTAGAAGAACACAATACGACAATTATGGAAACAGTAGAAACAGACAAATACATTCCATACACTTTTCGGGAAACCCAACAGGCTCGGAATACCAAGATATTCCGGACAGCCAAAACTAAACGTTTACAAAATATCAACTAACAATACGAATTTCATAATCACCAAATACAAGAATAAACAATTGACATTTCTGATAGATACAGGAGCTGACATATCATTATGTCGCATGCAAACAAGCTTTGACGGAGAACAGTATGATCCAGAAGAAAAATGCAAATTAACGGGAATCACTACGGAGGAAATTCACTCATTAGGGATAATAAATCTAGAACTAACACTGACTGAAGAAAAATGCAGTCACCCCTTTCAGTTGGTAAAAACAGATTTTCCAATAGAGACAGACGGCATTATAGGTAGAGATTTTCTACAAAAATATCTTTGTAAAATAGACTATGAAACTTTTACAATATCATTATTTACAAATAATACTACCATAACCCTTCCAATGCATACACAGAAAAAATTATTTTTCCAATTCAAACAAAAAATTTGTAGAATCATACAATTTTTTGTCTGAAATCGGTCCTATAAGCAAATTCGCATATTCAAACAATTTATTTGCATTTTGTTTATTGAAAAAAAACACTGATTTTTTCAAACAAATAATTTAACTGAATCAAACAAAAAGTTTACTGAAATTCATATACTAAATTTCAAAATAAAAAAAAAAGTTTTTGCACAAGCAATGACGCGCACACAAGTAAGCACTGTATAAGAAGATGATGGCAGAGCAGAGCAGAGCCGTTTTTTTTTTTTTTTTTTTTTGTTTAAATTTGTTTATTTAATCAAAATTTTTATCTTATATATAATCAACTATAAATAAACAATAGTACATACTTATAAATGTAATATATAAATACACTGTCCCTTAAAAAGGGCACTCAAGTACAGCCAGTATTAGAATATGAATATAATTTTTTTTGGTAATATTGATATTTTAATTTACAAATTTTATGTATTGAATAATCAAATATTCAATGCGAGAAAAAAGTTGAAAAAAAATCTCACTACAATATTTTATAAAATAAAAGATAAGGTCCTAGGTTAAAAATAAAAAAAAAACTTATTCGGTGAGCCACCAATATTTTTTATTATATAAGTTTGATTTGTTTTTATCTGTTGCGTATAAGCTAGTATCAAATCTACTGTTTTCCGTTGTTAATTGTTTACTTGTAATTGATTTTATGTTAGCTCGTCTATAGATGTGATAAACAATAGGAATGCCTGCTTCGTTTTGAATAAAACCATTTCTATCAAGAAAAATGAATGCTTCAGGGGGGACGAAACCCTCCTGAAGGCTTTTTGATATGTAATCGTCACTAGCATAATAGGGTGCTAAGATTAAATTATTCTCGTTACATTTAGTACTCTTTAAAATGTGGTTTCTAATTAAATGGATAATAAAAATGTCAATTCTGCTAACTTTAGCCTCGTTGTACAATCTTTGATTTGATATGTATTTTTTGTAATTGCCATTTGCTGATTTGTAAAGTGAGGTACAGCTTCTAAGGCATTTTCTTTCAAAAAGTCTAATTTTTTCCATATAAGATGGGGAAATGTTGTACCAAACTTGGCAACCATAAGTCAGTATAGGTCTAATTAGGGACTGATACATTAATGACTTAACCCTTGAATTCAGAAATTTTGAATGAAATAATTTTTTATACATAAAAAAGGCATTTTTAGCCTTGTTTACTTGAAGATTAATGTGGTCATTAAAATAAAGGAACTTATCCAGATGTATACCCAGATATTTTACAACTTGTTTGTTTGGAATAATAATGTTATTTGTGGACTTCACGTTAAAGGATTTCCAATAACGTCTAATGTTGTTATTGCATTTTCCCACAGGGGGGCGGAAGAGTATTGTTTCGCATTTATTTAAGTTAATTTTCATGTGCCAATCTATTGTATATTTTTCTATGATATAAAAATACTTTTGTAACTTATCGTTAATTTTTTCGATTTTATTATCTGAGTGATAAATTATGATATCATCAGCAAAACCAATGATATTCTCAACTTTGTTCAAGAGTTCGTGTATAAATAAGTTAAAAAGTATTGGCGCATTTACAGTGCCCTGTTGAAGACCATTAACAATGATAAATTTCTTTTCACTAATTCTTTTTCCATCAGAAACTTGAAAAGATTTGTTATTTAGCATATTATATATTAAGCAAATTAAATGAAATGGAAATCCATAATTCAATAGCTTATAAATTAATCCGGGTATCCACACATTATCAAAGGCTTTCTCAAAATCAATTAAGCAAGCCCCTGTTACTAGAGATTTGATAAAATTCCAGTGAACATTTGAAACAAGCAGATGTACTGCATGAATTGTTGAATGATTGTGTTTAAAACCAAACTGTTTCTCATTTATTAGCTGTTTTTCTTTGCACATATTTATTATGTTGTTATTAATGCAAATTTCAAAAACTTTACTTATGTTTGGGAGTAGACTAATTGCTCTCATATTTTTGGGATTACTGGTGTCTTTGTCTTTTTTAGGTATAACAACCACTTTAGCTATCTTCCATGCATATGGAAAGTATGAATTATTTAGCATATTGTTAAAGAGAGTATTATATTCCAGAACAATTTTTTCTGGGGTATTTCTCAAAACAATATTGGGAATATTGTCCAGACCAGTGACATTTTTTTTCTTAAATTTTTAAAAATATATAATATTGTATCTTTAGTTATAAAGTAATTATCAGTTAAAGATTCATTCAAATCATTGGCTTTTTTAAATGCTGTAAACGTGGTAACAGAGCAGAGCCGTCTGCTGGCTTTGAGACACATTTTTTTTTTGTTGGAATAATTTTTGAACGAAGTCTTATTTATACACACAACACAATGTGTGTATAAATAAGAAATCTAACCAAAAACGGCAGCAGACCGACTCGATATGTTTTTCGTCATCATTCTATTTTTGAATTTGATGTATTTAACCAAACAGTTTTAAAAAATTTAATACGGGATTTTGTTTCTTATAATGTTGTTTCTGCTATTGTTTTTCTTATAGTTTCACTTTTTTAAAGCGTTCAAAAATAGACTGTGTGTGTTTTTTGTTGTTGTTCTTATATTTCACATAAAGAAGTGTTGCTTACGATCAAATAAAAAAATGCAAAAAGACGACAACATTATAGAGCGTTAAATATTTTATACAAAATTATGAAAATTTGACACCAATAACGCGTTTATTATATTTTTGAAGAGTTGTCCACATTTTTGTTGGTTAAATAAAAATCAAACAAAAATATGGTTTGAATCAGTAAAAAAATTTATAGATATTAAAAAAATTTTCAAACAAACGTTTGTTTGAAAATAATTCGGTCATAATTTTTTCTGTGTACAAAAGCTCCGACGTCACTACATATAAAAATACCACCAAGAACAGAAATAATACAAGCGATAAAATTACACTTAGCTGAAGATGGCGTAATTTTTAATAATGAATTGAAACCAGGTGTGTTCTTAAGTAATTCAATAGCACCCAGCAACGGCATGACACATATTATAATATTAAACACAACATACGAGGAAACAAATTTAAAGGGCATTCACTTACAAACTGACTCACTGAAAAACTACGACATATTACGTTACAATTGTGACAGACTACCACACTCCCACACAGGCATTATTAATGAACAAGTACAAAAAATGCTTAGCGACAATATAATAGAACCATCGATTAGTCCATACAATGCTCCACTCCTTTTGGTACCAAAGAAAAACACGGAAGACAAAAAGAAATGGAGACTCGTAGTAGACTTTAGGAAACTAAACAACAAAATAGTGGATGACAAATTCCCACTAACCAGACTAGAAGACATCTTAGACAAACTTGGCAGAGCCAAATGGTTCTCTACACTAGACATGACCATTTTATTTCATCAAATTGAATTGAACAAAGACTCAAGACCACTTACAGCTTTTTCCATAGCACAAGGACATTACCAATTTAAAAGATTACCTTTCGGACTAAAAATTTCTTTAAATAGCTTTCAAAGAATGCTCACAATAGCACTCTCAGGCTTAGAATCAGAAGCATTTCTATACGTAGACGACATAATAGTATACGGATGTAGTTTGAATCACCACAACCAGAACTTAATAAAAGTCTTAGACAGATTACAAAAATATAATTTAAAGCTTAACCCTAAAAAATGTTGCTTCCCAAGACCAGAGGTAGTCTATCTTGGACACTTAATAACAAAAAATGGTGTTAAAACAGACCCATCTAAATACAAAGTAATTAAAGACTATCCAACACCAACAAATGCGGACGAAGTAAGACGATTCGTTGCATTTTGCAATTACTACAGGAAATTCATACCAAATTTTGCCGACATAGCAAAAGATCCAAACGCACTATTAAAGAAATCAGCAGTTTTAAAATGGGCAGAACAATGCCAACATGCTTTTGAAGAACTGAGGAACAAACTTATGAAACCACCAATATTACAATACCCTGATTTTAATAAACCCTTTATTTTAACAACTGACGCTTCAAACTTTGCGTTAGGCGCTGTATTATCGCAAGGAGAAATAGACCAAGATTTACCTATCTCATATGCAAGTAAATCATTACAAAAACATGATTTAAAGAAACCTGTAATCGAAAAAGAACTTTTAGCAATACACTGGGGTATTAATTTTTTTAGACCATACCTATACGGTAGAAAGTTCATAGTGGTAACTGACCATAGACCTTTAATCTCCCTATTTTCGCACAAAAACCCTTCGTCAAAAATTACCAGAATTAGATTGGACCTAAGCGACTATGATTTCACAATCATCTATAAGAAAGGACAAATGAACACAAACGCTGACGCGCTCTCGAGAATAGAAATCAACTCAGAGATACTGAAAACCATGATACCAAAAGACAATGTCGAAACAGAAAGAAAAACACTAGTAATAACCAGATTGAAAAAACAAAATGAGGAAAATATAATAAGTGAACAAAGAAATAAAGATAAGAATGAGGAAAATAACAACAAAACATGCAAGAAAAACAAAGATATGGAAAAAAGCACATCTGAGGAGTCTGATCAACTTCAAATATGGGAATGCGTATCCATGAATGACGTCAAAAATATAAAGAAATTACAATTCAATATTATAGAAGAAATTGAAGAAAAGGATATATTTATAGAAGATAATATAGTGCACATAGGTCGTAATGATAATTCTACGAAACTAGTTTCGACCAGGAAGAAATTACGTACCCAAACCATGAAAAATGAAAATAAAAGACTAGCAAGATACAGTGATAAATCAGCGAAACTAGATTCGATACTGAAGAAACTGATATCAAAAATGAATAAAGAGAATATTAAGGAATTAGCACTCAAGAGTGAAGATAAAATATTTGAAAACTATAGTAAAGAAGAATTTAAAGAAGCATATGCAAAAACAAAAATAAGAAATAAAAATCCTCAACTAAAAATACTAATATATAACGCCCCTAAAAGAATAACAGATGACATTATAAAATATAAACTAATTGACGAATTCCACAATGCCACACACGCAGGCCACTTAGGAATTAGAAAAACAGTCATTAAACTAAAACAGCGGTATATTTGGAAAAACATGAACAAAATGTTAAAGAAATTTGTGTCATATTGTGTCAAAAACAAACAAACAAAACACATTAAAGAACCACTTACATTAACAGACACACCAAACAACAGTTTTGAGACAATTTCAATTGATACTGTAGGACCTCTTCGTATTTCAAACGAGTACCGATACATCTTGACAATGCAATGTGAATTGACTAAATTTGTTGTGGCACACCCCATGCCAACAAAAGATGCACATACGACAGCAAAAACATTGGTTGAACAACTAATATTAAAATATGGTCACTTAGAGGTACTTAAGTCCGACAGAGGAACAGAATTTGTAAACGAAACCATGAAAAATGTTTGCTCAATTTTGAAATTAAACCAATTTTCTCAACCCCTTATCACCACGAGACAGTAGGTTCCATAGAAAGAAACCATAGAGTTTTGAACGAGTTTTTGTTAACGACAGCAAATGACCATGAATGGGACAAATGGATTCCATATTTCACGTTTGCCTACAATACGGCACCACATGTGGCACAGGCTACTCACCGTTTGAATTGGTTTACGGTAAACTACCATGGTTACCATCGAATAAAATAGAAAACGTACGAGCATTTTACAATTACGATGCTTATGTCCAAGAACTAAAAAAGAGACTACAATTCGCCTTAAGTAAGGCAAGAGAACTAATAATTAAGAGTAAAGAATTAGTAATGACAAATATCACCATAAATTTAATTTAAAAGTAGGAGAATTAGTTTTAATGAAAGTGGAAAATAGGAAAAAACATCAAAGTCCATACAAAGGACCATATAGGATCATAGAAAGAAATGGTGTAAACACCACAATAGATTATAACGGTGCATATAAGGAAATACATAACAATAATTTAAAACCATATCTTATTAAATAACAAAAACTATTACAAATACATTATAATAAAAATTGAAACCAATATAACAATTATAATTTGTAAATAAATTTAAGAAATTTTGTAACGGTATCATGTAGATAGAAAGAAAAATTCCTCTCATAATTTTTCTCTTAAGGGTGAGGGTGTAGTGTGCACATACATATAGCGTACCACACTTAGTCGATAACGCAGGCACACTGCATAATTGTAACTACAAGTGTCAACTACAACAAAATAAATATCACATAATCATGAAGGGGTTTTTTAAACACATAGCACTCAAATATGACAATGAGACATGTAGAACATTAAAAGAATACTGCAACGAAACAAAAAGACTAACACAACAACAACAAAGGTTAAAATTTATTTTATCATGTAGAAGCTACGGAATAACCTTAAACCATACAAAGAACACGATTAAACAGGTTGGAAATCTTTTTGAATGTACAACAATAAAAAGAAAACTAAGAACAATAGAACACAATTTCCATAAGAAAATTTTTAACTTGGAAATTTCACAGACTAATACAAATATTAAATTAATTAAACGTAAACTCTATCACTTAAATATTGGTATTAAAAACATGATAACAGAAGAGGACCACACTAAATTTATTAACACACAAAGAGACAGATCAAAACAAATAGTGAAAAATGTTAAGGAGAAACACATTGGAAAATTAACTACACTAAAAGAAAAACAGTTCAAATTACATGGATTAGTATTTACAAACCACTGGTTTGAAAATAAAACGAAATACGATATCCCGATGGAATGTAAGTGGATATTATCACTTGGCAGAAAGTTCGCATTACCAATAGATAAACATAACTTCTCCCCATTACATATAATAGCTGATGTAGAGCAATGTATACAGGCCATGGATGCGAATTTTGATAAAGAAAAGGACGTCGCTAGAACAAAATTAGCAAACCATGTATCCGCTTTTAAAAGAAGCATTAAAAATACTAAAAAGGATAAGTTTATCCTGACAATTTTTGAGAAAACTAAGAAACTTTTAAGAAAATATAACGACATAATTATTATACAGGCGGACAAAGGAAATAAGACGGTAGCTATGTATAAAAATGAGTATGAGGGGAAAATGCAAGCACTTATAGGAGACAAAAACACCTACAGAATTTCAAGAGCAGATCCAACTGACAAACTGCAGAAACAAAACAATACCATTATTTCTGATCTCTACAAAAATAATATTATTAATACAGGTGAAAAACGTAAACTTCTTTGTTCTGCGGCTACTGCACCTAGAATATACGGCTTACCCAAAATACATAAGGAAGGGACACCCTTACGACCTATTGTGTCGTCAGTTCAAGTACCATGTTACCACTTATCAAAATACGTTGGTAATATTCTTAAAGTCATAATTTCTGACAAATATAATGTTAAAAATTCGCTACGGGTAAAGGAGCAACTGAGCGGCGTGAAAATTAACAATAATGAAACTATGATATCGTTTGACGTGATTTAACTATTCACGAACATCCCAATTCAGACGGCAATAAACACAATTATGAAAAAATGGAGTATTATTAAAAATCATACTAAGATGTCCAGCTCACAATTTTTAAGAATACTCAAATTTTGTCTAAATGAAAATAATTATTTTATGTTTGGTGAAAATATTTATACTTAAATCTTTGGTATGCCAATGGGGAACCCACTATCACCCACTAAAGCGGATATCATACTTGACAACCTACTTGACGATGCAATTACTGAACTAGAAAATAAAAATATTTACATTAAATACATACGCAGGAAGGTTAATGAATGAAAATAAAAATATTTACATTAAATACATATATCGCCAAATATGTAGTAGACGACATTTTGGCGATAACTCGCATAGAAGACAAGGACACAATTCTGTCAATTCTTAACAAACAACAGCCTAAAATACAATTTACTACTGAGATTGAGAAAAACGGAGAAATCGCGTACTTAGACTCAAAAATTATACGCAAAAATGGTAAGATTCTGTTTGATTGGTACACTAAAGAAACATCTTCAGGAAGGTTAATGAATTACAACGCTACACAACCCAAAAATCAAATTATAAACACAGCAAAAAATTTTATTTCTAGGGTATACAACATAAGTGATACACAATTTCATAATAAAAACAAACACATTATAACAAACATTTTAAAAAACAATAGCTTCCCAACCAAACTCACATCTATATTGATAGACAATACGATTTAACAATTGGATAAGGACAAAAATAACCACAACAAATCTGCAAACATAGAAAAAGAAGAGAACAAATTTTACAGTGTAAAATACATACCTGGGTTAACCGATAATAATAATATACGGTCGTCAATAAAAACAAAAAACATCTGTTTTGCATACAAACCCAATTTGACATTAAGTAAAATTTTTTCTAGAGTTAAGGCGCCAATTAATAAACAAAAACAAAGCAACATTGTATACAATGTACAATGTAAAGGAAATGAAAGACAGCCATGCGAGCTAATTTATATAGGAACAACAAAACGTACACTGGAGACAAGAATGGGAGAACACAAGATGGACATAATGCGGAGAAAAGAGACAACAGCACTAGCACAACACATTCTACATACTGGTCACACAATTAGGTTCGATGATGTAAAAATTCTAGATAAAGAAAATAAAGAAAGAAAGAGGTACAAAATTGAAAGCCTATGAATCCAACAACAAATTAATAGAACAATGAATTTGAAGGAAGACACGAACAAAATAAATGCGAGCTATATTGTTGCCATTACTTAAGCTGTGATATATTTAAAGTTTAAAGTAATATGTATTTTTTAAATATTAAAATTAATTTTTATATTTGTATGATCCTGAGTACAACTAAAACTTTTTAATGTGACTAAATTTTCATTTTGTAAGTCTTTAATGTTTATTTGGTACATTATTGTATTTATTTTATTGTTTTTATAATTTTTAAATAGACAATCCCTTGAAAAAGTCGACAAACAATCGACGAAACGTCGGGAACAAAATATTGTAATTAAAAATTGAATTTTATTTACATTAGCTTGACAAAAATAATATTCATAAATTCATCAGTCTGGCCAAAGAAACAACTACAACAATAAATATCAATTTACATCACTTGTAGTTGAAGGCATGTTAACCAGACATTGAGTGACTTACTTAATATTGAGTGAACATAATGAAAGACTCATTGTGATTGGTTAACATGCAACTATATTGATTAACATTAGATATCTACATGGTACCGAAAGAGTAAAATATATAATTATGATAAGCTAGAATAAGTTAGAGAAACTAAACTGTATTCTCATAAGCTGTATATAAACCTTTGCTTTGACTTTAATAAAACAGACTTAAACATACAACCATATCTCCTACACAAATGAGAATTTCATTGTCGTTTTTATACCCTTCACCTCAGGTGGAAAAGGGTATATATAAGTTTGTCATTCCGTTTGTAATTTCTGCAATGTTGATCTAAGACCCTATTAAGTATATATTTTACATTTATGTCACATATAGTGACCACGACTGCCTCTAATTTTTTCCAAAAATCCCTTGTTGTTGTTGTATTTTTATTGGTTTTTTCTGTATATCTGTAGAAAGGCAAGAGCCAAAGTTTCCAAATTAGGTACACACGTTTAGGTTGTCAATACACACCACCCTACAAAATGTGGCCGGGATTGGAGTAGTGGGCGTGGTACCTCCCGTAGAAAAAAAAATAAAAATTGTATAAAAACTTAAATTTTAGGGCTGCCATCTGTCCTATGGATATGGCTTATATACCAAAATATCGGACATTTTTAGTAGAAAATATTTTTTTTTAAAAAACTCGGGAAAATCGGTTCATATACAAAAAAATTATGACCAAAATTAAATTTTTAATATATTTAATTTTTAAATACCCACTTTCGGGGTCCAAGCTTTAAAACTCAAGTAAATGGTAAATTTCTTCTTAAACACGTCGGTATATAAATCTGTCAAATCGGTTAAAAAATGGCTGAGTTATACCCGAAATACTGAATCCCCAAAAATTACTCTTTTTTATAATTAACTTTGTTAAAATATATGTTTACAAGTTTATATAAATGTTTAATTGACAAAATAAAACAAGCGTTTTATTTTGGAGTTGATATTAAACTGATTTTACTTTATTTCCAAGTTACTTATTCTACTTAATTCTATTACAAATATAATTTTATGAAATATGATTACAAACATAAATTTATGAAATATGAATTTTTAATTAAACAATATGATTTTTAATAAACTTTTATTAAACCAAAAAAAAGACAGAATATGAAACCTTTGTTGTATTTAATTTTATATTGTTGGTTTGTATTCTTTGTGCAGTCTTAAGAAATGTTAATATGAGATTCGTGTATGTCACTCCTCCCCTCTTTAGAAGGCACAATGTCCTCATTGTTTTTTCCTTTATTTTTTTACAAATCTCTTGCCTTTACAATTTTCAGCAAATAGAAAAATAATTACAAATAATATTAGAAAAATTGAAATTAGAAGACTAATTAAATAGTTAACATTTTTTTTATTTACATATTCAATGTGATTTTTTAAGATTGGCAGAGATAAATTTAGCTTTACAATGTTTTCAATATTCTTAACCCATTTCCATCCTCTGTTCACACTTGCGAACAGAAAACTTACTCATTTTGATCTGTAATTTTTTCTGCTTTTTTAAACTGTTATAAAGTTTTATAGAATTATTATCGTATGTACTCTTAGCTTTAATAAACAGTAATTAACTATTTTATTAATCATATATTTTTTAAGCCACACGTCATTTTTCTACACCATATATTATAGAGGGTTTTCATTTAGCTAATCATATGTATAAATTGTACAAAAATTAAAATTGTAACTATGCACTTTTTACAGCAAATAATGAAAAAATTAAAATTAAAACCAAAAACTGAGAAAAAATAACAACAAAGTTGATTCAGACAGAGGTTAATGTTGGTTTTCGCAAGCGCGAACGTTGGCCGCTATTCAACATATAAAATAAACTTTTGGTTGCATGTGTTTCTTTTTTTTTACAAGTAACGGTACTGTTTCTAGCTATTGAATACGCAGAAAAAAAGACTTTTTATTCAATATTGTGTAGCAAGTATGTTGAAACTTATTCAGTGGAGTATAGAAGTGTTGTGGTCTGTAGTTTTTCGGGAAAAAATTCGGTAGCTATCAGCAGCCACATATGTTTTTTTAATTATAACCAAGGCATGGGTGGTGTGGATTTGCATGAAAATGCCGTGCAAAATTATAGGATAAATATCCGATCTAAAAAGTGGTATTGGCCATTTTTTATTTCAATTTTAAGCTCATCAGTTGTAAACGCATGGAAACTACACTGCTTTGTTTCAAAACAAAAAACGAAAAACCTATGCCGAAAAAGAACTTTCGTGTTGTAATAGCAAAAGAACTTCTGTTATCATCTAAAATATGTGAGAATTCTCCAGAGTTTTTAACTCGCAACTTACCAAGAGTCGATTGCGTACACATTCCTATTGAACATAAAGACGGAAAACCTAGACGTTGCAGATTGAAAACCTGTAGAAAGCCAATAAAATGGATGTGCAAAAAATACAATGTACACTTGCATCCAAAGTGTTTCGAAGCGTACCATCAAAAATAATTTTATCTATACATACAAAAATTATAATTTTATATATTTTTAATAATCATATTTAATAAAATTTAAAGAAACTTGTTTTAAAATATGTTTTTTGTACGCAAAAACAATTTTTTTTAAGTTTCAAAGCAAAAAATAATTATGTTGAATAGCGGCCAGCGTTCGCGCTTGCGAACACCGGTATCTGACGGTCTCAGTGGGCCTATGTGAATTTTGTGAACGGATTTGAATTCAGGAACCACAACTTAGCTAAGAACTCTAATTTCATTGAAATCGGACTACATTTATGTTTCGCGGCCGGAAATGGGTTAACACTAGGTAATATGATGGATTTTTCGTTAACTTGTAGCACTTCTACTTCAAAATCTCTTATTTTAATTTTACAATTATATAAATTTATTAAATTATTGTTTTTAATTGTTACATTTAATTCGTTACAATTTTGTTGTATTTGTGTTAATTCTAAATTTGTTGTTGCAATAATATTTGGTTCAACAAATCCTATAAAGGATTCAATGTTCTTTTTGAATTGACACTCGGTCTTATTATTATTTAAAAGGTTTCTTATGCAGTTATTTTTAGTATATTCAATTTTATTTTTTTTAAATTCAAATATCATATTATTTTTCCAAACATAATCACTATACTAATTCTTCCTTATTTTTAACTGGCATTGGTATAATTTTAATTTTTTTTGACAGAATCGAATGCCGTAGGTATTTAGAGGGCAAAGAAAATAATTTCTTTATCTAACCAAACCGTAGCTCTAATATTTTCGAACTCTAAGTCGGTGAGAGTAGTAATGGTGGGTAAGTCTATTAATTTTGGATTTATTATTCCCTTTCGTGCCAGTTGCATGGCTAATTGGATATCTTGAACATGTTCCAAATACAATTTTACCGTGTCAAGGAAAAGATAAGACAGAACTTTTTCTGTTAATTTATTTTGAAGTTTAAGGGTTTCAGTTTCAAATTTTGATATTAATTTTGTTTCGTTGTTAATAAGGTCAATGATTTCGTTAAACTCGTTAGTCGAAATTGTAGTTTTCCTAAAATCCTCTATTATTATTATTATTATGTCATGTTCATATTTTATTTAATAAATTATAAACTTAGTCTATTTACAAAGGATTTCCATTCAGTTCTATTTCTTGTTATATATCTTAACTGGTCTATTGATTTGTCAGTTTCAGAATTAATTGACCTTGTGGGTTCCATTGAAGAGCAGAGTGTGATATTTCGTTTACGTCCTTTCTTAGAGTATGACCGAGCCAACCGTATTTTCTTTTGATGATCTCATTGTGTATACTTTTTTGATGAGTAATAGTCCTTAATCTTTGATTGGAGATATTACGTGGCCACCATATTTTTAAAATGGACCTTATTAGCTTATTAATTATGGCAACAGTCGTTAGCCATGTCTCCGACCCGTAGAGTAATACTGATTTGACACATGCGTTAAATATTTTAATTTTTGTTTGCAGAGCTATTGTTTCTGACATCCATATATTTCTAAGAGATCCATATGCCCTTTGTGCTTTCCTTATTCGATTGCATATATCTACATAGGCACCACCATCTGTCGTTAAAACACTACCCAGATACTCGACTTCTTCTACATCAGCTATCTGTTGCCCACTAATAACAAAAGGCGTAGCATTGCTTGTATTAATCCTCATAGCATTGGTTTTTCGGATGTTTATTTTTAAACCTAATTTAATGGATTCGCGTTCTAGTAAATCCATTTTGGATTGCATGTCTGAGTGAGTATTGGTTAAAAGAACCGCGTCGTCAGCGTATTCAAGATCCCCTAGCCTATGATGAAGACCCCAGTTGATTCCAGTTTGATTTCTATCCAATGTTTCTAATACCATATAAAGCAGAGTGATGAAGAGTAATGGTTATAGAGCACAACCTTGTCGCACTCCGCTTGTTGTAACAAACGGTTCACTGACACATCCATCATGTAGTACTCTACAAGAGGTACCGTTGTAACTATTTTTAAGGATATTAACAATTTTCTCTGGTATACCCCTAGCCAAAAGTGCGAGCCATAGATATTTACGGTCGAGGGCGTCGAATGCTTTCTCGTAGTCGATGAATGTTAAATATAGAGTTGTGTTGTATTCGACAGACTGCTCAATTATAATTCATGTTGTACATATATGGTCAATACATGAGTTACCGCTGCGAAATCCGGTTTGGTTTTTGCGTATAAGTCTGTTTAGAGGATCAGAAATTCTATTTAGTGTTATTTTATTGAAAATTTGTGCAATAGATGGTAATATGGAGATACCTCTCCAGTTGTCACACTTTTTCTTGTCTCCTTTTTTCGGTAGTTTTACTATTATTGACTTTTTCCAATCATATGGAATATTTTCTTCTTCCCAGATTCTCTGAAATAAAGGGTATAATTTTTCAGAAAAGACTTCTATGCACGCTTTATAACATTCTGCTGGTATGCTATCATTCCCGGGTGCTTTCCCGTTTTTTAGACCATGTATTGCATCTATAATTTCTTGTAAGGATGGATTTTCGGTTGAGACGTGTATGTTTGTTTCGTGCCTTCTATTTATTTGAAAGACTTCTTGATCCTCATGTATAATATTTAATGTTCTCTGGAAATGCTGTTTCCAAATCCTTAATTGATCTTCTTTAGAGGTAACGAGGGTTCCGCATTCATCTTCTGGTATACCTGTAGTTGTGGTTTAAGTTCCACTAATAATTTTGTATAATTCTTTGGAATCACCTTTATCTGCTGCGACTTGCGCATTATTTCCCATTTTTTCATAATATTCGTTTTTATCCTTTTTTATATTCTTTTTGATTTTCTTGCCCAAAAGTTTATGCTTATTTTTGTATTCTTCTTTCTGTATAACATCGTTTTCGCTCAACATTTTTACTTTTATTGATTTTCTTTCTTCTATAAGTTCCCAGGAGCTTGCTGTTATCCACTCCTTACGCTGATTCTGTTTATTTCCCAGAATTGTTTTACAAATATCTTGTACTTCATTCTTAAACTTGCTCCAGTATTCTTCAGTTGATCCGCTGGAATGTATGTCGATATTTCCTATATTATTTGTAAACAATCGCTTTGTTGATTCGTTTTGTAATTTAGAAATGTCGAAACGTTTTGTCTGGGGAGGAATTCTCTTCTTGGAAAGTAATTTTAGCTTTATCTCGGCGATTATAAGATAATGGTCACTACCGATTTCTGCGCTCCTCTTGTTACGTACATCACATAGAATGTTACACCATTTTCTAGAAGCACAAATGTGGTCTATTTGGCTTTCAAAGTTTCCGGCGGGTGACAACCATGACACCTTGTTGTTTCTTTTATGGGGAAACATGGATCCGCCTATTTTTAATTCATAATTTGTATATAGTTCAATCAGCAGTTCACCGTTTTCGTTGCGGCAGCCAATAGCGTGTTTACCAATAACATCTTCATACCCTTCGTTGTCAGGTCCAATTTGTGCGTTAAAATCGCCTCTATTACGAGCTGTATTTCGGCTCTATCTTGGTTGTCCATAGTACCAAACAAGAACCTTAGTCCATTTCCTACAAAATTGGCAAGACCTCTTTTGTGTCTGTTAAAAAACATTTTCTTCTCTTTGATTGCTAACGAAAGATAATTCCTGATCATATTAGTTTGATAGCATTTGTTTTTGTTAAATTTTTTAAAGAAGTGTATCATAGGTCAAGTCCAAATAAGTTTTATTAATGGTAAGTACATCGTATTTTAAGTTAGTAGGTTGATTGCCGACTCCCTGTTCTATTATCGTACACGCAGAGAAAAAATATGGTTGGGCATGGTTACGGCAACAACACTATGTTTAATGTAACAATATATTGTTGTCGTACACAAATAATTGTTATTTTTATTTAATATCAACAATATTATAGTTACTGTAAACATATCAATGTTTTTTGCAATTATGAATTTGAGTATTGTTGACCGAAAAATAATTATTTTTCTAACAACTTAATGATAACTTTCTAAACATATTATATTTCTCACAACCATATCATGATATTTAATAGCCATAACATGATAACTTTCTATACATTTATCATATTATGTTAAAGATGCAATCAAACTATATTTACTCTAATCATATTATGTTAGCGGCATTTGTAAAATAATTTTGAAGCAGTTGTGTCGTTTTTTTTATATTTGTGAGCGGTTTAACAATTAAAAGATAAAATTCCGTAAACAAAATAAGTTAAAAGAAATTAAAAAAATAAAATATTAGCGGAGTTCATTCAAGTATTAGTGATGATTTGTAAAATCCAACAACAAAACACACAGAAATTTCGTTATATCTTATAAAAGTGCTACGATGTTTCATCAACATCTTAAAATCGAAATAATGGACAAACGCGGTTGCCCATGAAAACCACAGATTTTTCATTTGCTCTTTTGCAAGCCTTATATTGAACTCCGCTATTTTATAAACATTAAGAAAAATTGTAAAAAGCCACAAAATAAAAAATCGATGCAAAAATATTTTAATTTATTTTGTATTTTTATGACAGCTATGAAAGGTGCTGTATCATAATATTTTTTTTTTTGTCATTATTTTTTTTTTATTGAATCTTCATATATTAAATATGAACTAACAATAATTAATCAAATCTTAACCTAATACGTTATTTTATCTCCTGCCAGTGCCAGACAAAATTTTCTTCATCACGGGTTATGTTCACTTTTATAGGTGTTTATCGCTCATCTAATTGGGTAAGTGCTGCAGTGTCTCTTCTTCTTAAGCGAGTGTGGCCGCCATGATTCAAAATATTTCGAGCTAGTGGATTTGGGTGTTGTTCAAGCCTTTTTAAATATTTTATTGCATATTTTGTAATCATAGATTTCACTAATGGCACATTGAGATCCTTATGAATGTTTGAGTTTTTAACATACCAGGGAGCGGCTGTGATTATTCGAAGAAGTTTATTTTGGCGCCTTTGAATTTTGTCGATATTAGAGGCCGAGGCAGTGCCCCATAGTTGAATACCGTAGCACCAGATAGGCTTTAAGATAGAGTTGTAAAGTAGAAGCTTGCAATCGAGACTAAGGACAGAATTTCTTCCAATAAGCCAATGAATTTGAATGGCTTTTAGTTTCATTTGAGTTAATTTTGCCTCTATATGGCATTTCCACGTTAATCGCCGATCCAGATGTATACCGAGATATTTAACATGCGAATGTTGAGGAATTATTTGATTATTGATTGTAATAGGGGGGCAAGATTCCCGGCGCAAAGTGAATGTTATATGTACACATTTTTGCTCATTGACCATTATCCTCCATTGTCTTAACCATATTTCTAGTTGAAATATATGATGCTGTAAGTAACGCGATGCTTCATAACGATTTTCGTGGACGCTTAGAAAAGCTGTATCGTCTGCAAATGTTGAAGTTTGTGTGTAGTTGCTTGTTGGCATGTCCGAAGTATAAATTAAGTATAATAGGGGGCCCAGGATGCTGCCTTGTGGGACTCCAGCGGCAATGGGCTGAGGTGAACTTAAGAAATTTCCTTCTTTAATAATAAATTGACGACCGACTAAGTAGCTTTCTAGCAGCTTGTGTGTGTTTGCTGGTAAATTTTGCTTCAATTTGTGTAATAAGCCTTCATGCCAGACTTTGTCAAAAGCTTGCGAAACATCGATGAAGAGTGCTGAGCAATATTTCTTTTCTTCAAATGCTTTTCTTATGATATTTACAATTCGATGAGTCTGCTCGATTGTGCTGTGTTTTCTTCTAAATCCGAACTGATGGTTTGGAATACATCTATTTTCACTTAAAATTGGTGTTAATTTTGAAACTAATAATTTCTCAAACAGCTTTGACATATTTGATAATAAGCTAATAGGTCTATAAGACTCAACTTTTGTATGATCTTTACCTGGCTTTGGTATCATGGTAACTAAGGAAACCTTCCATTTTTCAGGATAGTATTCAAGGCGTAAAATAGCATTAAAAATTAAAAGAATAACTTTCTTTGCTATGCGAGGTAGCTCCAAAAGCATTTTATTACTGATTTTATCAATACCAGGTGCCTTCTTAGTGTTTAAGTCACAAATAGCCTTTTCGATTTCTCTTATCTCAAATCTGAGGGGAATAGCTGCTCTAGCATCAACAGGTGGTAACTCGACCGCAATATTGTGAGATATATTTGGTGTAAATACGTTTTTCAAATGATTTACAAACAGGTTTCCTTTTTCATTATCATTTCTTGCCCAACTACCATTCAAGTTTCTTAATGGTGGCTTAGATATAACTGGCCTTTTTAGATTTCTAGCTGCACGCCATAATGAGTAGTCAGATTGTGGAGTTGCATCAAGTTCCTTAAGATATTTTTCTAGAGAAGCCGTTTTCTGATTCTGTAGCAACTTTCTTAGCCTTTTTGTGCATTCTTTTAATAAAATCTTAAGTTGCGGGGATCTGTAAAGTTGCCACTCTCTTCGAACTCTCCTTTTTTCAGTCAAGAGCCGCTCGACATCTGAAGAACATATTTTATTATTTTTAATTTTTTTGGGGGTAACGCTGGAGTGTTGAACAGCTAGTTTAAGATAACTGTCAAAGTTAACAAGAGAGAGATCCACATTCTCCGGTGTACTAAGCGGAATATTTTCTGTGCAATGGGCACTGAGAAATTTTTTATATTTTAACCAATTTATTTGTGTGGCTGGCGTCGCTAAGTAACCTGACGGAAATACAATTCTATTTGGGTTCGATATAGTAACAATTGTAGGTGTGTGGTCGGATGATAATTCTAGGGAAGCTTCAACATGAATCGTTTCTGTGGGGATGTTTTTAACCACGCCAAAGTCGATAACATCTGGAATTTTTTGCTGATCAGTAGGCCAATATGTTGGTTGCCCGCTCGCGACCACATTTAAACCCATTTTAGAGATTGTGTTAAACAAAACGCGACCTTTTGGTGTTATAAGTCGTGACCCCCAGAAGGTATGTTTAGCGTTATAATCGCCAGCGGCCAGAAAACAGGGTCCTAATGATTTATAATATTTATAATATTGGCCTTCTGATATGGAAAATCTAGGTGGAGAGTATAAAGAAGAAATTACTATGTTTCGATTTAGCTCCTCAACACAAATAGTCGTTGCTTGCAGATAGTCTTCACGGTGATCACACATAATGTAGTGTTTGACTCGAGTTTTTATTAAGATGGCAGAACCTCCACAAGCTCTATCTCGAGGGTCCTTGGTATCATATAGTATATAACCATTGATTTTAAACGTATTTCTTGAGGTCAAATGAGTTTCAGAAATCATCATGACATCAATTTGTTTATTTTTAAGAAAGTATTCTAATTCATTTTTATGTTGGCGGATGCCGTTTGCGTTCCAAAAACAAATTTTTAAACAGTTCATGGTTTGTTAAGTACAGCTTGCAATAACATCGATTGCATTCTAAGCATTTCCTGCATCATATTACCCATTGTGTTCGTAAAATTATTTACTGTTTGCACTAATGTTTCCATGGTTTTTTCTAAACGACTTAAATTAGAAACCGGAGTTTCATCATTACTTGGCGAGGCACCTTGCATTGGCTGATGGTTTGATTTTAGGACGTTAGCGTAAGAGGTTCTGTTATTACTAGGCTGGGGGGCTTGAATTGCATTTGTGTTTACCTGATTTGCAACCTGCATTTGAGGGGTATTTGTTTTCGGTCCAACCGTCTGCTTGACAATATTATATACTGGGCATCCTCTATAATTGGCAGTGTGATTACCGCCACAGTTGCTACATTTTTTTACGTTGGGGTCGGTTTTAGACTTATCGCAAGAAACTGTACCGTGTAGTTCACCACATACTACGCAGACAGGGGGTAAGTAGCAGTATGCCTTGGTATGGCCAAATTCTTGGCAGTTTAAGCACTGAGCAGGTCCATTTTTTTTGTGCGGCTCTTCTATAGTTATTCTTCTGTAGAGAATATATTTTAAATTGTAAATGGGATGTGTTTCGTTTTTTTTAAGTTTTACGTCGCCGGGTTCAAACTCCACTCGAAAAAGTGGTTGGGGAATTTTTTCTCTATTTTTAATATTTACTACATGTTTTACCTTGAAGCCTTTTTCTTCTAGGAATGTTTTAACCTCTTCTGGGTCCACACATGAGTCAATACCCTTAATCACTACCTGTAGACCTTTACTGCTTTTCAGTTGGTAGGTATAAAAGTTTTTTTTAAGCGTTTCAAAGTTGTTTACTATTTTGCGAAAATCATTCTCATTATTGACTTGTATTTTTGTCTCGTTTATACTTCCACGCTTTATAGCCGCTACGTAAAACGAATTTTCACCTATCACCGATATCAAACTCTTTATGATCTCATTTGAATTTTGCTCCCTTAGATATATCGGGGGAGGCTTGGATGGTTTAATGACGTTTGGTGCTTCAGAGGATTCATCCTCCAGAATTGCAAAACGATTTTGAGTATTTATTTTATCAAAAGATGGTACTTTTGAGGCCGAAGAAACTGCTGCAGAGGTAGGGCTGCGTCCCCGTTTAAGCACTGTTATGTACCTGTCCATACCAACTTGTACTGTAGGCTTTTGACAACTTTTTACAGGGGGGTTTTCCATTGCATTTGTGTTTGAGTTCATGGTATCATTTCCCACTAAATTTGTTTTTGACGTCACGGCAATACTTGCTGGCCTGGCAACACTTGTCACCAAATCTTGTTGTAGTTTTTTTAATGAGTCACTATCCACCGTTTGTGTAAATACCGAGGGTGAGAGGGAACGAGTTCGAGTAATTGGCTTAGCCGTTAGGTAGTTAATATTGTTTTGTTTTGTTTTATTTATTTCTGCATTATTTTCATTTGCATTAACTAAAACGTAAACGTTTCTTTCATTTTGTCTTAGTGTTGTTTCACTGTTTGTACTCATGCAAAGAGTTGTTTTTGTTTTTCACCGTTTTGCTTTGCTTTAATATTTTTATTATTTATTGTATTTTACAACAACAAAAGAAAAAACCAGAATTTAAATGTTTTGTTCAGAATATGTTTACACATGTATGAACATTCATACGTACATACATATATATTTTTACTGTTTTATTTAATTTAATTTTATCGTTTTAAATTGTTCACTATTATGTTAAGTAATTTAAATAACGAAATATTTTTTTTTTTTAAGCGTCCATTCGCTGCTTATATTTATGTATGTATTACAAAATCAAATGTGATTAATTAATAGTTCAAATCGTATGCGGGGCTAAAAATACACGTCTGTATCACAACAAAGCACAAACCGAACTGTGTATCATAATATGATTGCTTCAAAATTTATTATGATTAACATGATGATAATATTATTACTTCTTAGCTTATTATGATTAACATGACAATAATATGATTAATTTCTTAACCTTTTTTTTTTTGTTTTTTTATTTAATTTATTCGTCTATGGAATTAATCCTTACAGACTATTTGTACAACACAAATGTTAATAACTCACATAAAATAATTAATTATGAATTTAAAAAAATTATTATTTTACTTTTAGTTACATTAGTATTTAAAGAAAAATCTATAAATCTAAACAGTTCATTAAATTGAATACACATTCTCCTGATAGGGTCAGCGTTTGCATAATTAGCTCTAAAAAACTGAACGGATAATGGTGAGAAGTAACGTGTTGGTCGTTGAGGAATGTTGAACGAAATATTGTTGATCAGAAAACCAGAACAAACATCACCGTTAATAATATTCAATAGAAACGAGACATTTAACATAGATCGTCGGCTTTGGTTGGCAGCTTAACAAGTGCGAGCCTACTGGTATATGATGGAAGACTTAATGGGTTGAAATTTAAACTTCGAAGACAGAACAACAGGAATTGTTTTTGAACAGATTCTATTCTGTCGATATAAGTCTGGTACATAGGGTCCCAAATTATGGAAGCTTACTCCAAAATAGGTCTCACAAGTGATGTGTATAAGGTTTTAGTAACAAAAGGGTCATTGAACTCTTTAGCCCACCGTTTTATAAAACCAAGTACTCCTCTGGCTTTGTTTACCATAATTGTTACATGATTAATGAAATTTAGTTTAGGATCCAATAAAACACCAAGATCTAAAAAGCTATCCACTTTTTCTAGTTGAGCATATATATATATATATAGCATATAATTTACAGATATCGGTCGCTTTCGGACAAAACGCATATATTTGCACTTTTTTAGATTCAGCTCCATTAAATTTGAATTACACCATTTGTAAAACGAATCCAAGTCATTTTGAAGTAAAACATGGTTCGAGTATTCACTTATACTCAAGAAAATTTTCACATCATCAGCATACATTAAAATACTTGAAAAATGAATAACTTGTGGTAAATCGTTTATAAACAAGGAAAATAAAAGCGGTACAAGGTGGCTGCCCTGTGGTACCCCGGATGATACGTTTATATTTTTCGAAGATTCATTGTTGAAAAGTACGTTTTGCTTTCTATTTGTTAAATATGAGTTAATCCACATTAAGCTAACATTAGCAAATCCCATCAAGTGTAATTTCTTTATAAGAAGTTTGTGATTGACTTTATCAAAAGCTTTGCTGAAGTCTGTATAAACTACATCTGTTTGTTTTCTTTGAAGAAACCCGCGATTAACTATTGTAGTAAGTTGTAATAAATTTGTTGAAGTTGAACATCTTTTTTGAAAACCGTGTTGGAAGGGAGAAATTAAAGTGTTGACTTTATTACATAGGTGATCCATTATAAGTTTTTCAAAAAATTTTGGTATAATACTTAATTTGGCAATACCTCGATAATTTGTAATGTCGGACTTGTTTCCAGATTTAAATAGCGGAATAACGAAGGAATCTTTCCATTTATTTGGAAAATACCCATATTTTATTGATGTATTAAACATAAGTGTTAATGGAATAGCTAAAACGTCTGCATATTTAATAAGGATAAAACTAGGAATTTTATCAGGTACACTTTTGTAGGAAAATTTAAGCTTTCTTAATCCATAAGACACTGTAGAAACATTCAGCAATGGAATATTAATTGTTTGATTAGCGGTAAGTGTATATGGATAACTGTTTGAATCATCAAAAATTGCATCCGAATATGTAGTTGAGAAAAAGTTTGCAAATAAATTACTTATTATGCTAAAATTTCATTATAGCCGGAAAGCCAGTTGTTTTCCTCTTAGAGTTAACAAATTTGTAAAATGATGTTGGATTATGTTTAGAGCTATTTTTCATTTTGATTAAATAATTTGAGTAACATGATTTATTCAGAGTAATATATTCAGCGCGACTAATACAGTATTTCCTATGATCAAGAAGAGAACCAGATTGCTTGTACTTTTTGAAATCTTTATTTTTTTATTTTTAACTTTAGCCAGTTGCTTGGTGTTCCAAGGAGGCCCGGATAGTACTTTGGTAATTCGTTTCGAAATACATAAGTCCATATTTGAATACATCGTGTTGTAGAAGGCATCAGTCATATGATCAATAGCAGCAGTTGTGTTTGATGGACAAGTTAATAGGTTATCCCAGTTCGTACTATTTAGAAGTTCATTTAACATTAAGTAGTTTGATTGCGTGAAAATATAACATTTATCATTATTTTTAGAAGATTTATTTACAAGTCCAGATGGAACGGATATATTAATTTCAATGGTAGGATGATACCGGTCTTCAGGAGTAGAAATTGGGTTTGTTCGGTTTATGTAACACTCCTCAGTTTCGTTTGCAAATATTAAATCCAATAATTTAAAATTATTATTAAGTATATCGTTAATTTGAAAAAGACTCATATCATGTAAAATATTGAAAAGCTCATCACACTTATTATTTGATTTAGACCGAACAAAATATTTATCATCAGGTAAGAATTTCCAGGCTATTGAAGGTAAATTGAAATCACCA
Source organism: Pollenia angustigena (assembly GCA_930367215.1). Classification (NCBI taxonomy): domain Eukaryota; kingdom Metazoa; phylum Arthropoda; class Insecta; order Diptera; family Polleniidae; genus Pollenia; species Pollenia angustigena. Next base: position 87,979,939 of record OV884060.1, read on the forward strand.
AGAACAATAACTGAGTCATCCGGATTAGCATCGCGAAGAACAAATTTAATAGCTTCGCCATGTGTATCATATAAATACTGAGGGGATGATGGAGGGATAAAAACTTATTATGATTAACAGAGTAATAATATGATTAAGGGAAAAATATTATGATGTAATACTATAATTATCTTAATATGGTGACTTTTTTTTTTTTTTTTTTTTGGGGAGGAAGGGAAAATGCCTTACGCATCTCAGACGCTGTCGTCACAGTTCTGGTATGTGGAGCTCGCATCCACTAAAAGCCCCCCCTTTTCTCTTAAGCCGTTTCTCCGCCCCGGTACCACTTTCGCATTACTTCGGGGCGGGGCTCCTATTTTGTTCTTATGGAACAGCCGCCATTGTACCTACGTCTAGGTCCCCCTTTTTTTCGCGTAGCACTTTTTCTATAAATGTCGCAACGCATTTCCATGTGTTATCGTTTTCCAACATGAAATTTACGATATTTCCGGAGTTATTTCTCCAACGATTTCTTCAACAGATTGTCGTTCTGCTCTCCTTCTCGTGCACCTGAAGAAAGTGTGCTCTGCATCGTCTAAACAGTTGTCCCCATAGATACATACAGCACTGTTCACTTTTTCCATCCTGTGGAGGTATTGCAGGAAGTATCCATGTCCAGAAAGCATCTGTGTTACATAATAATTTATTTCGCAATGTTTTCTGTTCACCCACTTATCAGTTATCAGTTTTGCTGTTCACCTACCCCGTGATTCATTGTTCCATCTATTTTGCCACCTTTGCATGATCTGCGTTCGTGTCTCCCTTCTTATTTGTTCTTCATTTGTCGTTCCGATTTGTGTACGTGTTCTCCAAAGTGCTTTCCGTTCTTCGGCCAAAAGGTCAATTGGAATAGTTCGCCTTATGACGAGGACTGCGGGCTCGGATACTGTGCGGTATGCCGAGGCAACTCTTAGCGCAGCGGTACGTTGTACCCTCGCAAGCATCTTCTTCCGGTATTTTTCTTGTAGGGCTTCGGCCCAGATTTCGCTTCCGTATAGTAAAATCGACTGGGTCGTTGCCATCATCAGCTTTCTTTTGCTGTAGCTTGGGCCACCTGTATTAGCTGAGAAAGGCCGTTGTTTGGGCTGCTCTGCTTACAGCGTGTTCTAATTGGGGTCTGAACGTCACTCTAGGATCTAATCTCAGTCCTAGATATTTGAGACACCTCGTGGTTCTTATTGTCTTAGACAAGACCCGCATGTCTACCTCTAGTGGGATGTGCTTTCTTGTAATTATGAGCAATTCAGTTTTTTCCGTGGCTAACTTGAGGTTATGGGCCATTGTTTTGTCCTAAGCATGACTTGGTTTAGCTTACTTTGTGCTTCTACCATGTTGCGGGCTGTAATCACGGCTGCAATGTCGTCCGCGTAACCGACCAGGTAGGTATCGCTTGGCATCTCGATATGGAGGATATCGTCATAACTGATGTTCCACAGTTCAGGGCCAAGGATTGAACCTTGTGCTGCTCCTGCCAGTATCTGCTTTTCGTATGTTCTCCCAGCCTTTTCGTATATAAGTACACGATCTCTAAGGTAACTTCTGACCATCTTCATGATGTATGTGGGCGCCCCAAACCGTGTCTCCAGAGCCCCTATCATGTCGGCCCATGTTGCGCTGTTAAAAGCATTTCTAACATCCAAGTTTAATCATCATTTCGAGGAGTTTTCTCGCTGTGTCTAGCATGCACAAAGGTCGATATGCTGACGGGGAGTCTGGATCGTCTTTTCCCTTGCTTATTAACACAAGTCGTTGGCGTTTCCAAATTTCTGGAAAGACCCCTTCCTGTAGACAGCAATTGTACATCTTCAGTAGTACCTGTGGCTTCTCTTTGGCTATTATTTTGAGGACTTCCGCTGGTATTCCGTCTGGTTCTGGTGCCTTTCTGTTTTTTAACGCTTTCGCAGCCGTCTTTAGTTCTGTTTCAGTGAAAAGTGGTGGGTGATCCATATTCGATGTTAACATTCCATTTTGCACTATTTTTTCGCCTGTGGGGAAGAGGGTGTTGACTATGTTTTCCATTGTGGCTTCCTTTAAATCTGGAGTTGAAATGCGTGCTCCAAGTTTCCGCATGACTAATTTATATCCCAGGCCCCAGGGGTCGTTGTTAAGGTCCGATCGTAGCTCTTCCCATTTCATTTTCTTGGTTTTGGCTATAGCATATTTAAGATCTTTTTTAGCCTTTTTGAATTGCTCAGCTTCTGAAGTCGCAGCATGTCTTCTTCTGGCTCTGGTATATTTTCTTCTGCATCTAAGGCACTCCCTTCTTAGGTCGGATATTTCCTGCGTCCACCAGTATACTGCTTCTTTCCGATGTTTAATACCCATGGTAGGCATTGCCTCGTTGCATGTTTCTTTAAGGAGTCTCATAGTGTTACGTTCTTCATTTCTAGCTACTAGTGTGTTTTCGTCTATTTCATGACCTTGTTGGGTTCTGTCTAATAGAACATCAGTGTTGAGTTTTGCCGCGTTTCACTTCCGCGTAGATGTCATGGTGTTAGTATGGTTAGATCTCCTGCTGCTTTTCACGTTATACATAATGTATTTGTGATCGCTTCCAGTATAGTCCTCTAGCACCGTCCAGTTGAGCACCTTACTTGCGACCCTTTCAGATGCCAAAGTAATGTCTGGGATAGTTCCCTCGCATCCCGGCCTTCTAAAAGTAGCGACATTATTTATGATGACTTGTTCCATTCTTGCCGTCATGTCTAATACCAGTCTGCCCCGGGAGTTTGTTGACCGCGACCCCCATTCATATGCGTGAGAGTTGAAATCCCCTCCGATTAAGAGAGGGCCTCCAATCTCCATGCTCTTGTCCTCTACGCTATGCAACTTAGCCCGAAAAGCTTCTTGTTCTTCGTTCGGTGTTAGGTAACAGCTAAATACCGTGAGTTTGTTCGTTTTAAGCCACACGTAACCTGTTCCACAGCCTTTGTCCTCTATAGTCAGGGTGCTACGCGTTGGTATCCATATGGCTGCTGTTTTGCTGGTATCTTGGACCCAGATGCCACCTTTTGGTTTTCCATATTGTTCACTGATAACCACTATATCAGCGCTTTTCTCTACTATTAGCTGATCTAAGAGTGCATCAGCTGTTTTGCTTCTATGCATGTTGGCTTGCAGTATCTTCATCTTGGTCCTCTAGTTGTCTTAGGATACTTTACTGAACCCGCCAAGTGTCTCGTCTGGGTGTGTCCCGCTTCAGTACAGATGCAACATTTTGGTTCATTTTTGCATGTCTTCATAATGTGTCCGGCTTCTCCACATCGAATGCATATCCCTTGACTTCTTCTGTCAGGTCCTGTACAGTTCCACTGTTGATGCCCTGTGCCAAAACATCTGAAACATCTTTTCACGTTTTCGTACTTCCTTAGTCGTACTCGGCACCAGCCTATCTTGATGTACCCCGTTGTGAGTAGTTCATCAGCTGTTCCCTGAGATACCGTTACAACGGCTCTCACGAGTTCTCTACTGTTGGGTTTCGTGATTCTAATCTCCATTGGCTCATTGTGAGTTTGCGTAGTGCTTCGAATGGATTCCTCGACTTCCTCGGGTGTTGTAAAAGTATCCAGGTCTCGAATTTCTATTGTGATTTTCGGCGTTGCGTTTTCTATGTCGACAGATGCCTTGAGTATTTCTTTAACTCCAAGGAATAATTCGGGGTTTATTTGTTCTCCTTTTTCCATTTCTACCAAAAGTGCACCAGTTTTCGTTTTCCGAATAGTTTTCACCTTGCCATTGGCTTCATTTCCGGCCCGATTTCTAAGTGTCCTTAGCACATCTGCGTAAGTGTATCCTTCGCGTGGTTTGGCTATAATAGCCTCCGATTTCTTTTTTGTTAATTTGGTGCTTATATTTTTCCTAGTTTCGGCATTTTTTCTTGGCTTCTGTTGTGTATGTTGGCCTTATTTGCTCCATTCTCCGTTTGCTTCTCCCTGCGAGTGGGTTTCTTCTTATAATCAACAGTTTGCCATTCGCCATTTTCTCCTTCGCGTGGCCTCTTGGTTGTATTAAGTGTTTCGGCTGGGCTGCTGGCTGTTCTTTTGGTGTTAATTGAATTTGGTGTTTCTATACTTCCCCGTGGGTTTACTGCACTATTTTGAATTTGCATGGTCTTCCTTCTGTTTTCCATGTTGAGCCAGTTTGCTCTGCAAGTTTCAGCTATGCACACAAGCTCATCAATCTGTTGGATTCCTTCGCGTACATCCATACTGATGTTTCGCTGTCTCTTTAGCGCCGCTTTTATTTTCACCAGAGACTTTTTTATGTTTGAGATAGCGGTTGATTCTTCTGTTCTCATCCTGACGATAAATTCTTGATTTGGAGAGCTATGCTGTCTTTCCATTTGGTTTATTGAACTGGGTATTTGAGTTGTGGTAGGGGTAATTTCCAGCTCTCTTTCTCTGCGTGTAAGTGATAGCGTGCTCACAGGGCCGCAAGCCTTTGCTTTGGTTGTCGTAATAATCGCTTCTTTCCCATCTATGTTCTCCACACGCTGTGCTTGCTGTGGCACTGCTGTCTTTGGAGTTTCTCCTTGGGTTCTTGGACCCCGATTTTTGGCAGTTTTCGATATCGTGCCGGTTGGCGAGTGCGAGATTCTACTCTGTTTTCGAAAGACGCTAGTCTCGTCTTCCATTTTCGCATATACACTCTTCTCGACTAGTACATCCTTTGTTATAGGCATTTTGTAATCGGTTGGGTCCCAATATGGTGACTACAATCATAATTCTTATCATAATATGTTGCTCTTATAATATGTTTACCACAACCATGTTTTTTCTTTGCTTGTATAACCCGTGTCATTGTCTATTAGGTTTATTTCAATTCCTTGGCTTTTGACTGTAGCATTCAAAATTAACATTGTAGAAATTATAATTCCAAGGGCCTTAATGTCCCTCAATTGCCTTTGTTTCCTAATTATATTTAATTCTGAAATTGTAAATAATTTTGTTTAAATTCGCTGTTGCGGATTTATTGTAAGCTTAATTTATTTTAACTAGTTGGTTACTTCTTCTTTCTTTTGAAATGATTTTTATATTTCCTAACATTTCTATTTCTTAACTTAACTATAAAGTGTTCACCGTCGTCTTCTGTTTTCAGCCGTTCTGCTTTTTTAAAAGGGTTATCAATTTTGTTTAATCTTTTCCTCTTAATTTCTGCACTAACAAAATTTGTATCTACGGGTTTTTCCGTTCTAAGTTTATTTATTTTATTTATTCTTTTCTCTTTTTCCATCTGTGGGTTGGTTTTGGGTTTTAGTTTGTTAAAGAAAATATTATAAGGTGTTTCTCCAGTGGTGGAATGAACTATATTGTAATTATAAGTAAATAATGTTTGTTCTATTTTCAAGTAATCTAATTCCTTATCGTTTGCCGTGTTTATGATTCTCAATTTCTCATTCAATGTTTTGTGTAATCTCTCTATATCTCCTATTCCGGTTTTGCCTGTAGTGATTTCTAATTAAATTTTTAACTCCTCACACCATTTTTTTATATATATGTTATTCATTCCCTGGTATTGATCTATCTTTAAAACCTTTGGAGGGCCCATAGTGTTAAATACTTTCAAAAGAGCCTTTTTAGTTTCAATCAAATTCAATGATTTTACTGGTTCAATTGTCGCGAATTTTGAACACAAATCTTTACAAGTTAAATAGTATTCTTTATCCCATTGCCAAAAGTCTGTTACATATTTTTCTCTTGTTTCGTATACAGGAGGTGTGATTTTAAATGGCAATTTAAAATCTATATGGTCTACTTTACAACGATTACAAAGTTCACACTCGTTTATTATACGGGATATTTCTTTTATATAGTTTGGGAAATAATATTTCATTTTAAATATTTTTACTATTTTCTATATACCCTGATGCAATCCATTTAAATGGATTTCTAAAATTTTTGTTTTAAAATCCGGGTAGTTACATAAATTTTCTAAAAGTCTGGTCGATCTTAAGACTCTATTTCTTCTGTTTAAAATAATTTGGGCATAAATTCTTTAGAATTCGATAAAATTATTATCATTTGGCATATAAAGAGTTATATTTTTATTTAGTTAATAAGTAAATTGAAGTAACATTATTGGAAAAAATGCTTTTTGTAAAGATTTTGTTTTGATTTCCTCTGATAAGTTTGATTTGATTTTTAAATATATTTAAGGGCTTTTCAGTTATTGATATATATGCGGAATTATCTTTGTCAGCCAAGTTAGTTGTTGCGGCTACGGAAGAAATTTCCTCTGTTTCATCTACTTCATCAGTAAACTCGTTATTTTCTTCAATCTCTTCATTGAAATTACAGTTTTCTCTCCTTATACGAGAAAGTGCATCTGCAACATGATTTTCCCTTCCAGGAATATGTTTTATCTCAAAATCGAATTCATTTAGTTTTATTTTCCACCTTTGTAGTTTTTGGTTTGACTCTTTAAGATTTTGAAACCATTGTAATGGTTTGTGATCGCTATTGATCAAGAATCTTCTGCCATATAAATAAGGGCGAAAATATTTAGTCGCCCACACAATGGCAAGCAACTCTTTTTCCGTAACTGAATAATTTAATTCATGCTCATTAAGAGTTCGGCTCGCAAAACAGATTGGGTGTCTGTTCTGAGTCAGGACGGCGCTCAGGGCGATATTAGAAGCGTCTGTTGTTAAAGTAAATAGTTTCTCATAGTCTGGGAAAGCTAAGATTGGCTCATTAGTAATTAAAAGTTTAATTGTGTCTACTGCATTAATAAAGCTCTTGTCTGACGAATTTATTTTATTGCCCTTCATAAGGCATTGAGTTAAGGGTTTTGTTATTTTGGAAAAATTTTGGATAAATTTTCGATAAAATCCAGCCAATCCCAAGAATTGTTTAATTTCCCTTTCATTCTTAGGAATTGGATATTGGAGGATAGCTTTTACCTTATTGGGGTTTGGCTTTATACCATCAGGTGTGATAATATGTCCCAAAAAGGTTGTTTCCCTCTTTAAAAATTCGCTTTTGTCAAGCTCTATTTTCAAGTTGGCATCTGAGAGCCTTTCAAACACCTTTTCTATTGAGCTAATGTGCTCTTGCAGAGAAGTGCTGAAAATAATTATATCGTCCAAGTAGACTAAACAATCTTTTCCTACAAGATCTCCCAAAATTGTATTCATCAATGGTTGGAAGGTTGAGGGGGTGTTTTTAAGGCCGAATGGCATTCTTAGAAATTCGTAATGACCGTTTTGGGTGGAAAATGCTGTTTTTTCCTATCAGAATGTTCCATTTCGATTTGATGGAACCCTTTAGTAAGATCTAGGGTAGCAATATATAAGCATCTACCCAGTTTATCTAAAATATCGTCCATAATTGGTATCGGATATTTATCGTTAATGGTTACATCGTTTAACTTACGATAATCAATTACAATACGCCATTTTTGTCTATTAGAAGCATCTAGTTTTTTGGGTACAACCCAGATCGGTGCTGAATATGGCGATTGACTATGGCATATAATATTTTGGTCTAACATTTCCTGAATTTTTTCATTAACCTCTTCTCTGTGGACTTGAGGGTAACGATAAGTTCTACAATATATTGGATCTTCGTGGACAGTATTGATTTTATGCTTGACAACATTAGTGAAGTTTACCTTATCTCCTTCTCTATAAAAAAATATTGTTGTACTTTTTTAATAATCTTTCTAAGTTTGTGAATTCCTCTCTACTGAGGTGTTCCAATTTAAATATTGATTCATTGTACTTGCTATTAATACAATTCACCAATTTATGATTATTAACTGAAAACCTTTCAATATCTTCCTTTTCCTTTTGATTTTTATTCAAAAAGAAATATTTAATATTATTTAATCTTACGAACCCCATGGGGATATTTATTAAAGCATTTAATTTTTTTAAACTGTCAAATCCGAAAAGGCCGTCATAATTATTGCCAAAATCGAAAACAAAAAATAATAGTGTAGCACTTTTTATAGGACTAAAAATTTCCTGTGTTTGATCAAGAATTATATTTCCGGTAGCAGTTTTAACGCAAATGGGATTTACTTTTATCAGGGGGTTTGGAAACCTTTTAGGTTTTATTAAGCTGATTGACGATCCCGTATCAATCAGAAATCTATAATTTTTGTTATTAATTCTCATTGCGATGGAGGGAAGTGATTGGAGGCAATGGAGTGAAAATTTTCTACTTCCATCGGAACTGGCACTCCAAATCTTCGCAACCTAGACTGGTTAGAATCTTGCTCCCTCGTTCGTTTTGGATTTCGATAATTGCCATCAGGGTTCTGAAAATTATTTTGATAATTACGACTTTGGAATCTATTTTGAAAATTTTGGGAAGGGTTTTGGAAATTGTTCCTGGGATGTGGTTGAAAATTATTTTGTGGATTTTGGAAAGATGGTTGAAAACTACGAAATTCATTTATGTGTGTGCGTACATTATTCCGTGACAGATTCCTTTGGTTATTGGGTTTAAAGTAAGTGTGGGTGTTATTTTCAATTTCATTATTTTCCCTGAGGATCTTAATCCCTGATCTAAAATCGGTCACTAAGTTGGCGTTAAGCAAAGCCACTAGATGAATGGGTAATTCTTTTTTTTAAACATTCAAAGCATTAAAGTTCACTTCATTTCTAAAAAATAATTTTCTTTCCTCCGTTTCACTACATAATTCGATTGTATCCTTTATTCTACAAACTAACTTATTGATTTCATCACAAAATATTTTACAATTACCGTTAAATTTAATGTTGGTAATACTTAGAATTAATTGCGGTATTGGTTGATGTTCTCCAAATTCGTCAATTAAAATTAACTTCAATGTTGCCCAATCAGTCGGCTGCTCTCTCCGTACCACGTCCAAAGCTCCGTTATTATTCATGTTGTTGTTATTATTCATATTGTTTTCGTTATTTATGTATGTTTAAATTCTCGAGATCGTTGATAATCTCATCCATTAACAAACTCGTAAAATTTTCAAATAAAAATTGTATCACTTATGTAGGTTTTCTTTTAACACAACCAGTTTTTTTTTTTGTTTTTATTTAATACTGTTTTTCCTTTCTTTTAATATATTTTCATTTATTATTAAAATAATTTTGTTTTAATTTCCACACGGGCTTAACTTTTTATTAAATATTTAAAACTATTATTTTTTTTGTCCTTGAATTAATTAATTATTACACTATGTGATTTATTTTTATAATTTACTTTATTACTTTTTACTAGTAAACGACGGGTAAGTTCGTTCAAGGATCTTTTTCGCAGATCCTACCGACTGCGCCAGTTACAAATTAAAACAAGCGTTTTATTTTGGAGTTGATATTAAACTGATTTTACTTTAGTTCCAAGTTACTTATTCTACTTAATTCTATTACAAATAGAATTTTATGAAATATGATTACAAACATAAATTTATGAAATATGAATTTTTAATTAAACAATATGATTTTTAATAAACTTTTATTAAACCAAAAAAAAGACAGAATATGAAACCTTTGTTGTATTTAATTTTATATTGTTGGTTTGTATTCTTTGTGCAGTCTTAAGGAATGTTAATATGAGATTCATGAGATTCGTGTATGTCACTTTTATATATAAATATAACTTAAGTAAATGGTAAAATTCTTCCTTAACACGTCGGTATATAAAACTATCAAATCGGTTAGACAATGGGTAATTTATGAGCAAAATACTCCAAAACTAAAACCTAAAACACATCAAAACTTTTATAAAAACTTACATTTTAGGGCTGCCATATGTCTTATGGATATGACTCATATACCAAAATATCGGAAATTTTTAGTAGAACATAAACCATGTGATGTCCCTCTTTCCCCCCCCCCCCCCTCCCCCTTCACATTTGTTTACATATACTAGCATAATGCCCAATATAATTTTCGTTATCACCCTTTTTTATTATTTCATCTATTTAACGAAATAATTTTTTCAAATAGAAAATAGGAATTTTTGTGTTTTTTTGCTACTTAAAAACTCGCCAAAAAAGATAAAAGAAAACAAACAATGACACACACATGGCATAAACTATTTTGGTGAATATATTTCCCTACTTTGCTATTGTGGTGAACAAAAACATCAGAAGTAACTACAACTCAACTTTGTTGAATTTTGTGAACAGTAAACGTGCTTTATTTCATTTTAATGATATTCGATTAACGTTCCTTCATGGTTCAGCTGTCTAGGGGGTGTGTTAGAAGCTGAGAGTTCTCTGGTTCGAATCTTGGTTTTTTAAAAAGAAAAATTTTTTGTTTTTTTTATTTTCTAAACACGATTTAAAAAAAAATTTTCCAGTTTTCGCTTTTTAAATTTTATTTATAATGAAGTTTTAAGTATTGTAAATATTACCGCATTTAGACTATGCAATTAACGCCGAGTATTTTTTCTATTTTCTTTTAAAGTAGTTACTACGAAACTCTTTTCACATTTACATTTACATTTTTTTCAAGCATTTTTTCAACTTTATCAACCCCGTTTTCTTCCCTACACCTCTTGCTAACACACAAAAAGTTGCATGCGAAAGTTGCGGCGTTAATTGCATAATGTAAATATGGTCTATGTTTGTATAGGTATGTAAAAATTATTTAGTTTTTGTCTAGTTGCTCTGTATTCTGCTCGCACAATGGTGAAGGGTATATAAGATTCGGCACAGCCGAATATAGCGCTCTTACTTGTTTGTCTTAGGATTCTTCGTGCGAGTATCCTTAATTTTGCAATAAATTTTTTTTAATGCACATTCTTAATTTTTTCAAAAACGCTTCTCTATATAAAAAGTGATTTTTATCTAAAGTATCATTTTCGACTTAAGCTGTTATTGCTTGTGACCACAGATGTATTTAACACATTCACAACAGCAGGATACACGAACACACACTGTTTTTGTTTACTATGTATTTATATTTCAGTGGTGCGATAGTGGCATAATTGCAGACTTTTATACACACTTAATTTAAAATTATGAATATGTAAATACTTAGACCATATTTACATTATGCAATTAATGCCGCAACTTTCGCATGCAACTTCTTGTTTGTTAGCAAGAGGTGTAGGGAAGAAATCGGGGTTGAAAAAGTTGAAAAAATGCATGAAAAAAATGTAAATTTTAATGTGAAAAAAGTTTCGTAGCATCTTCTTTAAAAGAAAATAGAAAAAAACTCGGCGTTAATTGCATAGTCTAAATGCGGTCTTATTTAAAAATACATTTTATTACGTAAAAACTTATGAATTTATTATAAAACATTCAAAATATTTTAATTTTGTTGTTTTTGGAACTAATAAACAAAATAATTTTAACGGCAGATTAAATAAAAAATACATATAAACTGCTTTTCAAATACAAAAATTAAAAAAAAAATTAGACAACGCACGTGTTATAAGTCGTAAAACTTTCAGAACACTTTAGGTACGTACGTAAATGCATGAAAACTATACATCGCTTGATACTTTTTTTTACTGCACAACAGCTTTGCAAAGTTTGAATTTTTGAACACGAGCTAAATTTAAAAATTTAATAAGCAAACATAAAATAATAATAAAAATGTTATCAACAATAACGCTGTCAAATTTTATTGAAAATAATGAACCAAAAAGTCACAGTTTTCTTATAAATGACAAGAAAAAGCATCACAAAAGAAAAATAAAACGATTTCTTTTTGTCAATAGTTATTCACCCTTATTGAGTTTATCGTATACGCCTACGACTGTTTGGTAATAGATTAAAAATAACGTGATTTTTTTTCCTTTAATCTATTACCAAACAGTCGTAGGCGTATTTTAAATACGCCAAACACATTAAGGGTGATTGCTTCAGAAAATTAACTGGAGCAATAATTGCCAAAATTTGCTGCAGAGCTGCGGCATCACTGCATAAAAAAAACTTTTGAAACATGAAAGTGATGCCAAGTTTCTTAATAGTGATGTTTTTTCGAACGTTTAACCTTACAGTACACAGAAAAAAATATTGCCGAATTATGTTCAAACAAACGCTTGTTAGAAAATTTTTTTTAATTTCTATAAATTTTTTTACTGATTCAAACAATATTTTTGTTTGATTTTTATTTAACTAACAAAAAAACTAGCATACCAAAATCAAAATTCTTGGAAATACTGAAATTCTGTTTGAATGACAACAACTTCTTTGCATACAATAACAAGGTATACAAACAGATTTTCGGTATGCCAATGGGAAATCCCCTTTCCCCAACTATTGCCGATATTGTATTGGATAATTTACTTGACGTAGCCTTGGCAGAATTACACAACAAGAACGTTAACATTAAATATGTGGCAAAGTACGTAGATGACATACTGGCTGTAATAGATATTAATGACAAAGACGATATACTTAAAGCACTCAACGGGTATCACCCGAAAATTAAATTCACCGTTGAAGTTGAAACGAACCGAGAAATAGCATACCTTGACACAAAATTACATAGAGGGGACAATAAAATAATGTTTGATTGGTATGCAAAAAATACATCGTCTGGCAGAATTATCAATTTCAACGATACTCAACCAAAATCTCAAATAGTAAATACTGCAAAAAAATTTATACGTAGAGTTCTTGATATTAGTGATGAACAATACCATAACAAAAATAAACATGTAATCACTAAAATACTTAGAGATAATGCCTTTCCTACAAATTTAATTAAAAATCTAATATCTACCTATAAACCTATAATAACAAACACAAATGGTAACATTGATAAGCAAGAAAAATATTTTTACAGTGTAAAATACATACCGGGCCTCACGGACAATAAAAACATAAAAAACGCAATAGACAATAATGACATGAGCTTTGCTTACAAACCAAACAAAACATTAAGTGCAATATTTACAAATACAAAAATGCCAATAAACAAACTACAACAAAATAATGTAGTGTATGAAATACCATGCAAGGGAGACAACAACAACAGCTGTGATTTAGTTTACATTGGGACGACAAAGAGAAATCTGGAGACAAGAATGGGAGAACACAACTCAGACATAAACAAAAACAAAGAAAGCACTGCATTATCACAACACATATTACAAACAAAACACAAACCTGATTTTGACAACATAAGAATACTGGATAAGGTAAATAACGTGAGAAAAAGATATACTACAGAGAGCTTAAGAATTCAACAGAAAATAAACAGAACCATGAATAAAAAAGAAGATACTGACAATTTAAGCGCCTGTTACAGAGTGTTTTAAAAAACAGTAGGTGACGTAATACCCCGATGATGGCATGAGGTGGGTTTTTAGCCGGTATCAAAGGAGTCCGGCATACGACGAGCTTGACGAACTCGTTAGATGCGTAACGCATTTTCCCATCTCGATCCGCAAAAAAAAAAAAAAAAAAAAAAAAATACAAAATTGTTTTTTTAATGTAAGTTAGTTACATTCAATTTATTGTATTATTAAATGTTGATGTTTTTATTTTATATTAATAGACGAATCCCCTGAAGAAGTGAACATAAAATTCACGAAACGTCGGGTTAGAGTTAGGCCTCACCAGCTAAGTATATATAAGCAAATATACAAATATAAAAAAAATGTGGACAACTCTTCAAAAATATAATAAACGAGTTATTGGTGTCAAGTTTTCATAATATTGTATGAAATATTTAACGCTTTTTAATGTTGTCGTCTTTTTGCATTTTTTTATTTGATCGTAAGCAACACTTCTCTATGTGAAATATAAGAACAACAACAAAAAACACACACAGTATATTTTTGGACGCTTTAAAAAAGCGCAACTATAAGAAAAACAATAGCAGAAACAACATTACAAGAAACAAAATCCCGTATTCAATTTTTTAAAGCTGTTTGGTTAAATACATCAAATACAAAAATAGAATGATGACGAAAAACATATCGAGTCGGTCTGCTGCCGTTTTTGGTTACATTTCTTCTTTAGCATAAGAAAGGATGTAGCAACAGAGAGTGATAAAGAAAAACATTGTGTTGTGTGTATAAATAAGACTTCGTTCAAAAATTATTCCAACAAAAAAAATGTGTCTCAAAGCCAGCCGGCGGCTCTGTTCTTTGCCGTCATCTTCTCTCTCATACAGTGCTTACTTGTGTGCGCGTCATTGCTTGTGCAAAAGCTTTTTTTTTATTTTGAAATTTAGTATATGAATTTCAGTAAACTAATTCAAATTTTTAATATTTTTAATTAGGCTTAAGTTCATGAAATTTAATTTTTATTAAATTATTTTTATGAAGAAAGGAATTTTACAACATGAAAATCAATTAAAATTGTTATTGACAATCTTTCATTCTTGACGTGGCTCGGGCTCGAACCCTGGCCGGCAGGTTACCATGACATGTTTCGATCGCAACCACTCGATCTCCTCAGATGGATTTGCCGTCTTACACTCGCAGCCATCGACGACTGCTGACGTCATTAGTCAAACATCAATCCTTAAACCAAATTGTATTTTAACATTTGGTAGATCGAAATTTGCTTTCCTGAATGATTATCCATTTTAATTGATTTTACATGTTTTTTCCTTTACTTCTGTTTTTTCGTACTTTCATCAAGAATTTTTCATGTTGTAAAATTCCTTTCTTCATAAAAATAATTTAATAAAAATTAAATTTCATGAACTTAAGCCTAATTAAAAATATTAAAAATTTGAATTAAAAACCATAAATAGTTCAACAAAATAACCACAATACTAATTATTGTTAAAAGCTAAGGCACGAGCTCTATGTGTACATTTGTCCTTCAAGTTGTGCTGAAAAAGGTCAACAGAAAAGAGAAAGACAAAGTGAAAAAACAAAAAAATGTACTTGGACTTCAGGAAAAATTCTTGACGAAAGTACGAAAAAACAGAAGTAAAGGAAAAAACATGTAAAATCAATTAAAATGGATAATCATTCAGGAAAGCAAATTTCGATCTACCAAATGTTAAAATACAATTTGGTTTAAGGATTGATGTTTGACTAATGACGTCAGCAGTCGTCGATGGCTGCGAGTGTAAGACGGCAAATCCATCTGAGGAGATCGAGTGGTTGCGATCGAAACATGTCATGGTAACCTGCCGGCCAGGGTTCGAGCCCGAGCCACGTCAAGAATGAAAGATTGTCAATAACAATTTTAATTGATTTTCATGTTGTAAAATTCCTTTCTTCATAAAAATAATTTAATAAAAATTAAATTTCATGAACTTAAGCCTAATTAAAAATATTAAAAATTTGAATTAAAAACCATAAATAGTTCAACAAAATAACCACAATACTAATTATTAATTTCAGTAAACTTTTTATTTGATTCAGTTATTTGTTTGAAAAAAAGATGTGTTTTTTTTTTCAATAAACAAAATGCAAATAAATTGTTTGAATATGCAAATTTGTTTATAGGACCGATTTCAGACAAAAAATTGTTTGATTCTACAAATTTTTTGTTTGAATTGGAAAAATAATTTTTTCTGTGTACGTTTACATTTGACAGTACTGGCAGACAGTAAGAAAATACTTATTTGTTTCAAAAAACACTACTAACTGTCTTCGTGACGTAGGCGTCCAGACAGTAGTTAAGACAGTTCACTTTTAAAAATAAGTCAAACGTGAATGTTGCTGTTCAAGTCCAGCTAAACGTGTTTTACATGAACTAAACAAACTTAAAAACAGCTTAAAATAACTATATTGTGTTAACAATCATAACACTAAACTAAAATATAAAAAATCAAAGCAAAATATGTTTAATTTTTTTTACACTTTGATTTTTCCCCTTTTGCTAACAAAACTTCAGATTACAGTTAGCAAATGTCAAATCACTGTCCAATTTTACTGTCTACAAAATTTGTAAGACAGTAGCAAGACAGTTGGAAAAGTGTGCATGTATTAGTGAAAAAGTTTGCATGTATTGCTACCAGTACTGGCAAATGTAAACGCCAACCCTGCAAATAAAATTGGACCACCTGATCCATTTTGATAAAATGGACTGGTCCGATGTAATGCAAGCATGGACCATGTCATTGTTAAAAAGTGTTTGTAGTGAGACGACATGTCTTCGTTTTTTAACGACATGCTTTCGTTTTTAAACGACTTCAAAACTAATCCTCTTGTGTATACCATGGAGTAGTTTTAAAACTACTCCTTAGTGGTCCAAAAGTGGGTTATATGGTCCTCTTCTAGGACATCGTAATGTTAAATAGACCAGGTTTTTTCCATACGTTTGGGTTAGTTTTGGACTAGTCCTGGTCCCTTGTGAACTACTCTTTACACGCGTGTTTGGACTGGTCCTATTATTTGCAGGGAAGTTACTTCTGTACAAGTGATACCCAACAACTGCATTTACAAACATAACCTATATCAATAACTTTTTAGGTAAAAACTAGATCAAACTAGATCCTATTTATTAGCCCGTTGAGAGCAAATTTCAAAAATAAATATTTTTTAAAAGATTTTTCTACAAAACTTAAAATTTTTCTAATATATTTATTAAAACATAATCTGCCGTATTTATAAAAAAATAAAATAAGTTTGAAATGTGTTTTAAGGCAAAATTTTCATACCAATGTTTCTTAAAATACAATTCAAATCTATTTTAATTTTTTATGAATATGGCAGAATATGTTTAGGAAAGAATACTTCAATCGTTTATATACCATATTTTTAGTAACTCCATCATATAGATTTTTATATTTATTAATCTTTAAAAAATTAAAAATTTTGGAAAATTTCTCAATAAATTATAAGTTTGAGTAAAAATATATATGTGGTAATAATTAATGTACTTGTTACATATTTAATTATTGCAATATGAACATTATTATGTTATTAATTAAGTGATCCGCAAGGCCGAAAGCCCGCAATACAGAAAAAGTTTGTTCAGCAAATATCTAAGGGTTAAATAAATGAATATCGACATACATAATTTAAAGATAAAGCCAATTTTGTAAAAAAAAAAAAAATGTCAGCCACGGAGTAAGAATAAATAATATTACATACCTCTTAATTGGTAAATCAGCATGCAGTGTTACCGTTGTGATACTAAAGTATCAATTTGACCCTTTTTCGACGGTGCACAGTGGCTGAAAATTTTATTTCTTTGGCCAAAAGTCCAATTTTTGTTTGTCACCGAGTTCAAAAATTTTAATTTGATTTAATAGTAAACATATTAAAACTAAGGTAGCCAAAAAATTTGGTCAAAATATTGGTAATTGTGGGTGTGACATGTTGTTAAACACAACTTTTTTTTTAATTCAGAAAAAAGTATTTTTTTTAATATATAATCCGAAAGAAATTATCATTGCACAAAAACTATAAGCGATAATGACCTGCTTGCTTTTCTGCTAGGTTGGTAGCCTTGTTTTCTTTAAAAAGGTAATATTTGCGACTGTTGTGTTATTTATATTAGAGATGCTAGGACATGTTTTCTAAACTACTATATTTTTGTCAAATTTCAACTTTAGTAGAATAGAACTTTTGCGGCCCAAAAGGGACCAAGAAAGTGAAACCACTGATAGAAAGGTGAAAGTGTTTTCTTTTACCCTGTATATACTCTTGTACCCGTTTGGACCCGTCTGTTTAACACTTTTTTAATTTTAATGAAATTACTCAAAAAAAAATTTCTAAACTACTATATTTTTGTCAAATTTCAATTTTAGTACAATAGAACTTTTGCGGCCCAAAAGGGACCAAGAAGGTGAAACCACTGATAGAAAGGTGAAAGTGTTTTCTTTTACCCTGTATATACTCTTGTACCCGTTTGGACCCGTCTGTTTAACACTTTTTTAATTTTAATGAAATTACTCAAAAAAAAAATTTCTAAACTACTATATTTTTGTCGAATTTCAACTTTAGTACAATAGAATTTTTGCGGCCCAAAAGGGACCAAGAAGAAGAAACCATTGATAGAAAGGTGAAAGTGTTTTCTTTACCCTGTATATACTCTTGTACCCGTTTGGACCCGTCTGTTTAACACTTTTTTAATTTTAATGAAATTACTCCAAAAAAAATTACTAAACTACTATATTTTTGTCAAATTTCAACTTTAGTACAATAGAACTTTTGCGGCCAAAAAGGGACCAAGAAGGTGAAACCACTGATAGAAAGTTGAAAGTGTTTTCTTTACCCTGTATATACTCTTGTACCCGTTTGGACCCGTCTGTTTAACACTTTTTTAATTTTAATGAAATTACTCCAAAAAAAATTTCTAAACTACTATATTTTTGTCAAATTTCAACTTTAGTACAATAGAACTTTTGCGGCCCAAAAGGGACCAAGAAGGTGAAACGTCTGATAGAAAGGTGAAAGTGTTTTCTTTTGCCCTGTATATACTCTTGTGCCCGTTTGAACCCGTCTGTTTAACACTTTTTTAATTTTAATGAAATTACTCAAAAAAAAAGTTCTAAACTACTATATTTTTGTCATATTTCAACTTTAGAAGAATATAACTTTTGCGGCCCAAAAGGGATTAAGAAGGTAAAACCACTGATAGAAAGGTAATTTTAATGAAATTACTCAGAAAAAAAAAATTTTTTTTTTTAATTGTTTTTTATAATTTTTTTTATTCCGCAAAAATGTTTGCAGAAGTAACAGAAATCATGTGCTATTGTCTTCAAAAAAATTTTATGATATAGGGAAAATTGATCGTGATCGAACATAATACAGGTAGTACATATAAAAAATTTTATTAATGTTACACAATCAGAAAAACGTATAGCTACCCTGATTCATCCTTATCCGTTACACTACGTTCACACTAGAATAAAGAGCTTATCCACGCGTTTACGCTTAACAGGTATATTGTGACTCCCACCTTAGAAGGGCTTTTTAAATTTTGTTTGGTCTTTTTATTTTATCTGTTTTTTTGACTCTAATAATAGTCCATGACCCTATAGCTATGCTATGCGTTGTTAAATTTGTGTCAGGTATTTAATAGCATATAAATAAAAGGATTTTAAGTTTTTTAATCCTTTTTATTCTACCTGTACTTGGTATGAAGAAAAGTATGATAAGGTTTAAAAGCAAGTGACATTCGGATGCAAACTCAGTGGATATAATATATCTGAGCAATAACAACGTTTTTCATAAACATGGAGAGCTTCAGCTATAACAATTGGCCGTAGAGTATTTTAGAAACAAAAACGAGGAAGATGTTAAAAATTATATTCGAAAAAAGGAAACTTAAATTCCTATAGCATTGAAATACAATTGGAAAATAAATTATATGTTTTCATCAAACATTTAAAACAGCGATACAGGAAAGTTGATTACAGCAAAGATAGATTTTATAAGAGCTTTGCAAACTGGTTAGAGAACGAACTTTCTGTCCAGGTCGCTTCAGAAACTTCAAATCAAAACACACGTAGGAGACCACAAAAATCGCTGGACAACTGTAGCGATAGATCCAAGAGGCGGAAGCTTAAGGATATAAATGAAGAAATCGGATATAAAAATATTCAAGATACTTTCCTACATCAATTGCGATCACAGAAACAATTGACAAAAGTGAATATAATTGAAAAAGTTGTTAAAGCTAGTCCATTGAGAACAAAACGGATTCTAAAGTATACCAACTCCAAGCGATGCAAAACAATTCACAAATGAGGAGGCATTAGCATTATTTCTGGATTTGAAATTAACAAAACAGCAATATATACAGCTCAGATTGCGTGCGATTGAAAAAGGCTCAAATCTTTATCCAGCATATCATCACATAACATCTGCTAAAATGGACTGTTTGCCATTAAAGGACACTATTACAATCACATCAATTTCGGCAGAGGTAAAACTACAATCTCTACTTGATCACACATCCGAACGCTTGCTACAATAAATAAAAGGAAATGAGTTAAAGAAATATGGAAACACAAAGTTAATTCTTTTTTGTAAATGGGGATGTGATGGTTCTTCCGGACAAAAACAATACAAACAAGTAGTATGTGAAAATATTTCGGACTCACATATGTTCATGGTATCATTTGTACCATTGCGATTCAAAAAGATTTTGGAAGATTCAGAGCCTTCGACAAGTACAACGCAAACAAAAGAATATTTGGAAAAATGAGACACCATCTTCTACGAAATATTGCAGACCTATAAAATTTGAATTCAAAAAAGAAACTCATGATGCCATTAATAAAGAAGTAAGTGATATCAAGGCCCAAATTGCAATGCTACAGCCATTACAGTTAGATTTAGATGGGCAGCAAATTGAAGTTAGCTACCAATTAGTGCTAACAATGATAGATGGAAAAGTAGGCCAGGCTTTGACTAACACGAAGGCTGCATCCAGCTGCATCATATGCCATGCAACATCAAGCCAATTAAACCAAGTCCCGACAAAATCATTAGATAATACTGATGCATATGAATTTGGATTATCACCACTACATGCAAGAATACGACTTATGGAACACATACTTAAAATCAGTTATGATTTGGATTTCGGATCTTCAGGATCAATAAGAAACAACGAAACCAACAAGGACTTAAGAAGTTCAAAAAGGAAACATGTTCAAGATGAATATCGCAAATTTGGGTTGATTATAGATCAGCCGAAACAAGGGTCAGGCAATACAGATGATGGCAATACCGCAAGAAGATTCTTTTCAGATCCAGAAACAGCATCTGAAATAACAGGTGTTGATTTTAACCAAATTTTTAGATTTAAAATAATCCTAGAAGTACTTGCGTGCAATGAAGAAATTGACTCTAGAAAATTTGTAGATTTTGCTAAGGAAACTGCAAAAATATATACAACCAAGTACCCATGGAGAAATATGTCTGCTACAGTTCACAAAATCCTTTATCATGGAGAAGATGTCATTAAATATCAGTTGGTGCCACTTGGAGATTTATCAGAGGAAGCTCAGGAAAAAAGGAATAAGGATTACAGATTTTATAGAGAGCACAATACTAGAAAAATTTCACGAAATTCCACTAATGAAGATCTATTTAATATATTATTTTCAACGTCAGATCCGTTTATCTCCAGTATTCGAAATCAATGGAAAGTGGAACATCGGGAGTTAGATGAAGAAGTCAAAAAACTACTTAAGAACAGAAATAACACAGAACAAAATATGGAATATTTGCAATCAATCTTTCAATTAAATGAACAATAATTATAATTCATTAGATCAAAGACAGACATTGTATTAGTAAAAAATAATAATAAATAGAAGCCCACGTTGTTACAAAAGCTATTAAAATCTATTGCTGCTATTATTCATACATTATCCACATATGTATGAAATGTTTTAATAAATAAGTGTAAACAAATTTGAAAGCAAAAAATTGTTTATTTTTCAGCAATACATAATAGCAAAATTTCCAGTGGATTTTACTATTTTTTTATGTATAATTTTTTTTTATAGTAAGCATATAATTTTTTGAGTGTCCCATTATTACAAAAAATATTAATGATTATTATTTAAATCAAAAAATTATATTTTTAAATAATTAAAAGAATTAAAAAAAACCATATTGCACGCTAAATTAAAAAAAATTTAAAGTTCCACTTTGACCTTAAATTCCTCAATAACTATTCAACCGATTTTAATGAAATTTAAAGTGAAGAAAGTTTAAGAATCTAACTGTCGATTCGATTTTTGGCCAATGAAAACCGATGTTCAGCCACTGTGCGGTGGTTTCATTTTAAAACAAAAATTTGACATTTATTAAAAAAATGCAATTTGGTGTTTTGCTCTCTTAAACAGTAGCATGTTTTATTCAAAAAAATTCGCCCTTAATAATGGCAAAAGGTATTGAACTTTTCGCCCCCTTTTGAATCGAAAGTGTTGAGAGTGCCCTAATAGTAATGAAAACAAGAGGTAAAAATTGCTCAATTAGAGGAAATTCCCAAATATTTGGTAACAGCGGTATGATATATTAAATTTATTAAAAAGCGTAAAAGCTTTAAAAAATCTGACACTTACAGGAAAGAATCGCTTTAATCGAGAAAATGGTTACAATTCGCAAACGATAGCAAAATTTAAAACAAACACTAAAAT
This sequence comes from Pollenia angustigena, assembly GCA_930367215.1. Classification (NCBI taxonomy): domain Eukaryota; kingdom Metazoa; phylum Arthropoda; class Insecta; order Diptera; family Polleniidae; genus Pollenia; species Pollenia angustigena. The sequence goes on from OV884060.1 coordinate 88,001,939, forward strand.
TTATTTGACATCGCTAAATCGGAAAATTACATAAAAAGTATGAAAAAATTAGCTATAATGATAAAGACTAAACCTTTTCTCAGGTGTTTAAAACAGGACAGAGCATTCCATAAAAAAATTAAGCTTTTTGAGCTCTTCCTACCTGAAATATTATTTTTTTGTTTGCTTATAAAAAAAACTTGGTCTTATTATGTTCATTAAAATGGGAAATACTGCTTAAAAAAAATTGAGCCTTTTTTTTATTGAAATACCCTTTTCGAAAATTTCAAACGGTAACCCTGCTAGTATGCTTTAAACGCCATGTAAAACACATTTTGAAGCATTTTCCAATGATTCCCATATTTTATAGATTCATTTTTTTCCTAAATAGATATGGATAAAGTATTGAACCCAGGCGGCTGGTTACCCTGACATGTTTCGATAGCTACCACTCGATCTCCTCAGAGGGGTTTGCCGTCTTACACTCGCAGCCATCGACTACTGCTGACGTTAATGGTCAAACATCAATACTTAAACCAACAAGAAAAAGAAAGACAAACATGAAAACACAATAATGTACTTTGGACTTCAAGAAGAATTCTTGACAAAAAGTACGAAAAACATGTAAAATAAATTAAAAATGGTTAATCATTTAAAAATGCAAATTTCAATCTACCAAAGGTTAGAATACAATTTGGTTAAAGCATTGATGTTTGACTATTGACGTCAGCAGTCGTCGATAGCTGCGAGCGTAAGACGGCAAATCCCTCTGAGGAGATCGAGTGGAAGCGATCGAAACATCTCAGGGTAACCAGCCGCCTGGGTTCGAATCTCAGGTCAGTCAAGAATGAATGATTATCAAGAACAATTTTAATTAATTAGCATGTGGTTAAATTCCTTTCTTCATTAAAATAATTTAATGCAAATTAAATTTGATGAACTAAAGCCTGATTAAAAATATTGAAAATTTGGATTAAAAACCATAAATAGTTTGACCATATTACCACAATACTAATTATTGTTAAAGCTAAGGTACGAGCTCTATGTGTACATTTGTCCTTCAAGCTTTTTCTGAAAAGTTCAACAAGAAAAAGAAAGACAAACATGTGAACAAAAATGTACTTTGGACTTCAAGAAGAATTCTTGACAAAAAGAACGAAAAACAGAGGTAAAGGAAAAACATGTAAAATAGATTAAAAATGGTTAATCATTTAAAAATGCAAATTTCGATCTACCAAAGGTTAGAATACAATTTGGTTTAAGGATTGATGTTTGACTATTGACGTCAGCAGTCGTCGATAGCTGCGAGTGTAAGACGGCAAATCCCTCTGAGGACATCGAGTGGTAGCGATCAAAACATGTCAGGGTAGCCAGAAAAAGAAAGACAATCATGAATATTACCACAATACTAATTATTGTTAAAGCTAAGGCACGAGCTCTATGTGTACATTTGTCCTTCAAGTTTTGCTGATAAGTTCAACAAGAAAAAGAAAGACAAACATGAAAAAACAAAAATGTACTTTGGACTTCAAGAAGAATTCTTGACAAAAAGTACGAAAAACAGAGGTAAAGGAAAAAAACATGTAAAATAAATTCAAAATGGTTAATCATTTAAAAATGCAAATTTCGATCTACCAAAGGTTAAAATACAATTTGGTTTAAGTATTGATGTTTGACTATTGACGTCAGCAGTCGTCGATGGCTGCGAGGGTAAGACGGCAAATCCCTCTGAGGAGATCGAGTGGTAGCGATCGGAACATGTCTGGGTAGCCAGCCGCCTGGGTTCGACTCTCAGGTCAGTCAAGAATGAATGATTATCAATAACAATTTTAATTAATTTCCATGTTGTTAAATTCCTTTCTTCATTAAAATAATTTAATGCAAATTAAATTTGATGAACTAAAGCCTGATTAAAAATATTTTTTTTTTATCAGCAACACTTTTTCTGTTTTGTTGTGGACAAAAAAAATGTTGCTTTTGTTTCAAATGTAAGTTGAACGGACGAGAAAGGTGTTCATGTTCTATAAACCACACAGTAATATTTAACAAGTACATAAATTATTACCACTGTATATTTTTACTCAAACTTATAAATAAATTGAGTAATTTTTCACAATATTATTTTTTAAGGCTTAATAAATTTAAAATTGTATATGATGGAGTTACTAAAAATATGGAATATAAGAGCATGAAATGTTCTTCCTTAAGTCTAGGATCACACTATTAAAGTTTTCTTCAGAAAGTCTGAGTTTATTGGTGAGAGGGGAAGTGAACATGCTATTGAGAGGGGAGAGAATATGTCGTGTGCACCCTGTTGACACTGTAAAGAGGTTGGCAACACCAAAGGGGAAATTAAGTCCCAATTCACACGTTGCAAGTCTTATTGATCAGCTTGCTACTTTATAACGAGAGTGAAGAGAGGAAAATAAACTTTTCTCTCTCACTCTCTCTCGCCTATAAGGTAGCAAGCTGATCAATAAGACTTGCAACGTGTGAATTGGCACTAAGCAATAAAACATGAATTGTATAAATTTAAAATGAATTTTATACCCTTTTATAATTAAAAATATGGACGAATAATTTGAATACCGGCAGTAAGTAGGGAAGGTAAGAACTTGCAGGGAACGTTTGGGACATCCTTAAAACTGGATGTCATGGCGTGGTCATCCATCCCGAGTGGGAGGGTAACCGCTGGCGCAACACCAGTCAGCCAAATTGTTCGCTATGTTATTTAGCAGGGAGTTTAGAATTAACAGAGATCAGCAATGAATCGTTTTTTCGCTACTCATACTGACTCATGCAATTGTAAGTATAAGTGCGTAGAATTCATTTCAACTTAACTACTCTGATTCACTCATACTCACAAGAGAAATATTTATGAGTGTGACGTCGACATTATAAGCATACTCATCTTGATTTATAAATTCACTCATCCATTTACCGTTTTAACACAACAGAGAAAACACACAACTTAATAATCAGCGCTGCCAGATAAATTTGCCGAAAAATCTTCCACTTAATACATGTAACTTCAGTAAACTGTAATTGCCAAATCGTCACTTTGCTATTTCGGGGACAAATCTGGCAGCCTCGCATTTTGCTTCGCCTATACACATTGAGTTGAGTAGATTCTAAATCAAACACAACTTATGTTGCTAAAGGCTAGATTACACTATCTCACAAGTCTTACGTATTCCATAATACTTTGTGAGATAGAAATCTAATGAGTTTTGTTGCGACTGTCAAAAAATCTAATTTAACATGACAGTTTGTGTTCACACCACTACATAAAGTATAAACACTTACACATGCAATAAAATACAACCCTGATCCAATGAAAAGTATTATTGCTTAGACATTTTTCAAAAAACGATGAAGTCGTATGGGATGTCAAACTTTTTTCGTAATACTTGTCATTTTCGTGACACATTGCATTCACATTATCACACTTTGCCATATTACTTGAGTTTTTGACATGTATTAATACAAAGTTTAATAGTGTAATCTAGCCTTAAGTATGAGTACGATGAATAAAATGAAACTTTTGAGTGAATATGAATTTGAATAACATTGGAATAAGTATGAGTGCGTATAAGTACAAGAATTTATGAGTCATGATTTAGCTCTACTCACTTTTTCACTACTCATTGCTGATCTCTGGTAGGTATGTACAGAGTGGTATCAAGAACCACCCCCATCCACCGAGCTCCAAGCCTGGCAAACGCGAGCATATCAGCGCTGCTTCCCCTCTGGTAACACTCGTTTTTATTTTGATATTGCATTCGTAATACCATAACCCACCACCGTACCACACTACAAAATGGCGCCCAATGTGGGGCCCGAGTAGGTCCATAGCCTGAAAGTAATTTATTTTAATTATAAGTATTTATCGACCTTTTTTGATTACTCTAAATAGTTTTCTATACACAGGCTTTCAATGTCATTAATTTAAAGTAAATAATAAATTATTTATTTCATTATCAATAAAATCCGACGTTTCGTTGGTATTCTTTCCAACTTCTTCAGGGATTGAGTTTTATTAAAATCTGGCAGCATTGTAAAGATACAGAGTAAAAAGTAGTCAATAATAACAATAATTATAATCTTAATTTTTGACAAATTAACTTACAGTAATCTTTTTCGTCAGTTTACATCATTTATAAAATATATCACAGTATTTTGTATAGGGGGACAACACAACACAAACTTAAAATATTAAAATAAATATATGAAAATTTAAAAATTATCACAGAAAATTTGTCCTTTTTACGTCACAGTTGTTATTATTACTAAAGTATTGCAATGGTGTAGTTTGCATTTGTATTGTCTTTGTCTTCTTTTGTGTTTATTGCACTTGTCAATTTTTGTTGTATTCTTAAGCTCTCCAACGTGTATCTCTTATTTTCCCTTTTATCTTTATCTAAAATTCTCACTTTTTCAAAGTTTGGCTTGTGTCCGTTTTCAATGCAGTGTTGTGCAAGTGCAGTTGTATGTTTTCCTCTTTTATGTCAGCTTTATGTTCGTCTATTCTCACGCATAAATTTCTTTTCGTTGTACCAATGTAGATTTTTCCACGTCACATTCAATTTGATCAACAACATCATGTTGATCCCTGCACTCAATCTTTGTTTTTGTTTGTGTAAATAAATTATGTATTGTATTATTTGTTGGTCTTTTATTATCTCTCTCAATTTGTTGTTCTCAGTTAGTCTTGGAATAAACGGTAGACTATAGTATTTGGCGTTACCAGATGTGTCATTTCTGTTTTTTCCCCCTGAAGAAATATTATTTTTAACTTTAGCCAGTAATGAATTAATCAACCCCTTTGGGAAATTGTTTTTCATTAAAATATCCTTTATTCTCTTCATATTCTTAGAATGAAATTTTACGTTGAGTGGAGATTCATTACTGAGCAACCTAAATAAGAGCGGAAGCGTTTTTTGTATGTCAAAACTTCTCATCTGCATACAATTTATACGAAACAAACCATTAGAATGCGAATTAGAAACCACCCGGCTGATAAATCTTATTTGACAGATCGCTATGTCGGTTTGTTTTATTGAAATTGTATTTAAATAAAATTTGCATGTTTAAAAAAACGCTTGCCGCTTTTGTTTAGGTTGTTCAGTTAGGCGTCCAGAAGCAACTGGTTTCATATACCAATCTGTTATTAGTTTGCCATTTTGTCGGAGTATCTTCATATCCAGATATGGTATTGCATTATCCTTCTCCCTCACTAGAGTAAATTTCAATTTGTTATGATATGAATTTAATGTTTTCAATATTATGTCTTCGTCTTTATATTTTATTATGGCAAATAAATCATACACATATTTTGTGATCAGTCTTATGTGTATATTGTTCATTTGTAGTTCTTCGATACATTGTTCCATTAGGTGGTCCAATATAATGTCGGCTACAGTCGGTGACAATGGGTTGCCCATTTTTTTTATTAGTTGTTGTGTAGAGTCCCTTAGTTGCTGCGACGCAGCCTAACAAAATATATGTATACATAAATCGGCTAAGGCAAAACAGTTAAGAACGCTTTCCTCCTCTGTATGTCAACCGATTTGAACAAAATATACTCCATTTGAAAGGTATTTACTCAAAGAAGTGCATAATGTAGGTTAGGTTAGGTTAAGAAGGGTTGTGCGCCCACAGGCACACCTCCACTCGGAGACCGAATACGATCCATTGTGATTCCCTTCAATGAAAATATGAAGTTAGAGAGATAGAGATAAGACGAAGTGAACAAATAGAGAAAAGGAAGTAAGATAAAGACAGAAAATTAGAAAGTAGGACCAATACCCCCCTTACAGTCCCCTCAACAGAAACAGCCGCGTTATTTCCCTGACAAACCCCAGTAGATCGGCCGGATTACATCCAGCTATGCACCCCAGTTCGTCGTGAAACCTATCACCTAGCCACTTCAGTCTGAGACCCTGCATCCTAGGACAATGGCACAGTACATGCTCGATCGTCTCTAGCTCCTCCGAATCCTCGCATAGCCTGCAGAAGTCCGGTATGGCGTTGTCCCATCTGCTCGCAAAAGCCCTGACAGGACAATGACCCGTCAAGAACCCTATAAGTGTTCCGAGACTACCCTTATCCAATCCCAGTAGAACCCTGGTTGCCCCCGCGTCCAATTTGGGCCATAGTGCCCTAGACACCCTGCAATCCATTCTGCCCCTCCAGGATCGGTCAACGTCATCACGGAATTTCTCCCGTATCACCCCATAGTAATAGCATAGGGGGGGTTTCACCCCCCTGTCCCTTACCACTAAGTCGAGACCCGAACCCTCTCTCGCGAGTTCGTCCGCCACCTCGTTTCCCTCAACCATGCAGTGTCCTGGTACCCAACACAGCCTCACGTTGAATGCACCCATGAGTTCCCTAAGAGCGCTCCTACACCGCGCAACCAGGCATGATCGCACCGTATGGTTCTTCAATGCCCGAAGCGCCGCCTGACTATCGACGTAAATTGTCACCTCAGATCCACCCACGATGTGATCCAGTATCACCTCCGTCGCCCTCCAGATCGCTAGGATCTCAGCCTGGAAGACACTGCACTCATCAGGGAGTCTGAATGACCTTTTTACCTCGGTGTCCGCGATATAAACACCGGCACCAGTGCCGGTTTCAATCTTGGATCCATCCGTAAATACTGCCCACCCCTCAACCAGTCCATTGGATCCACTCCAAATTTCCCTACCAGGGAACTCCACTGGTGGTGTTGCACCGAAGTCCAGGGTCATAGTCCTATGATCCGAAATTCCCTCGAGAATAATACCCTGATCAAGCAGACCCATTTCGTACAAAATTCTTGTGTGATCATCCCGTCTAGGTCTAACTAAAGAAGACTCGTAAAGTCTAAATAGGTTCCTAGCTGCCACACTCCTCACATAATGCTCGATAGGGGATAGATATAGTAGGATGTCCAGCGCTGCCTGCGGAGTGCTTCTCCTTGCGCCTGTGATGCCAAGAGATGCACTCCTTTGAACCTTGCTGAGCATCTTCCTATAGCTATCCACTCCCAACGCACCCCACCAAACAGTGCATCCATGGGTAAGTATAGGCCTAACGACCGATGTGTAAATCCAGTTTACCATATCAGGTCTAAGACCCCAGTTCTTACCAATGGAGTTCCTGCATGTGTAGTATGCATTGAGTCCCCTTCTCATCCTCTCCTGAGTATTTCTCTTCCAAGACAGTTTGCGGTCCAGAAAGTTACCCAAGTACTTTGCTCCGTCCGATAGAGGCAACTCGACGCCATCCAGCACTGGCCCCCTAAAACCCTCTATCCTATACCTTCTGGTGAATAGCACCAGCTCAGTCTTCGCAGGGTTAACACCCAGTCCCCAATCCTTTGCCCATGCCGAGAGTTCACCCAGCATCACCTGCATAATTTCCCCGATCGTGGATAGAAATTTTCCCCTGACCAGCAGAACTATGTCGTCCGCATAGGCAACAACTTTCCTGCCCATGGAATCAAATGACCTAAGGATCCCGTTAACCGCAAGTAACCACAGTAGAGGCGATAATACCCCCCCTTGTGGTGTCCCCCTGGTAACCTTCCTCCTTATCACATGTTCCCCCAGGCTCGAGTTTATAATCCTACTGCCAAGCATGCAGGTTATCCACTCCACCAGAAAGTCCTCAACTCCCAACTCCAACAAAGAATCCCTAATCGCCTCTATCCTAATGTTATTAAAGGCTCCCTCTATATCCAGAAACGCGGCGAGAGTATACTCCTTATGCCTCAGACCGTGCTCAATACAACCCACCACCTCGTGTAACGCGCTCTCAACAGATTTACCCTTCAGGTAAGCATGTTGAGCGTTGCTAATAAGGCTGGTCTCAATATTACTCCTGAGATAGAAATCTATCAGCCTCTCAAGAGTCTTCAACAAAAATGAAGACAGACTAATAGGTCTAAAATCCCCCGGTTTCGAGTGCCCCGCTTTACCGGCCTTGGGTATAAAAATCACCCTGACCTCTCTCCACCCCCTAGGCAGATACCTCCTACTGAGGCATTTCCTAAATATATCCACCAGTAGAAATGATGCATCGTCCGGGATGTTGCAAAGCATAGCCGGAAAAATACCGTCCGGACCCGGTGATTTATATGGGTCGAAAGTATTGACCGCCCACGCCAGCTTCTCCCTTGTGACCATTTCATCTACGCGAGCGGAAGTATGATCAGATGTCACGGACATGACGTCCCACTGACCGTCCCCCATACCACCGGTTTCCATGCACCCGGGAAAGTGCGTCTCCATGAGTAAGGTTAGGGTCTCAGAGCTAGACTCAGTCCATGAGCCGTCATTCCTTTGGATGTAACCCAGGGCCTTAGGGTCCTTAGATAAAATCCGTCGGAATCTTGACAGCTCGTTGACATTATCGATGGACGCACAAAATTGTCTCCACGATAGTCGTTTTGCTCTCTTCAGATCCGCCTTATACCTGTTGAACCCTGTGATTGTTCCAATCATCTGGTGCCCTTGTAAGCTTGGCCCTATTAAACAGTCTCCTCACCGTAGACCTTTGAACATGAAGTTCCCTGGTCCACCATTTAGGCTGTTTTCGCCTACCCGGAAACGTGACCGGGCAGGACTGCTCATAGCTTTCCCTTAGAAGATGAGTGAACCTATTTACCACCCCCTCCAGATCCGTCGGCAGCAAGTCGCCCAAGGCCTGATGCGCCAACCCAGTTCGGACCCCTTCCCTGAAGGAGTCCCATTTTGTCCCCCCCGGGTTCCTAAAAGGAGGAGCCCTAGGTAGGTAAAAATTCAGTGTGAAGGTAATACGACTATGGTCTGAAAAAGTACAGTCCGTTGCCACCCTCCAATCAACAACAATTTGCTCGTCACGGTTTACTAATGTCAGATCTATCACTGCCTGCCTATCTTTATTTCTGAACGTCGGCGTGTCACCCATATTACAGATAATAAGATTGTTAGTAGTTATAAAATCAAACATTAACTCACCTCTTTTATTAATATCGGCACTCCCCCATTGGCTGTGATGAGCATTTGCATCGCAGCCCAACACAAGGATTGCACCTCTCCTCCTTGCATATGCCGTGAGTTGCCGTACCTCCGTACCCGGTGGGTCCAACCCCTCATATGGCATATATACCGAGGCCAGTGTAAGCGTACGCTTCCCTTTGGCCTCTCCATTTACCACGGTCAAGTCACCGCACCTGAAAGAATGAGATATGAGAAAACCCAATTCACTTCTCGCTAGTATACACGTTCTTACCTTGTCCTCTGTGGACGGGACAAACAGAGTGTATCCCGCAACCCTTAAACCGCAAACCTTATTTTTATTTATCCAAGGTTCTTGGATAAGGGCTACGTCCGTCCGAGTACTGGAGAGGAAGGTTACAATTTCGGCCGAGGCTGATTCACAATGGTGCAGGTTTATCTGCACCACTAACAGCCTCTTTGGTCCTGTCATGTTTCGGATACCGAAACCTAACGTTACCTAAACCGAACCTAACAACCCCCCCCACCTCCTCCAAGAATTCCATGGATTTCCGATCGATTGCGAAACGGAAGTCCTTGCCGGTATTCTCCTTACACACCAGTGAGGTCACTAGCCTCCATTGGTCAGTAAGAAGCCTACTGTTTTGGTTGCCCAACACTGCCAGTATAGTTTCCACCTTGCGTACGGGAGGTGGAATCCACACTGTCACTATGGACCTAATTGGCAAGTCGGAGGCTTGTATGACTTCAAACCTTGCCCCCGGATTAATGTCGCCGCATTTGCCAATTGTGGTTCTTAAGAATTCCAGTGAATTCTTGTTACCACAGTTGACAACCTTGACTCCCTTAACCCAGTCCGCACCATTGAAGGATACATCCTCCTCCTTGCCTTTAAAAACTGCCAGCTCGTCAATAAGCCTAGCCTCTACAAGCTGCCATATCTCGGTACTGATCTTCCCATCCGGATCATTCCGATCTATGACGGCCACCTGTAGATAACCCTCCAGGCTCGTCGACTTCTTCATTCTTTTCTGCGATGAAGAAGGCTGATCATCCCCAGATCTGACCCTCTTAATGGTCTCCTTATTGGAGCCATTAGGAGCATCAGCCGGAGATGTACCAGCCCTCTTCACTATGCTCGGTGACTCCGGTACGACTGGTTTCGAAGGCCCGTTCCTGCCCGCAACTTTTCCCCCAATGACCCCCTTACGAGAGCCACTAGAGGAATCGGACGGAGGATTACCAGCCTTCTTCCCCGTGTTCGCTACCTTAGCCACTTTGCCTCCTTTCTTGGGTATCGCCCCCTTATCCTCCGCAGCTCGTTCCGAAGACATGAGCGCTTTGGTCACCGGGGCAACCCCTCCTTTGTCTATCTCTCTACGGCAGGTTGACGGCGCCACCGGCCCTGTACTCTTTTGAGTAGTTTCCGGGCCGACGACCTCATCCTCCTGCTTTCTCCAAGGATAGGGCCAACCGAGCACGGTACTGACAGGGCCGTAAATTCTCTCGAATTTAGCGACGCTTTGTCGGTGCCTTCTCAGAAGGTGCCTATCCCTCGCGGAGAACGTTGAAGGATCCCTCTTCGCCATCTTATCCAGATATGCAAGAGAGCTCCTTGTCCCGTTCTGCGCCTTCTCCTCCTTCGTTCGGCTGGGATTCCTTATATCTCGTGGAGGGGCACTTGGCCCGTCCTCCACGGCGTCCTGCCGAACAAGTTGTAGACAGTCTTCTCCCGGGTGACCCCCCTGATGTCCCCTGGCCTCACAGATGAGAGTGGCAGGCTCTGCAGTCTGACTGTGGGCTGATATATCAATATCCAGCTCCGTGTCGGAGAGCAGAGGCAACCTCTCTAACCCCTGAGTAGCCCCGGTTTCACCACAGGAGTCCCCCGATTGAACCAGAAAACTATCCATATAAAGGTCGGTCAGTACCTGTCTCTCCTGCTCAATTATGTTCTCATGAACAGTCGAGAGGGTACTCTCCGACTCAGAGACCGTGACGTCCGACTGACCCTTGTCAATCTCGTCCGTCGTGTCCTCATTTTCCGTGATATTTTTGTTTCTTGTTATGGTTTGTTTGTTTTTATTTATAAAGGATTTCATTTTTGTTCCCACGAGTAGGCTCGTACAGACGGACCGTACCACGCAGTGACGGCGTGCGTGGACTAGGCAACTAACATACAACAGCGCTTTGCCCTGACGCTGAGGGGAGCTGTTAAAACTAGTTTCTTTACGCACTAACTAGCCACACAGGACCTCGGCACTGCTACCAACCACGTTGTCCTTAAAAGTGCATCTTTCGCGCCCCAACCACTGGTAAAGCCCCCACCTTACAAGGAGCGAACCCACGGGTTGCCGCGCTATGATATCTGTACTGATAATGGGCCGGAAGTATGCCATTCACCACCGCCTCATTATCCTGACAAGATGAGTAACCTTTAGTTGCACACTCCTTCAGTGTTCTCGACCTCCCGCGAAGACGTATTCATCACATACATCATCCCAAGAGATCAGAACCGTAGAGTGCACTTAAGCCCTCGCATCTCGACAAGATTGTTACCCAGGCGAGGGGTGCATAATGTATATTTTATTAAAATCTGTTCAATAATTTCAGATTTATAAGCGTTCAAAATTGTTACTAACACAGATGCAAAATAAATAAATAAAAATTTATTTTCAATTATCAAATAATAAAAAATTAGGGTGATCGACTATTCGACATTTTTCAGAAACCGGTTTTCGGTATTTCGACTATATAAATCTTATGTATAAATCGGACCAGGCAAAACAGTTAAGAACGCTTTCTTCCTTTGTTTGTCAACCGAACATCTAGGAGGAGAAGAAAGGGGAAATACGGAAAACTAAATTTTTTTTTTTACTTTTCTATGCTTCATGTGATAATTTTAAAATTTTCTATAATGTTGAACTTAGAAACATAATATTATAGGTGTAGGGTCCTGAGTGAATGACCACCTATAAGATAAAAAATGCTGGTATTTTTTGTTCTTCATCTGGAACTGTTTGAATTTTCGTTAATATTCGACCTATGAAGATAAAATTATACATTAAACTGGGTGAATCAGAACATGTAAGGGTGCTTTTTGGTACTTTTTCGTTCAATAGCTGGTACTTTGATTAATTTTCGTTAATATTAGACATAGAAACATAAAACTAAACGGACAACGTCCTGAGTGGATGACAATATATAACGGAGACTTTTTGATACTTTTTTGTTTTTTAATTGGTATTTTTTATACCGAACTTACAAAATTAAATTAACTCACGTAGAAGATAAAATATAAACCGGAGGCTGGTCCCTCGCCAAATCGATCCACTCTGAAGGAAAAAATAAATGCTCGAAACAAATAAATTCATATATACTTAGATGATGATGTTTTCTTCATACATATTAACAAAAAAATTTATGGTCGAATTTTGACCATTAGGTGAACACTAGTTTAATTTATTTCTTTTCACCTTTTTTTATTTTGTTTTATTTCCATAGGGGTGAATCCTTAGTTGTGCATGACAGCTATGGTTCATACCTACGTAGGTCTTGGTCAACAGGACAACAAAGTCCGACACGCGTTGCGCATATGGTATGGGCAATAGCGTCATGAAGGACTAGGGATTCACCAGCCTTTTCTTTTCTGACAGCTTGAGGGTCTCATAAATGATTTTAATTTTTATCAAAATTAAATTATGCTCAAGTTGTAAGGAAAGAATGGCTTAACCAGCCAAATTTTTATTTCTTCTAATGCAATAGATACCAAAGTATTTGTTAAAAACTTACGTTTTATTTTCGCAGTCAGGTAGCTAGGGAAGTCCCAAAGTTTAAGGATAAAATAATCCGACCTTGTAGTTGCACCCTAGGGTCAAGCTGTGTAGTAACCGATACTTAGTTCTTCCATCCAGTTAATTTTTTTATTTCGTTTTTATATTTCTTAACATCTCCTGAAACCATACAGAATAAGAGAAAGAAATGAGTTTAAATTATATATGCGAACAATTTTATTCTATACATTACCTGCAAATTTTTGTTTTCCCGAAATACACCGCCGATTACGAAATTCTGTTTTTAGTTGAAATTTTTTGAGTTTTTATCCGTTAGGGTTGATCCCTTGAGTAGTGGAGTTTTTTTTCGAAAAAGTTTTTGTTGAATCTTATTTAATCAGATATTTATCTGGCAGATAATATTTTTTTTTTATTATTATCGTAGAATTGGTAAATTTTTTTTTCTCTTTTTGTTTGATTTTATTTTTATTTAATTTTTATCGTTTAAGTTCGTAGTGAGGTATTTTTGGCCAGTAGTGAGATTCTGTAACTTTTAACAATAACAACAGTTGTTATAATTGTCAACATGTTTTGTTGTTTGCACTAACGATTATGTGATTCTGTAAATTGTTGTTAAAAACATAGATACAAATTAACGTCAAGTGGCATCACTGGCAAAAAAAGGCAAAATAACGAAAAACACAAAGAGGAATAAAAAAAAAAAAACAAATAAAATTATTAAAACTAAACAGATTTTTTTTTAGTTTTTTGTTTTTTTTTAAGAAGATAAGCCAAACATTTTACTATTAAATTAAATGCAAATTATTTAATTGCCATTTTCAAGTTATATTATTTCTTTTAACTAAATATATTTAATTTTTTCAACATTTAACAATAAATAGACAACACTAAAAAAGTTGTCGTTTACTTAACACAAGCAGCTCACTTAACGATAACAAGTGCTGTTTAAAATGTTACAGAATAGCAAAATCGTTAATTTGCTTGTTAATATTTTTAACAATGACAACTATTGCTAAAATTAATTACAGCATCGCACTACAGGTCTGGTTCAGATTTTGCCTATTGTTCGTGCGTTTTTTTTTAATGGCTTGTAATGGTAGAAAACCGCTCTGGTCGAAATCATAACCAGGCTGAAAGTAGTTTAGCAAGTATGGAAAACATGGCAAGTACTACGGTAGGAACTGCGGCTTCCGCGGCACTACCTGTATACACCATCGCCAATACCATGGCGACGGCTACCAGTACAACCTCAATTGTAACCCCAGCTATTCAGCAGTTTTTATCCATCGCGCATGAGCGGTCCGGAGTTTTAAATGAATCTGTCCAGCAAGAGTTCCGGGGCGGTGCGCCACCGGCAGCTCCTCCAGCTGTCAATAATGCTAACGCCGCAGGCGATATGTTCATTTTTATGCGAGGAAAACTGCAGAGGCAGATGCAATTGTTGCGTAGTGAGATGCAGCAAGAAATCTCTCATGCAATTAGGCTTGCGATTCCGCGCGCATCGCCTCATCAGCCAGCTATTGTGGCCGTTTCATAGCCCCCTGGGGAACAACAAAATATTTTAGGTACAACTTTTCAACCACAGTTGCATGTAAACATACCTGTACAAAATTTTCAGCAGCCGTATAGTTTACCTCTGCCACAAGGCCAAGCAGCAAATGCGAAATTTAAATAAAAATGAAAGAGCAGGTAACAAAAGTCATAATAAAAAATGATTTCAAATAAAAATAAAAAAAATAGTAAAAAAGGTTTGTTACATGAAAACAAAATCACCATTTACAAAGAAAAGAAAAAACTAACTTCCTAACAGATGCAATTCCAATTCCCTGCGATATTTTGATTCCTGAACATTGCTACTTCTCACTTCCTTCGCTGGTAGCTGATGTTTGCTACCAGGTCTGCCCTCCCACTACCTTGGCAATTCCTTGGCCCATATGTGGATTTGCACCTTTACAGAATTGCTACCCCTACAAGCTTCAAACTAGGCTCACTTACCTTTTATTTTTCTACTCCATGTCCACTTGCCCTTCCCTCAAGGCATTTCCATACGCAGTGCGATCAGGCGAATAGTAAGTCCGGCAAAAAAAAGAGTACTGTCCGCTCAAACAAACCCCAAACAAACTATTGGTCCTCGCTTCCCCAGGGCCTAACTTATTGCCCAAAAAACCCAGTCCGAGCTCGGTCTGGTGTACAAAAATAACGGGTAGATTACCAATAATTTCCCCGGTCGATTTGGACCAGGTCCCGTATGTCTAAAGGTCAGTGGTGTTGCAACGTACGTGTGTATGTGTGGGTGTATGTGAGTGTGTTTGCACGGATGGATGATGCTGATGGTGATCAGGGGATGTGGTGTGTGTAAATGTAAGATCTGTGTAGGGTGTATATTAGACTGGTCACAATTTTTTTTTTAATTTAATTGTTTGCGCTGTTTAAAATATGAGGTTTGGTGTAAGAAATCATGATCTAATTTTTCAGGTCAATCCGACGGTGCCTAGCCGTGACGTGTGGGGCCCAAAGTTCCCCATATTATAAAAAAAAACATCTTTTCTATGAGATCTTTATAGTTATACTAGTTGAAAAGACGAAAATCAAAAATATGGCTTCATTACGATCTTCCGCAGAAAAAGTACTTCAAGTGTGCCAAATTTCAGCTACCTATGTCATCAGATGGCTTCAGAAAGTTGCGGAAAGAATAGGACATACATGCAAACATCCTGACATACTAAGAAATTATATATTGTATATATAGATTAACATATTTTCGCGCAACTCAAAAACGCTTTAGCTTATTAAAAAACTAAAAAAACCGAAATTCCGCAATAAAATTTACTTTAAGAAAGTTAAAACTTTTTTCTTTATGTTGGCTTTGGTTTTCGAGATATACCGTTATTTCGAAAATTAAGGAGGTTGCACAACATATGTTCGAGTAACTCAAAAACGCTTTAGTTTATTGAAAAACTAAAAAAAAAAACGAAATTCCGCAATAAAATTTACTTTAAGAAAGTTGAAACTTTTTTCCTCATATTGGCTTTAGTTTTCGAGATTTACCGTTATTTCGAAAATTAAGGATGTTGCACAACATATGTTCGCGTAACTCAAAAACGCTTTAGTTTATTGAAAAACTAAAAAAAACGAAATTCCGCAATAAAATTTACTTTAAGAAAGGTAAAACGTATTTCTTATATGCGTAGTCGTTTTAGAAACATAATTTTTTTTTCTGAAAAAAAAAATAATTTTTTTATTAAAATTTCGGAATTTTTGTTTTTAAAAATTCATAAAATATTGAAAAATTCAGCTATGCTTCTAATTTTATGCAGACATATAAAAAACAACATTGCAAACAAAACAAGCTATAAATGATTAAAATCTGTTAACAACTTTTGATTTTATGTATTCACAAAAGACGAAAATTTTTAATTAATTTAAGAATTTTATTAAACCGCCACATCTTTATGTTTCTAAAACGACTGCGCATATAAGAAAAACGTTTTACCTTTCTTAAAGTAAATTTTATTGCGTAATTTCGGTTTTTTTAGTTTTTCAATAAGCTAAAGCGTGTTTGAGTTGCGCGAACATACACAGAAAAAATTATTGCCGAATTATTTTCAAACAAACGCTTGTTTGAAAATTTTTTTAATTTCTACAAATTTTTTTACTGATTCAATTAAAATTTTTGTTTGATTTTTATTTAACCAACAAAAATGTTGGCAACCATTCAAAAATATAATACACGCGTTATTGGTTTCAAGTTTTCATAATTTTGTATGAAATATTTAACGCTTTTTAATGTTGTCGTCTTTTTGCATTTTTTTATTTGATCGTAAGCAACACTTCCTAATGTGAAATATAAGAACTACAACAAAAAACACATACAGTCTATTTTTGGACACTTTAAAAAAGTACAACAGTAAGAAAGATGAAGAGGTTTGAAGTAAAAAAAAAAAAAAAAAAATTGCAGGTAAAAAAACGTTTCACTCTTTTTAAACAACAGAAACAACAACAACATTATAAGAAACAAAATAAATTTTTGGTTGGTTTCAAAGTTGGTTAAAAAAACCAAAATCCCGTATTCAATTTTTTCAAACTGTTTGCTTAAATACATCAAATACAAAAATATAATGATGACGAAAAACATATCGAGTCGGTCTGTCGCCGTTTTTGGGTTACATTTCTTCTTCATTAGCAAATTAAAGGATACAGCAACAGTGAGTGATGACGAAAAACATTGTGTGTATAAAAAAAGAACTTCGTTCAAAAATTATTCCAACAAAAAAATGTGTCTCAAAGCCAGCCGGCCGCTCTGCTCTCTCTGCTCTCCCTGCCATCATCTTCTAATACAGTGCCTGCTTGTGTGCGCATCATTGCTTGTGCAAAAACCTATTTTTTTTATTTTGAAATTTAGTACAATATGAATTTCAGTAAACTTTTTGTTTGACTCAGTTAAATTATTTGTTTGAAAAAATCAGTGTTTTTTCCAATAAACAAAATGCAAATAAATTGTTTGAATATGTGAATTTGTTTATAGGACCGATTTCAGACAAAAAATTGTTTGATTCTACAAATTTTTTGTTTGAATTGGAAAAATAGTTTTTTCTGTGTATGTTAATCTATCTATACAATATATAATTTCTTAGTATGTCAGGATGTTTGCATGTATGTCCTATTCTTTCCGCAATTTTCTGAAGCCATCTGATGACATAGGAAGCTGAAATTTGGCACACTTGAAGTACTTTCTCTGCGGAAGATCGTAACGAAGCCATATTTTTGATTTTCGGCTTTTCAACTAGTATAACTATAAAGATCTGATAGAAAAGATGTTTTTTTTATAATATGAGGAACTTTGGGCCCCACCCGGCACGGCTAGGCACCGTCGGATTGACCTGAAAAATTAGATCATGATTTCTTACACCAAACCTCATATTTTAAACAGCGCAAACAATTAAATTAAAAAAAAATCCCATACAAGATGCGACCAGTCTAGTGTATATATGTAGGCGTGAATGTTTCGGGATGTATAAATGATGATGGGTGTATGGAAGGATGATATATTTCCGGATGATGCTGTTTGTATGGACGACTGATGTAGAAGTGGTGTATGTAGGTATGTGTGGCACTTTGAACTAAAAAAAAAAATAACTCTCCTTCTTTATTCCTCTTTTTCTCTCTGTCTTTTTTCCCCGCTTTTTTCCTATACCCTATTGCGATCTTTTTTTCCTTCTGCCCAAAACACTTACAACCCCCTGAACAGCTGTGCAAACTGTTAAAAAGATTATTCCAGCAGTTTGCACGGTTGCATTTTAATGTAAAATCCTCTCGACTCACATTTACATTAAAATAATTTTCAAACCTTTTTCAATTTTTTAATTTTAACATTTGAATTCAAATTGATAACACTATGGAACATTTTTGGGATTATTGTCTGGGGGGTGAGAAATTCCAAGTCAGGGTGATGGTACTAGGTCAGTACAGTAAAACCCTCAAAGGGTTTGGCGTTCGTATGTGTCAGTTTTTTTTATGACATTTTAAATTTTTTCCTTATCTTGATGTTTTTTCGCTTAGTTGTCACATTTTGGCAAAAACGTAGTTTAACATAACTCGAGAACCACTTGTCCGATTTTGCTAAAACAAACTCGAAAAAATTTAGAATTACAATTTCTTTAATCCGTTCATATAACGTTTTTCTTTATAATCAACAGTTTTGCCGGTAAAAATAAATTTGTGGAGAAAAAAAAAAATATTTTTTTGCCTAAAAATTAAAATTTTTTTTTTTTTAAATTCATAAAAAATCCAAAACGGAAAAAAGGATCAAGTGTTATTAATTTCATGTAAAGTCACATAACCTATAAACAAAATGCGACATAGATCATAGAAATCGATTAACGCGTTCTGCTTTTATTTACAATTAAGTGAAGGTATCCCATTTTGACAAGAATATTGATATTTGTTTTTATTCAAAAAAGTGTCATTTATCGCCTTTTTTATAAATTTTCCCCAATAACTCCAGACTTCTGGCCATAAACTACTAAAAAAATTAAGTAAACATTTTTATAATTTTTTATTTTATTTATTTATTTTTATTTATTTTAATAAATATTGCCTAGACTTTTTCGATGGTGGTTGTTCGGGACTAGTGGCATCGCATTCATCGCTATCATCAGTTTCTGAACCACACATAATGTCAATGTGTGACTCCACTGTTGGCCCTTCTGCATCTCCTGAAAATTCTTTATCATCAAGATCATCCTTGTATTGCCACACAAGCTTACTCCACCAGCAAATTTCCGCAATTATTGCACTCGGCGACTTTTTGCCTCTATACCTGTAAGTTTTTGTTTTATTAAAATTAGTTTGAAAAAATAAAAAATCAGTATTACCTCATTTCAAATGGCATAGCAACTTGATGATAGCGTTCACCTTATTCATCAGATTCGGTAGCCAATTGTTTGCTGAAGTAGTCCAGATGATGATGTAAATAATGGATTTTCAAGGACATGTGGACACCAATTTCCGAGAATGCTCTTAACATCCTTGCGACAGAAACATCGTAGTTGTTAGAACGATGCTTTCCCAACAAGCCTTCTATTACTTCTTTGATTGCCTGCCATGCATTCAATTCAGCGTCAATTAAAATATTGTTGAATGCGTCACTTTTAATCAGCTTTCGTATATCTGGACCATTTAGTACGCCTGATTGGAAAAAATTAATTTGTTAAAATGGAAAATCATGGGAAATGAATGTGATATTATAACTTACCTTCTTTAATTTTACTTTCGCTGAGTCTCGGGTAAATTAGTTTCGAACACAAGAAAACTTCATCTCTTTTGGCGACAGTTTTGATAAAATTCTTAACAATTCCAAGTTTAATATGCAGTGGAGGCAGCAATATCTTCTCCTTAGGCACTAGAGGCTCACGAATAATATTGGCCGTTTGTAACCTGCTGTGCTCTCTGAGTTTCCATCCGTGGCATGCATATTGGTCACCGGAAAATCGTGTGTCCCAATCGCACAAAAAGCACATATATTTTATATAGCCGCTTTGAAGACCGCAAAGCATTGCTACAACTTTTAAATCGCAGCATATGCGCCACATATGTTTGGCGTAGTTAACCATTTTTAAAATATTTTCCAGTGCATCATATGTTTCTTTCGTTTCTGTACTATAGGCGATTGGAACTGAAGGTTTTTTATTGGTCTTATGCAGTAAAACCGCCTTCAAGCTGAGTTTTGAACTGTCAATAAATAATCTCCAGTCATCTGCTTCATATTTTATTTCCATTGCGTCCATCAATTTTCCTACATCCGGGCAATATGCAGAAGTTTTTTCATCATTCACAAGGAATAAACTTTGGAGTGTTGCCTGACGACTTCGATAAGCTGTGACTTTCACACCGGGTGCCAACAAATTGTTTGATTTCAAAATGGAAGCCAGCTCTTCCGATTTATGCTGTGTTAATTCCAACTTGGCAACAATTGAATCAAGCTTATTTTGATTTATTAAAATTGGCTCATTGGATACTGATGGCTCATATGGGGGATCATCACGTGCATGATATGTCGGAGCAGTCGTAGAAGAGAAAATATCTGGGCTAGAAGCTTTTGGCACAGGAATGTGGTCCGAATGAGGCAATGGTGTTGCGGCACTTGCAACACCAACGTAATTATACGATTTTCTTATCATTTTTGCGGCTCCTTTATTCGCACATGCATAGCAATTCAATGGATTGTGACCAGGATTAGTCCAAGTCATTGGGATACCGAATGGCATACTTTCGCGTCTTCTATTTTTCCAATCCATTAGACGGTTGTAGCAGCTTTTACACACTATATTTGGTACCCAATTTTCGTTCACTATAACATTTTGTTTGAAGTACATCTCGTATGTTTGAACAAAATCAGTACTGAAATTTCCCCTTTTTTATGTGTTGAGACATATTGACCACAGCAGTAGCAAAAGCTATTTATATCTGGCTTGCACAGTTCCATATTCTGTTTTCTTTTGTTCACTTTTAAAAAACTGGAGAAAAATCACTTTTTCTGTTCGCGTTCGTCGGCACTTGTTGAATGACAAAAATCGATAAATGAACACCTAGTATTTTTCAATATTTTACTGACAGGTACGTTCCAAAACATGAGCACTACTAGATGTGGGTGGAATTTCTGTAAAAAAATTATACAGGTAGCCAACGGAAAACCCCAAATAATTAAAAAAGTGCACTTTAATTTTTTCCTTTCAATTGTCCACGCACATTTATTACCGCTTATTACTTTGCTACCGCAATCAGAAAAATCAAATAACCTATTGTTTATTACTTTTTTTTTTTGAATTCTAAGAATCATAAAAAAAGTCATAAATGTTTTTGCAAAGAATTTTGTGCATATCTCGAGAAAATGTTTGAAAGGCATACCTTCACTTAATTGTTAATAAAAGCGAAACGCGTTCATCGATTTTCATGATTAATGTCTCATTTATTTCATAGGTGAAAGTAATAGGACTTGAAACTTTTTTTACTGTTTTGGATTTTTTATGAATTAAAAATAAAAAATTTAAATTTTTTGGGCAAAAAATATATTTTTTCTTCATACATTCATTTTTAACTTTGAAAGTGTTGCACATATAGGAAAACGGTCTAGAAACAGATTAGAGAAATTGTAATTCTTAATTTTTCTAAATTTGTTTCATCAAAATCGGACAAGTGGTTCTTGAGTTATGTTAAACTACGTTTTTGCCAAAATGTTACAACTAAGCGAAAAACATCAAGATAAGGAAAAAATTTAAAATGTCATAACTGACACATACGAACGCCAAACCCTTTGAGGGTTTTACTATACTGACCTAGTACCATCACCCTGACTTTGAATTTCTCACCCCCCAGATTGGCTGTTGTACTGTGTAATAACTTGAATGTAAAGATTTGACATACAATGTTTTATAAATTTTATGTCAAATTTTTATTAAATGTTATTTTTCAGAACTGAATCGAAAATTAATGTAAACACTTAAAAATGCCGATTACATTTAAATGTGTAAGACCGCATTTAGACAATGCAATTAACGCCGAGTTATTTTTCTATTTTCTTTTAAAGAAGTTGCTATGAAACTCTTTTCACATTTACATTTACATTTTTTTCATGCATTTGTTCAACTTTTTCAACACCGTTTTCTTCCCTACACCTCTTGCTAACAAACAAAAAGTTGCATGAGAAAGTTGCGGCATTAATTGCATAATGTAAATATGGTCTTACACAATTAAGGAAAATTTACATAATACGTAAGTTTAGTTGCGCCTTTAAAAAAACCTTGATTTCTAGTGAAAGAATGTGAATAAAAAAAGTGAAGGAATGTGAATAAAAATAAAACTGGAAAGTGAAGAATTATAAGTTTGTTGTACGGTCGAGGTGTTACGTAATTTCCAAGAATTAGAGGACGGAAAAAACCAGAGTACCGAAACGTTCACTCATTTTTCAGTCATAAGCGTGTAACGATTCTGTGTTCGGGTTAACTAAGTTTGGGAACGAGGCTACCTTTTAGATTTGGCCGTGCTCGTCGGATGGGGAGGGTTGTGTAATGTTCCCAATAGCAAAAGGTGGAATAATTTAAGAATCGAAACCGGAAACTTTACTTTAGGTAGAATATCTAAAAATAATGACCTACAGAGTTAGAGGGAGAAGAGAGATAAAAGAAGTGGTTGCCGATTGTAGGGTAGCTTGAGATGGTATACACTACCCTATGACCTATCCCGCTCACCATGCTGACAGTATGTTTAAATTTCCCTGCCAGCCCAAAATAAAAAAAATAAAAGCAAACGAAAACTAAATTACATACCTCCATATCCTACTTCACCTTTCGTAGTAAAAAAAAATAAGATTTCATGTTATTACACATTATAATATTTCAAAATATTTATTATAAAAAAAAATTATTAAAATTAATCACCAAGTTTTAAATAGTAATTATGAATTAGAAGGTTCACCATAAAATTAAAATTTGTTTAACATTGTAAATTAATAAATAACAAATTAAAATGGCTGAGATTGAAATTAAAAGGGTTTATATTTCCATTCAAATAAACTTCCCATTAGGTATTTATAACGAATACAAAATAAAATCAAACCAATAAAAAAAAAATATTTCGTGTGCGAAGAGTGTTCTTAATTCGTAATATGAATATCTAAATAACAAAATAAACTTAAATGTTTAATTGTTTAAATAAGCAACAATTGCTGATTTTTAAGTTGTTGCTTGTTATTTGTTTCAGGCAAAACAATAATATCTGCAACATTTCTTGCCTATTTATATTTAATTCTGTTTATAAGCAATGAATGTTTAAATACAGACTGACATAAATGGTTTTGAGAAATTTGAATTTTTATAAATATGTTAATCGCATTATGTATAGATTCAAATGTTGCTATACATATATATTCATATTATTTAGCCTAGTACTCTGTTCAAATTTGTGAAAAATGATGAGCAACATTGATTATTCCACACGAATTTTTCAATGTTACCAATCTGCGAGTTTGTACAATTTGACGTTTTTATTCCTTCAAAGTATGCTACATTGTTTCGTGTATGTAAACAAACGCCACATGTATTTTACTAAAATAATTTTTTTTTAATAAAAAATTTAATAAAAAAAAGTAAATATGGATAAAAAAAACTGTTACCGGTTGTGTTATTTTAATTTTTTATTTCTTTTTTAATATTAAGTTCATACTTTTTTGCTTAAAATTCCGCGTGAAATAAAGGCAGCTTACATTATTTCGCAGTTGTAAAAAAAATGTTGCCAGAAACATTTCGGAACTTTTTCACAAAATAAACAGAGTACAACTCCATCAACATTATTTCATAGATATTCCGCACAAGTTTTTTTCATATGCATTTTGACAGCATTTCACGTGAAATGTTGAACAGAGTACCAGGCTTTACAAATAAAAAAAATTAAATATGTAAACAAAAAAAAAAAAAACTACCACTTACTTAAACAAGTTCCATCGTAGTCAGCAGGCGACGGATGACAAAGGACTGTTACGCAGTTGGTTTAACGAAGATTGTTTATTATATCGAAGGGTGTATGGGTCTGTGAAATTAGCTACCCTGCAAATAATAGGACCAGTCCAAACACGCGTGTAAAGAGTAGTCCACAAGGGACCAGGACTAGTCCACAAGTAACCCAAACGTATGGAAAAAACCTGGTCTATTTAACATTACGATGTCCTAGGAGAGGACCATAGAACCCACCTTTGGACCACTAAGGAGTAGTTTTAAAACTACTCCATGGTATATAACCCACCTTTGGACCAGTAAGGAGTAGTTTTAAAACTACTCCATGGTATACTCAAGAGGATTAGTTTTGAAGTCGTTTAAACACGAAAGCATGTCGTTAAAAAACGAAGACATGTCGTCTCACTACAAACACTTTTTAACAATGGCATGGTCCATGCTTGCATTACATCGGACTAGTCCATGGAGTAGTCCATTTTATCAAAATGGGTCAGGTGGTCCAATTTTATTTGCAGGGTACATTTGAGAATGTTGCTTATGGTTTAGATAATGTGTTTATGTGTATATGTATGAATGTACTTTAAGTGTATATAAATGTATGTATATTCAGTAGGTTTATGAATTTGATTCTTATTATGGTTGAATTTGAATGAAAATATGAAAACTAAACTAGGTGACCATATAAGAAATTAAGAAACTACATATATAACAATTGAAGTTCAATGTGTTCAATTTAAGATAACAATTAATGGAATTTAAATTTTTATAAACAATAAGTAAAACTAAGTAATTTTAAAATTAAATTAAGCGAAAATTAATTGAAATTTTATATACATGTGAATGTATATGAAGTTAACAACTACAAATCAATGAATTAAAACATAATTATGTGAAGTAATTAAATTTCTAGTTTGTAAAGAAAATAAAACTTATAACATCTGGTTACCCCAATGCACAAAGGGGTACTTCTTTCGTGATATAGCAAACACCTAAGACCAAACAATTTCACTTTGATATAAATAAAAACAAATCACACGTGACTCAGACAGGCACTATGGATACAAATAACCGCAAACAAAAATTTCCCGGGATTTTTGCTCTTGAATTAGCCTTAGGGGATGGTACTCTAACAGGCAATTAAAACAAAATCACGTCAAATCCCTCGAACAATTCTAAAAATCAAAAATACTCATTATACCTACGCTCAGGCACAGAAAACAAGCTCCTTACCTCACAATTTACGACTCAAAGCTCACAAATGGCACGGTCCACAAACAAAAAGATGAGCAATTACTCCCTCCTATAGATCCTGTCCACAGTTCTATATTCCTTTCCAATGTATTCTTTTTTGATTTATTCCCCTGTCCTTTAGTTTTTACCTTTTCCTTCCTTTCCAACCGACTCACTCAAAATAATATTTACAAATTAAAATTTTTCCCTCAAATATAAAAACTTGAAAATTCAAAGCCTGCCACTTTTGAAAATTTCGAAAATAAATAAATATAAAGATTAATATGAATTTTTCTACAGCCGAAATTATATGTTAGTAAAATGTAAACTTAAATTCAGTAAATTATCAAAAAAAAAAACTTGTCGCCATCACAAGCGAGCGTGAAAAATTGAAAATTTTACTGCTTTTTCACATTCATGAGAGTGAGGAAAACAAATATTTTGAATTTTCTCATTCATGAAAAATGAGCAAACAAAAAAATTCATATGTGAATTTATCAGATATGAAAAATTTAAAAAAAATCACATTAAAATTCCTCATAATGAAAAAAACGAGATTTGCCCGACCATTAATAGCGGGAAAATTAAGTATGTAGTAAAACGGCCAACTGTATTTCTAATTTACACAGTGTGTCATTTAAGACAAAAGCCTTGCCTTCTCGCATTTACTTTAACGGCTTCTGAAAGGCCTTCGAAAAATAATTTAAAGTTAAGAATAAAATTTTATCCCAGTGTATTTCGCGACCTTAGGACAACAAGGTTGTATCTTACATGTTGTTTAGGTGCATGAATCTTGTTGTCCTAAGGTCGCAAATTGTTGTTGCTAACAACGCGAAGTGAGTAAATAAATAACTAATTAATAACATAACTGCTAATAAAACAATTTCGATAGGCCTTATCTCAGAAAAGATAATTTGAATTTGTTAAATATATCGTAAAACCCATTTTAAAAACCTGTTTGAAGCAGGCAGAGTAGAATAAGTAAAAGTTTATTAAAAATATAGTTGTACCCCTTCTTTAAGGCCTGAAAAGTCAACGCGCCTGCAATTCTTCCCGCTAGGCAGCATGATAGCCTGTGTGTGTTTTGTAAAATTATTTGTTGACTGGTAAACTAAAATGTGTTTTGATTTTGTAAAATATTCTTTGATGCCTCTAAAAGGGTCTGTTTTTTTCGTTTAAGAGACATAAAGTCAAAAATTATTGAAAAAAAAATATTACTACCTGCAAGAACTGATGACAATTGAAGATGAAGTCTTGTGAAAAAAATTTTGTTTCTGAACCAAGCGCAACGGTACTGAAAACACTACACTGAACTTACAAAAACTGGCATAATATGGGGCGAAACAATAAAATTACATTAGCTCTGTTTCTTTTACAGCTGTAAAACATAAACAAAGGAATGAATGCAAAGGAAAAAAATCATGAACCAATTTTTGGAAAAAGTGTTGCGGAGTAAAATAATATACTTAAATATAAAGTTTTATGTTGAAATATTAGGAAAACATAATGTTAGTTATTGTAAAAGTGTTTGTTTTGTTTAATTTTTGGTAAAATTAGTTTATTTCTACAGACAATATGTAGCAATATTGGGTTAGTTGTGATGGCAGGTTATTTTCTACAGTGTATTTTAAGTTATTGCCTTGGTACATTTCATTAGCTTATAAGTTCTAAGTATCACTTTTTGTATTTAAAGTTACATAACATGTGTATGTATTGTTGCGCTGTTTTCATATTACTTATGTTCCCTGTTTATATGCTTATATGATTCTCAAGTAACGGTATTCATTTTTGCAAACTTTTATACAGTAAATGATTATTATATTTGTCTTTGTCTTTCATGCATGTTAAACTTAAGTAAATGATTGTATGTATTAAATTGTGATGCCAGGAATTTGGTTGCTGGCAGTTTGATTTTTATGAACAGCGTCATTAATAAACGGACTGTGAAACAATCAAGTGCTGTTTTAATTTAATAAAAGGCTCGCTTACAATTTCAGAAGTGGGATTGTGAACAAGAAGAAAAAAAAAGAGTTTTTTTTAAATAACTGAAAATCGTAAAAGATTGTGAACAAGGAAAAGTTTTTTTTTCACTGGATTATAAAATATAGTTGTGCCTAAAAAGAAAACATATTTTAAGATATAGAATCTTAATATACATACTTGCAATGGAAGTGGATTCAGTAAATGGAGCAGACTATACGATCGCGGAACTGCGACTTTGGTTACAGAGTCTTGGGTTACAATCTGCTGGTACAAAAAGTTCCTTACTTGTCCGTCTAAATGAAGTGCCAGCCGAAAAAAGGGGCGAATGCCCGATGGCAGCTGGGGGTCAGGCTGATGAAATTACTCTGATTAATTATGAAGAGGATGTTGTTAATGATTGTCCGGAAAAGGAAAATGAGTGTTCCAAAGAAAAGGATGAGAGAAGTAAAGGCAAAAGTGCTGAATGTAGTCAAGAAAATGATCGTGAAATGCAAAAGGAAAAAGAGTGTCAAGTTGGAAAAAGTGGTGTACAGTCAAATGATCGTGCAGGTCGTCAGAAGCCACCGGAAAAATTGCTGGGCTATGACTTTGCGGGTGTTTTGAAGAAAGAGTTGGAATTGATAAAAAGAGAAAAGGAGTTGTTGCGAAAGGAAAATGATTTACTAAAAATGATAGCTGAAACTGAGAGAAGACGGGAAGGGCACACAGCTGGTGAAGAAGTAATTTGTAGTCAAGAACAGCAAGAGAATTTGGCCCAGGTCACAAATAAAATTAAAGTACCGTTTAACATTCTGAAGGATATGATACCCGAATATGAAGGTGATAAGTTTCCTGAAATGTGGATGAGCCAGTTCAAAAATATTACAACTGTTTATGATGTCGATGAAAATACATTGAAAACCCTTCTAATGTGCAAACTGAAGGGGAAAGCGCAAACGTGGCTTCACACCAAACCAAATCTCCTAAACGCTGCAACAAAAGATATTTTGAACGAAATGGAAGAAGGTTTTTGTAAAAAGGAGAATAAGTTAGTAATGCGTAGAAACTTCGAAGCTTGTAGATGGAAGTACACCGAGACATTTTCCGATTACTTCAATGAAAAAGTAATGTTGTCAAGAAAACTGGGCATCGATGAAGATGAACTGATTGATCATATAATTGAGGGTATTCCTGACACCCAGCTTCGAGTGCAGGCTAGTTTGCAGTGCTACAACAGCAAATCTCAACTTCTCCAGGCTTTTTCTAAGATCGAGTTGAAACGACGGTTCCAGGGTAAAACCCAGCAAGCAAATGAAGAGAAGGTTGAAAAGTTCAGATGCTACAATTGCAACTCAGTAGGACATTTTGCCGCAGATTGCCAGAAACCAAAGAGACAAATGGGGGCGTGCTACGGATGTGGTAGCATAGAACATCGGGTTGCTGCTTGTCCAGAGAGGAAACCTGCTGTTCAGTTACTTCAAGACGATGAATATGTAAGGTATTTTAAGTTTTCATTAGATATAAGTTTTAATAATGTATTTTTCTTAGAATGCCTAATTGACTCAGGGAGCGTGATTAGTTTTGTGAGGAGGACGAGTGTTATGAAATTTGTGAATTTGGATAATCTTTTGTGTTGTAATAGAATTTTTCTTGGAATAAATGGATCTAAGTTAGATGTTTATGGGAAATTGAAATGTTTTGTTAATGTTGAGGACAGGATTGTTGATTTGGAAATGCTCGTTGTTTCCGATGAAACGACATCGTACGGGTGTGTATTAGGGAGAGATTTTCTCAGGAGGGCCGGTTTTAAACTGGTCTCTTGTAATGGTGAGGGGAATCTGTATTGTGCGGATTTTGAGAGGGATATTTTGTCTATTGATGTGGGAATGGATGATGATTTTAATTTGGTTGTTGGAAAGGGTATTGGTCACGGTGATGTGAGTAGATTTAAGAGAATGTATGATGATTATTATGTAAAATCTGAACGTCCATCCGAACCTAGGGTGTATAGCGAAATTAAATTACGGTTGAGCGATGATAAGTGTTTCAATTGTGGACCTCGGAGGTTGTCATATTCGGAAAAAACGGAGCTACAGAAACTGTTGGATGAATATTTGCGAAAGGGGTACATTAGGCCGAGTGAGTCGGAGTATGCTTCACCGATCGTTTTGGTAAGGAAAAAGACTGGCGATTTAAGGATGTGTGTGGACTACAGGACATTGAATAAATTCACTGTGAAGGACAATTATCCTATTCCCCTGATTGATGATTTGTTAGATAGGCTTTCCGGTCGTAAATTTTTTTCCAAATTGGATTTGAAGAATGGATTTTTTCATGTTTTTGTTCATCCTGATTCAATTAAGTATACCTCGTTTGTGACTCCAATGGGTCAATTTGAATTTTTGAGGATGCCATTTGGCCTGAAAAATGCGCCGTCGGTATTTCAGAGGTTTATAAATAAAGTTTTTGCTGATATGGTTAGGGATGATAAGGTTATTATTTACTTGGATGATATTATGGTCGCGACGGTTGATATTGAGGAGCATTTCAATATTTTAAGGGAGGTTTTAGTTAGACTAGTCGATAATAATTTGGAATTAAGAACCGACAAGTGTGAATTTTTTCAGACATCTGTTCGATATTTGGGCTATACTATTGATGGGGATGGTATAAGAGCCGACGATAGGGGGTAGAAGGCTATAAGGGATTTTCCGGTACCGGATAAGCGGCATTCGGTGCGGAGTTTTTTGGGATTATGTTCGTATTTTCGAAGATTCGTTAAAGATTTTTCGGTGTTGGCTAAGCCTTTGTATGACCTGACTAGAAATGATAGGAAGTTTGTTTTTGGGAAAAAGGAGCTGGATGCCTTCGAATTGCTCAAGGGTAAACTGGTGGAATCACCAGTGTTGGCACTATATGACCCTAGGGACGAAACCGAACTCCATTGCGATGCAAGTTCTATAGGTTTTGGAGCTGTTTTGTTTCAGAAGAAGGGGGACGGCAAACTACATCCTATATTCTATTTTTCGAAGAGAACAACGGACGCAGAGTCGAAGTATCATAGCTTCGAGCTTGAAACGTTAGCGATTATTTACGCTCTGAAAAGATTCAGAATATATTTGATGGGTAAGAAGTTTAAAATTGTTACGGACTGTAACTCTCTGACGATGACTCTCAACAGAAGAGAGTTGAATCATAGAATTGCGAGATGGGCCCTAGAACTTCAGAATTTTGAGTACGAATTGGAGCATAGGTCAGGTAACCGAATGCAGCACGTTGATGCACTGAGCAGATGCACTAGTGTATTGGTGATCGGTTCGAACACGTTCGAGGAGAATTTAATTATTTGCCAGAATAGGGACCAAAGGTTAAGGGAGTTGAAGAATGAGCTGGAGAAGTCTGAGCACGGGTTTTATGAGATGCGGAATGGTGTATTGTATAGGAAAGCTAATAGCGGTAATTTATTGTTTTATGTCCCTGAGGAGATGGAGGATCATATTTTGTACAAGTACCATGACGAAATGGGCCATGTTGGGGCTGATAAGATGACTGAGCTCATTTTGAAAAGTTATTGGTTTCCGAAGGTAAGGGCGAAGGCAATTGGTCATGTGGACAATTGTGTGGATTGTATCGCATATTCTTCTAGGCATGGCAGGGAAGAGGGGTTTTTACATAGTATTCCTAAACCCGAGAACCCGTTTGATGTTGTGCATATAGATCACTACGGCCCGGTGGATAATGGTAGGGCGATGAAACATATTCTGGTTATAATCGATGCTTGCACTAAGTTTGTTAGACTTTATCCGTCGAGGACAACAAGTTCAAAGGAGGCTATTGTGGCCCTGAAGGATTACTTCAAGTCTTACAGCCGGCCTAGATGTATAGTCAGTGATCGTGGGTCCTGTTTTACCTCAGGGGATTTCAAGGATTTTTTGGACGATAGTAAAGTCAAACATGTTTTGGTCGCTACGGGCTCACCCCAGGCTAATGGGCAAGTGGAGAGGGTTAATAGGTCCATTGGGCCTATGTTGGCGAAATTAGTAGACCCGGAAAGGGGCATATTTTGGGACACGGTTCTTGATCGTGTTGAATATACACTTAATAACACCTTGCATAGGTCAATCGGACAGCACCCGAGTGTGATGTTATTTGGTGTAGGGCAACGTGGTAAGGCGATGGATTGCTTGGGCGAATGTTTGGTTGAGGTGAATAATAGTAGAGTACGGAGAGATCTTGGTACAATTAGGGCGACTGCCGCCGAGAGGCAGAGGAAGGTTCAGGCGTATAATCAGGATTATTTTGATAAGAAGAGGAAGGCCCCGACAATGTATAAGGACGGTGATTACGTGATGGTGAAGAACTTCGACTCAACGGCAGGTGTATCACGCAAATTAATTCCCAAATATAAGGGTCCTTACAGGATATCAAAAATTCTTAGAAACGATCGGTATGTTATCGAAGATGTGGAGGGATTTCAACAGTCGCGCACGCCTTATAAGGGCGTTTGGTCGGTTTCCAATATGCGCCCGTGGTTCGGGGGACGTACAGGTTCTGGTAAAGGGCATGAGATCAGGTGATCTCAGGGTCAGGATGGCCGAATTGTAGCAATATTGGGTTAGTTGTGATGGCAGGTTATTTTCTACAGTGTATTTTCAGTTATTGCCTTGGTACATTTCATTAGCTTATAAGTTCTAAGTATCACTTTTTGTATTTAAAGTTACATAACATGTGTATGTATTGTTGCGCTGTTTTCATATTACTTATGTTCCCTGTTTATATGCTTATATGATTCTCAAGTAACGGTATTCATTTTTGCAAACTTTTATACAGTAAATATTTATTATATTTGTCTTTGTCTTTCATGCATGTTAAACTTAAGTAAATGATTGTATGTATTAAATTGTGATGCCAGGAATTTGGTTGCTGGCAGTTTGATTTTTATGAACAGCGTCATTAATAAACGGACTGTCAAACAATCAAGTGCTGTTTTAATTTAATAAAAGGCTCGCTTACAAATATACAATTTTTCAAAAGTGGCATAAACTTTAATCGTTATGTAAGGACTGTCAAAACAATGACTTTTTATTTTGTGCTTAAAATATGGTTTTTTCTGTTCCCGTACTTTTGTGTAATTTTGTCTCTTTATGAGTAACAAATGTAGGTAGGTACGTATTATTAGAAATTTTTAAATTGATTTTTTGTGTTGATTACGATTCACGTTACAATTTTTTATAAAATTTTAAACTGCTACCTAAAGAAATATCCAAGTTATTTACAAAATTAAAAATTTCGTTTTATCAAAAATATAATTTTTTTTTAACAACATAATGTATAATCACACTAAAGAAATAAATTAGAACAAATAAATATTTTTAAACGTCAAAAATGTGAAAATTATAAATTAATAGGTGCGATCCCGTACTTTTTGGGTAAAGTTCGGTAAAATTAGAGTAAACAAGGATTTCTCTCACTAATAGACAAAAATGTACAAAAGTACGGGAACAATAAAAACCAAATTTCTACCCCAAAAGCAAACGTCCAAAAAAATACATAAATGACACATTAGCATGTACAAAAGTAAAATTAAAACATGCGCCTAAATTTTTTAACATTTTCTTTTGTTTATTTTATTAATATTTTTAATTTTATTTCTTTTGGTAATACTTGTTTGTAGTTTTAATTGTTTATTTTTTGTCACAGCTGATTCTTTAACAATTTTCCCAACCAGTCCAAAGAAAAAGTACGGGCTACTTCGTGCGAGAAGAAGAAGAATATTTTTCTCTTAAAAGCTCTCTCATTTTACCATACTTTGAGTACAGGAACAGTTTTCGGTAAGATTGGGATCCGGCGGGCTCCCAAAGTTGAGTACGGGTTCACGGGTACATTTTTAGCTGAAATATTAATAGTGCATTTAAAGTCACAAAGTAATTAAAATTTTTGGGAATACATTTAAAGTTCAAATAATTAACATTTTACAAAAGTTTTTTGCCTTGCACGCAGACTTCTGAAATGTTATGTTATTCTGCATTTAAGATGACGATATGTGCAGTTTTTAAATTTTTTTTTCAATAATTTTTTCGTACAAAATATCCAACAGACACTTTGGCGGTTGCCTTTACCAAAAATATTTTACACAAGCAAATACACACACAGGCATTTCGAGCTGTGGTCATGCAAACTGTCATGCAACAACAACATTACTAGTGAGGTTCGTTTCTAAAACTTTTTTTTCCTCATTCTTCATGACTGAAGAAAGGCAAAACTGTATTTTTCCTCAAAAACATAAATGAATTTGGCGAAATATTAACAATTCATTTACGACTGTGAAAAAAGTTACATATTTTACCTGCCTGTTTTTAGAAAACGTATGCAAGTGAGTGAGTGAGAAATTATATTGAAAACAAAAACAAATTTTCGTTTTGTATTGTTGTTTTCAATATAAATTATCACTCACTCACTCACTTGTGTACGTTTTATAAAAACAGGTAGTACATTTTTCATTTATGAACAAATTTAGAATGGTTGAATATGAGCGATCACATATAAATTTCTCTGAACTCTGGAAAGAACACTATTTCATCTTTTATGGTGCCGAATGTTTATCTCACACTTATTTAAATAAGTAATGAATTTAAATTATAAAAAAAATTTATTATTTATGTTCCACATTATATTAAAATCCACATTTGAAAAACATTTGAGAATAACGTTTGAAATAAATACATTTTTTAATTTGAAAATAACTTCCCCTTTTTGTTGAGAAGGCTATGATTTTCAAATCTTTATCAAACGTTTGTCGTTTGAGAAAAGGTTTGATTTCAAATCATTTTCTATTTGATATCAAACCTCCGTGTTTGTTGGGAACATTGTTAAGCTTCGTTCGCCAATGATTGCTTTGGTAAAAAACATATTCTGGGGGCAAATTTTGGCAGTCGTGATCGAATACTTTTTAGAGTCGAAAGCAATGTTATTTCAGTCGATACTGAACGAATCGTAATTATTTTTTCAGTGTGGTGAACATTAAAATAAATGCTTTACAACAAAAAAAAAATAATTTGGATCTGATTAGTATGGACAGAAAGAATAAGAAATAAAATTGCTATCGAATCGAAAAAGTATTCGATCACGACTGCCATAATTTGCCCCTTGATGCCTATTAAGCAGTTGTTTATTCATATGCAGGATTCGGAAAAAAAAACGCCTTATTTCGGACGATATATTGGTTAAGCCCACATATTTTGTTTTGGTTTTTGCTAACTAGTGTTATGTTTTTTACCATTTATAAATAATTCTTGATATTAAAATAAATTGAACAAAATACGTGGAAAAAACATAATTTGGTGAACTCATTCGGTTTTTAAAAGAGGTGCCCTCTTTTATTCTTAAATCCCCTTTTTGTTGCCATTTTTTTGTAAACATCCCCTTTATTTTGGTATTTTTTGAAAAATATCCAACGGTAACGTTATATAAAATACAAAAACTGAAAAAATCCCAGCGAACCCGAAGTCAAATATTTGATATGAAATAACTTTATTATTTGGCATCAAAGACAATTCTCAAACGTTTTTCAATTGTTTGATTTTAACATTTGAATTCAAATTGATAGTTATTTAAAAATAAGCATTTGACATCAAATGTTTTCAAATTGATGTCAAATTAGTGTCAAATTTTAAATTCAAATCAAAACTAAACTTGGCAGTACTAAAAATAAATGTAAACATTAAAAATGGCGATTAACGTTAAATTAGTACACCGTGGTTAAATGTCCCTTCAAGAAATGAATGAGCGAGTAGTCACATTTTTAATTTTGGTGTGAAGAAAATGATAAAAAGAAATGACCGAAAACTTCATTTCGAAATGACCGAAAACTTCATTTCCGTCATTTCTTTATATAATTTTCTTAACACCAAAATGAAAAATGTGACTACTCGCTCATTCATTTCTTGTAGGGTGTGTTTTACAAGTGAACGGCTTATTGTGAAAAATAAAATTTATTTGTGGGTAATAACAATGATAAATAAAAGCAATAAAAGAATAAAATGGGAAAGTCAAGAAAATATAAGTTTGTTGTATGATCGCGGTGCTACAATCCTCAAAAGGGAGCCAAGTATTTCGTCTTTCCATGAATTTTAGGAATGAAAAATATTTCATATTTTAGCTGCAGTGCCAAATGTTAAGCTCACAGTTAATTTAAATAAATAAGGAATTTAACTAAAAAAAAATTTAATTTTG
This sequence comes from Pollenia angustigena, assembly GCA_930367215.1. Taxonomy (NCBI): domain Eukaryota; kingdom Metazoa; phylum Arthropoda; class Insecta; order Diptera; family Polleniidae; genus Pollenia; species Pollenia angustigena. Next base: position 88,037,129 of record OV884060.1, read on the forward strand.
TTCCACATTGTATTATAATCCACATTTGAAAAACATTTGAGAACTACGTTTGAAAGCAAGTTGAAAATAAAGTCATTTTTCAATTTGAAAATAATTTCCCCTTTATGCTGAGAATGCTATGATTTAAATGATCAAATCATTACCAAACGTTTGTCGTTTAAAAAACCTTTGATTTCAAATCGTTTTCAATTTGAAATCAAGCCTCCGTGTTTGTTGGGATAATGTAAAGTCACACATCCATGCTCATTTATATTCTTCGCCCTGCAAAAAATATTGGACTACCCTGCAAATAATGCGACTAGTCCATACGCGCATGTAAAATGTAGCCCATAAGGGACAAGGACTAATCCAAAGGTAACCACAATGTATGGAAAAACATGGTCTATTTAACATTACGATGTCATACGGCAGGACCATATAACCGAGCTTTGCTTTACAAAGGAGTAGTCTTAAAACTACTTCATGGTACACTCTAGAGGATTACCTTTGAAATCGTTTAAAAACGAAAACATATCGTAAAAAAACGAAGACATGTCGTTTCACTGCAAACTATTTTTAACAATGAAATGGTCCATATTTGCATTACATTGAACCAGTCTAGGGAGTAGTCCATTTGCTCAAGTAGTCCAATATTTTTTGTTATTTTTAAGGCGCCAAACCAATGCTTATGAACTCCTGCCTCAAATACCTAATTACTAAAGAAATGCGCACGTTAAAGGAGATGGTCATATCAGCTGTTCGAAAAAAAATAATTTAAAACGTGTTTTGGTCGAAAATGGATTTCTTTCAATTTCATAAGTGAAACTCAATTTCAAAATTTATTTGGCAAATAAGAAGCATTTTCAACACGATAAGCGTCACTCAAAATTATTTCCATCATTTAACAGTTGTCAGCAGGACCATTCTTACGCATTTAATATTTTTGTGTGAATCTTTATCGCCACCGTTTCAGGCGTACAATTAAAAATCAGCAAATTTTTTTAGCATACCTACTAAAAAACCTTAAAACTTTGTTCAATTGTGCTGTGTTTTCTTCTAAATCCGAATTGATGGTTTGGAATACAACTATTTTCATTTAAAATCGGTTTTAATTTTGACACTAATAATTTCTCAAACAGCTTTGACATATTTGATAATAAGCAAATAGGCCTGTATGACTCAACTTTTGTACGATTTTTACCTGGTTTTAGTATCAGGTAACTAAGGATACCTTCCATTTTAGAGGATAGTATTCAAGGTGTATAATAGCATTAAAAATAAAAAGAATAATTTTCTTTGCTACGCGAGGTAGCTCTTAAAGCATTTTATTACTGATCTTATCCATACCAGCTGCCTTCTTAGTGTTTAAGTCACAAATAGCCTTTTCGATTTCTCTTAACTCAAATGTGAGGGGAATAGCTGCTCTAGCAGCAACAGGTGGTAACTCGAACGCAATATTGTGAAATATATTTGGTGTAAATACGTTTTTTAAGTGACTAACAAACAGATTTCCCTTTTCAATATCGTTTCTTGCCCAACTACCATTCAGGTTTCTTAATGGTGGCATAGAAATAACTGGCGTTTTTAGATTTAACCAATTTATATTTGTGGCTGACTTCGCTAAGTAACCTGACGGAGATACAATTCTATTTGGGTTCGATATAGTAACAATTGTAGGTGTGTGATAGGAAGATAATTCTTCGGAAACTTCAACATGAATAGTTTCTGTGGTGATGTTTTTAACCACGCCGAAATCGATGACATCTGGAATTTTTTGCTGATTAGTAGGCCAATATGTTGGTTGTCCGCTCGCAACCACATTTAAATCCATTTTAGAGATTGAATTAAACAGAGCACGACCCTTTGGTGTTATAAGTCGTGACCCCAGAAGGAATCTTTAGCGTTATAATCGCCAGCGGCCAGGAAACAGGGTCCTAGTGATTTATTATGTTCACAATATTGGCTTTCTGATATTGAAGATATAGGTGGAGTGTATTAAGATGAAATTACTATGTTTCGATTTACCTCTTCAACACAAATGTTTGTTGCTTGCAGACAATCCTCACGATGATCACACATAAGGTACCCAGTAAAAACTTCGCCTACTTTTTCAAAACGAATAGCTTCTTTAACTCATTATTTTGTAGCATTGTTCTATAACTACATCTATAACAACTTCGATAACTACTTTTTTCTGGATGTATTCAGGTAAAAAAAAATAATTATTTACTTTTTAATGCGTTCATTTTGGGACATCCCTTGTAAAATTCATTGGTTCTTTCAGTAGAATTGTAAGTAGTGCTCTTATGTTTTTCTGATTACTCAACACATTATTTTGTAGGCGAAGTTTTTACTAGGTAGTGTTTGACTCGGGTTTTTATCAAAATGGCAGATCCTCCAAAAGCTTTATCTCGAGGGTCGTTGGTATCATGTAGTATATAACCTTGATTTTAAGCGTATTTCTTGAAGTCAAATGAGTTTCAGAAACCATCATGACATCAATTTGTTTATTTTTAAGAAAGTATTCTAATTCATGTTTATGTTTGCGGATGCCGTTGGCGTTTCAAAAACAAATTTTTAAGCAGTTCATGGCTTGTTAAGTACAGCTTGCAATAGTATCGATTGCATTCTAATTACCCGTTGCATCATATATGCATCATATTACCCATTGTGTTCGTAAAATTTTTGCTGTTTGCAACATCAAAAAACATACGCAACACATAATAATTCTTTCTTTTCCATATTTTCGAAGAACTATTCTTTTTGATAACAAAATGTTCCTGCTATAGCCATAAAACTCCATACGTATAAAAGTAGTCCCAGCCAGGCCCAGGAGTTCGTTAGTCTGAGTTCATGTCTGGCTTATGTCTTATTGACAAGATTCTTCCTTTTTCTTCTTTGAACATGAATTAGCGTTCAAATGATTCATGTCATGTTGACGACATGTGCTTTTTTGATATTGAAAACAATAACAAAATTAAACAACGAATGAAAAAGCAAAACATAAAGATAGTACATGCATCTGTGTACTCGTTTCTTTTCCCCTCGTCCCTCTCGCCTATAATGTAGCATTCTTGTCAATAGGACATGAGCCGTATGAACACAGACTTAGTGTGAGTTTTTTCTATAGCCACAAAAAACTCCATACAAAATACACATGGTCCCAGCCAGGCCCAGGTGGCAGTTTGTACCACACAAATTAGGTGTCTATGTAAGGATTAAACATAAAATCGCTACAAACAGTTAATAGTAAAAAAGCTGTTAATGTATGTTTATATATATATATGTTCCTTTAACTCCCACTGGAGCATAGGGCGCCAAATATGTATGTTTATGAATACAAATTTTCATAGGAGGCTTATAAGACAAAAAGCGTTTGATAGTTATTACATACTATAAGATTAAAATAAGAACTTTTTATGAATATGGATGTTAGTAGTCAACTTGAAAAAATCAAAATCTTTTGATTTTTCTTTAACCAACTCGACAACCGTCAAACTAATCAATTGATAATGCCATACACGCTTTGATTTGGACAACAACCGACTCAGTTGACAATTGAATTGAATCGTGTATTGGCTGCTTTATGCACATGTAAAATTCACAAGCAGATCAAAATTAAGTACTTTAACTATTACACCAATGTATGTCCAGCTTCAAAGTAAACAATAAATGGAAACGAATAAGTTCAATATGTGTGTTAATGAATCTTTCAATTTAAAAACAATATCAAATAATATTTTGCGATCAATAATAATAATTGTAATCAGCATAACCAACTTCAATAAAGGTAAGTGTGAAACAGTTCTTAGAATAAAAGTTTTTAGTTAAATTCAAATAAATTATGTTATAAAACACAAAATAGTAAAAAATAATATGCTTTTTTGGGTAGGTTGAGAAAGGGCTATTATAACTATTGTGAACATCATACCCACTCGGAGACCGATGAGGTTCATTGTGATTCCCTTTACAATAATGAAAAACTTAATCTAACCATAGGAGATTTAAACTGCCTAATAAAAATTTAGTTTGGTTTTAAATGCCATTTTTTTATTATACATATGTAGTTTAATCCTAATTTCTATTTTTTAGTTATAAGTAATGTAACCGCTTATTTACTGTATTTAAGTTACCTGCTAGGCTCACAGTTACGGTTCTTTTTAGCCTCTGGTGACCTTCGAAATGTAGCAGATCCCGAGCGAGCTAGTTGGGATGGAGCTTAAGTTTATCTCTGTATTTGAGTGAATACTTTTTGAATGGTATGGATGGTGAGATCTCTATGGATAATGTCTTTACGTATTATGTTTATTAGACCTGGAGCTAAAAACTTTTTTTGAAACTTGAATTTGGGTAGCGATGAAAATATGCGATTTGATACCAAAACTGATGTAGCAAATTTTCAGACTAATTGAGTGGTGCCCTCGCAATAATGAGGTCAAAATTTTGAAAAACCACCAAAATACTTTTTTTTTGCAATTTTTTTTTAAGAAATACTATAAATATAATGTTTTTCTTTCATTTTTATTTAATAGGAATATTATTTTAATTTTAAATCAATTAAGATTTTTTTTATGCTGGGAAGTCCTTACGGTAGCCCTCTATAACTTGTGTGTTAAGCATCCCTTAAAGTTGGTTACTAGTTTGACTTTTCTTTCGGAGGCTTCATTCACGACAGGAATGCATCTGTTGATGTGTTCCCCTTAACAAAATACTTCGCTCTTAAGGCCTTGTTACTCTTACGTAAATGGTCGACTTGAAATGTTGGTAGTTACTAAAAATACGTAAACGTGTCATATGGTGTTGAAGTATCCCAGGCAGAAAATACGACTCTTCTAAACATTATGTACCGCCACAACCCTGTAAATACAAAATTGTGACTCTACCAAAAATATGGTACCATCACAACACTGTAGATACAAAATTACAACCTTAGTTTTTTAACACCGTTTTTAAATAAGATTCAACACCGGTACAACACCCTAAACACAAATATACCACATTACCATAAAACTATACCGCTATAAGACTGTATATACAAGAATTAAACCTTTATTTCCTAATACCGTGTTTATAATAATTCTATACCTCTACAACGCTGTATATACAAAAATTTAGTCTTATTAATTTAATAGACTAGGTTAGAAAATATAAAATGTTTTGCTTGTTTATTTAGCGAATTTATATTTGTAACAATATTGAAAACAAGAGTCGGAAGACGGTTGTGACTACGTTGCAAATTCGTGAATCCAACATTGTAAATTTAAATTTACAGTACTGTGACAACTCTAAAAAGAAGAGTCGGAAGACGCACATTTGGCGTTATCATTTTAATATTGTGACAACATTGTAAATTTCGTAAACAACGTCGGCACAGAGTCGTGGTGATTGTCTTTTTCTGCCTGGGATGCTACAAACAAAAAAATAAACAAAACAAAATTTATAGGCATGATTTAAAAAAAAGACTTTTTATAAATTTTAGCTTTTGCTATTTGTGCGTTTTGTATAAAAATATAAAAAGAGAACGACGTGTTCGTCGATGGAATGTTCGTCCTATCAATAAAGATTGGATTAAAGGTGGCTATCAAAGAAAGGTCATTCTTAATATGAAAACTATGGATGAGGAACAGTTTTTTTGCACACTCGTATGTTTCCAAAATTATTTAATTTATTACTTTGCTTATTGGCACTTCCTTAGTAAAACCCAAACAAAGAATAAACACTGAGGAGCGGCTTTCTGCTACGATTTTGTAAGTTTAATCATGCATTAACTTCTTTCATTAAAATCACAATGAACTCAAACTTGTTTTTATTAAGGTACCTAGCACATGGAGTATCAATGCAAAGTATTGCATGGAGCTACAAAATCGGGAAATCAACTGTACGAAAAATAATTTTGGAGACATGTGATGTATTGTGGAGACTACTTAGTCGTCTATATATGAGTGAGCCAACAGCCGAACAGTACAAAGGAATGTTGTGGAATGTTCCAAGCTGTGTAGGTGCTCTAGACGGCAAGCATATCGCCATTAAATGTTCGCCGAACTCTGCTTCAGTGTATTTTAGCTACAAGAAATATTTTAGTATTGTTTTAATGGCGGTATGTGATGCAAAATATACATTTACCGCCATTAGCGTTGGAAGGTATGGAAGTCAAAGGGATGGAGGTAATATTTAAAAACTTATTTCAGCCTTACTATATATCGCCACCTTAAATGCAAACGGATTTAACTACACAAAAATTCAAAATCGGGTTTTTTATTGACCATGGGTTGTTTTATCAAACAACATCTTCACGCAAAATGTTAAGAACCTGCGATCAGAAACGGCCACTTTATTCTAAAATTCACACGCCAATAATATTTAATTACTGATTTTGTAACGTTTTTTGCTTCTCCTGTAGAAAAAAATAAAAGTGTACGTACGCCAATTTCCATTTACGGTAAAGTCGTAACCCCCTTTTTGAATAGGTATTTTTCGCTTATCGCCATTCGGAGAAGCGATACTGAACAGCACGCTTCCAATACCCCCAAGTAAATTACTTCCACAATCATCTGATACTTGCTTCCCCCATTTCTTCATCGGGGATGCTGCTTTTCCTTTAAAACCAAACTTGATGCGCCCTTACCCTGGATCAAATTTAAAAAGAAAACAAAAATATTTTTAATTACCGACTATCTCGGGCTCGTAGGGTTATTTAAAACAGTTTTGGAATATTATCAGCACGTTGGAGAATACTTCTTACGACTATTGAAGCTTCACCAGATATGTGTGAAAAATTGTGCTTGCTTGTATTTTACTTCACAATTTTATCATGCTAAATGATCACAAACGTTGGTACTGTACTGTTTTTTTTAGACCGCGAGGGACAAGATAGAAACATTCAAGAAGGTGAATGGCGCACGGTGGTAAGAGGCATGAAACATTGCGATCTATTCGATCTTGTTCCTCACGTACACTCACAATATTCTGTACGTAAAATTAACTGAAATTGTAATAGAAAATAAATGAAAATTCAATTTAAAACCGGTCTACTTATTTTTCATTTATTTTTAACAAACAGTTCATTTAATTTTTACTGTCAAAAATTCAACACCATATTCTGTAAAAACAATTAAATATTCAGTTATTTTATAAAATTCAGTAATTTTCGTTTACTAATACCATGTTCACACGGACAGCAATATTCGTGTTTCGCTCTCTTATTCCTGTTTCGCGCCCCAAACATGATTGAAACGACTTGTTTCCCAATACAAAATTTTGAGAGCGAAACAGGTCGTTTCATTTTGAAACAGGCTGCGAAACAGGAAAAATGTACTGTCATCTCCAATTTTGATAACATTTATCGTTAGAGTATCTGATCTAGCTCTCAAAAAAAAATCAAAACAAAGAAAAAACAAAATAAAAAGTGTTGTTTAATAAAATAAAGTGATAATTATAACATAATAATATTAATAAAAGTATTAAATAATATATGCTTAAGTTTTATTTACTTTTTTTATCTATTTTAAAAAAAATCACACTAACAACACAAAAAAATTGTCAAATTGAAACAAGAATGAATCGTATGAACAGCATGTTTGGCAAACTAGTTTCAAAGAGCGAAACGAGTGGTTTATAACGTCGTATGAACATAGCATAAACAAAAGAGCCGAATTTCTAAAAAACACCAGACAAACACCTGTCCGCTTGTTTTTCTTATAAGCGAGAGAGGGAGAATATTATTATTTACTTACCCTGTTACACACTTTTGTTGTACTGACCACGTTGTTTACAGAAGAACTCTCAATTATAAGACACCAGCAGCATGACCGATATGGCTTCGCAATTATTTTACTTTTAAAATTTGATGTATTTATATAAATTATTTTAACAAATAGAAAATGGGAAATTCTTACACAAAACAAGCAATTCATTTTTTAAAGATAAGTAAAAATTAATTTTTGGTAGTTAAATTATATAAAATAACTGAATATTTAATTGTTTTTACTGAATATGGTGTTGAATTTTTGACAGTAAAATTTTATAAAATAACTGCATATTTATTTGTTTTTACCAAATATGTAGTTAATTTTTTGACAATTAATTTATATAAGATATAAATAAGAGCGAAACGAGTGGTTTATAACGTCGTATGAACATAGCATAAACAAAAGAGCCGAATTTCTAAAAAACACCAGACAAACACCTGTCCGCTTGTTTTTCTTATAAGCGAGAGAGGGAGAATATTATTATTTACTTACCCTGTTACACACTTTTGTTGTACTGACCACGTTGTTTACAGAAGAACTCTCAATTATAAGACACCAGCAGCATGACCGATATGGCTTCGCAATTATTTTACTTTTAAAATTTGATGTATTTAAATAAATTATTTTAACAAATAGAAAATGGGAAGTGCTTACATAAAACAAGCAATTCATTTTTTAAAGATTAGTAAAAATTAATTTTTGGTAGTTAAATTACATAAAATAACTGAATATTTAATTGTTTTTACTGAATATGGTGTTGAATTTTTGACAGTAAAATTTTATAAAATAACTGCATATTTATTTGTTTTTACCAAATATGTAGTTAATTTTTTGACAATTAATTTATATAAGATAACTGAATATTCAATTGTTTTTACGGAATTCGCGGTTGAATTTTCGACAGTAAAAATTAAATGAACTTTTCGTTGCTTTAAATTACATTTAAATCAACGGACAATATTAACTGCAACTGAAAATCCGTATTAATATGCACTTAGTTTTTTGAATAACTGTTAGAATCAGTTAAAAATAAATTAGCTTGGAATCTTAAATGTTTATTTATTTAAAAATGATTGAACGGAATATTTCTTAAATAAATTACAGTCCGTTACTGTAATAATATTGTGAGTGTAGATGTTCGGACAGCGCTGTTCAATTGAGAGAAAAACTCGCAAATTATTTTTTGAATGATTCCATTTCAAGATAGAATGATTAATTAAAATATTGAATTTAATAGAAGATTTTATTTAAAAAGTAAATAATTCTTATTATTTATTTATATCACCTATACATATCGCTCATTTGCTGCAATACCGGCATATCTAAAAAAAATCCATTTCGAGATAAACGCATTTAAAGTTTTTGATTTGCACTAACTACTTAGAAAAAAAGAAGACACATTCTCTTCAAACTGGGAAAGTATAAAAGGTATAAAGATGAATATAATACACAATATAAAGAAAAACAAAGCGAAAAATTCTGCATCTCTAACTCCAAAATTTCATTTTTTGAGTTATGCCGGTTTTGCAGCAAATGAGCGATATGTTTATGTATGTATTTTTATTTTATTTTATTTTTTTTTTTTTGATGAAGCGTATAGCAAAAACGTAATCTATAGGTGATTCTGAAATTTTGCTCAAGAGACCATACCTCTATGTCGGGTTTGGAGCCCCCCAAAATTTCAAAATAGATATTTTTCCATATATACATATGGGGTACTCACAAGGTGTGCTATTATGTTATATTATAATAATGTTTTAACATTTTACAATAGTTTAAAAATATTGTTGTTGCTTTGTAAACAAAAAGTGTCTTAAATTAAAAGAACTTTGCTTGATATGTTTATTGTGCTGTCGTAATTAATCAGAAGAGACCTACGCTGAGCGGTTGAACCGAACCGCTTTAGTTTTTGTAGCCGTCGCCGTTGATGGTAAAGTTTTATCTGGCTAATATCCGAATTGACCTGCGGCTAGCAATTTTTGCAACAAAACACTTGCGGCGGCAAATTATATCGGCTTAGGACTCTGATGTTTGGTAAACAAACAAAATAAAATTAATTTGTGGTTTGCGTTTAAAAAGTGGAAAATAGTCAGGTAAGTTCTAATTTAATTTATTTGTTCATGGATAAGAATTAAAAAAAATACTAGATGACCCGTGCGAATATTTCGCACCGTTAGTTGTAATTTTTGTAACATAAAATGAAAATAATTAATAGAAATTTTCAATACATTTTATTAAAAGTATAAAAATATAAGAAATCATAATATATATCATACATATTTACATACATACATATGTATGTTTAAATGCTTTTATAATACTTCTTTGAATACAATGTTAGAGGTAATGACATGATCATCATTAAATTTTTGCCCGTACGAATCCTTTATCAATGAAACTATTAATTTTTCAATTTCTAATTATTTTTCGTCATTAGTGTTAGAAATAAGCTTTAAAATGATATATCATTCATTAAATTTGATGCGGTGGTATGGGAGATATTTGCAACCGACAAAAAAAGTGCTTTAGAAATAATATATGATGATAATTATGATGTGACGTAAATATTTATTTTTTTATATTTGTTTTAAATCAGCTGATTTAAATTCAAAATAGAACACTAAATTATGAGTCGTATTTTTTCATGTTATAATTTTAAGACTTATGACTTTACGACACCTTGTGAATACCCTAATAGAATCTTTTAATTGAATTCGTCATAAAACCGGATAGAATTATAGTAGATTTCTCAATCTGGGCTTGTTTGAAAGGTATTTTTATCACCTTTCACCATTTTAAGTAGAGATTTTGGGAATGTGTTGTCGAAAAATAGCCTAAAATGAACTTTTAACTAATAAATTCTGAATTTTCTTCGATTTTTTTTGGAGATTTTTTTTGGAAAATGGTATATATAAGTTTGTCATTCCGTTTGTAATTTCTACAACATTGATCTAAGACCCTATAAAGTATATATATTCTGGGTGCTTATGAGGAGAGAATGTGATTTAGCCATGTGATGTCCCTTTTAAGGTCCTTTTTACTTTTCATTCGAGGAGTTTTCTTCCGACTTTCTAAAGTCACTGCCATAACTCCTTCACGATTCTTTTCTATAACTCGATTTGAAACACTCGTTAATAATTGTACATGTCTTTCTGTTCCTTGTATGTGCATTGGAATCTGTGGATCAGCCAGTGGTGGTTCATCGAAATCTAAGTATTCTACCAAGTGATCATATGGAATCTGTCGAGTAAATACTGGTTCAAATGATATATCGTCGTTATTCATATCAACCATGTTGACATAATCGGTAGCATCGATATTTAAGATATATTTTTTTAAACTCGCGAGTTTAGTTGGATCGTACAATTTTTCTCGATAGTGCAAAATCTGCTTGATAGCTCTATCCCGTATTGCTTTTCGATTATCAAATAACATTGTAAATAAGATATTTTCTGGATGGGCGTAATATGAGTTGTTTTGAATTACATCATCCACAATATTACGAAAGTTTGGTTGTAAGTATCGTGTCCAACGTATAAATTTTAATAAAAGTGCACTGCCGTACACAATAAAGTTATAAAACTTCACATTGAAGTACATTGGCACATAAACTGTAATGCTGGGTACACACTATGCAACACATTTACGCAATCTTGTGAATTAAATTCATTTTCATTCATTCCAGGTTGCATCAAAATCAAAACGCTTTGATATTTTGAGGTTGCATTGAAACAGATTGCATGTAGATTGCACTATGTGTACCCAGCATAATAATATAAACTCTCAAAGTTTTTAAATTAGTCGATGGTGATTATCTGTTACATATAATCGTAGTAATCTGCTTGCCTTGGTTAACCAACGAGAATGTGCAATTGGTCCTGGTTTAATGTTAGCTAAATCAACTGGAACAATACCATTCGAAATTGCTTTAGCTATTTGATATAAATATTTAACATCTGTTGATATATCGAACTCATGTTCATGATCCATCATTGCAGGCATATTCTCCAGTGGTATTAGATCAAAATGAGCTACTACCTGAAAAATGAAATGCTTAGATCAATAAAAATGCAATTATTTTATTTTAACTTTATTCCAATCGAAAAAGTAAAATAATGACAATAAATAAGGATAATAAATGATGATATTAAATAAAATTACATACCTGCAATTTCTCACATTTTTGAATAGGTTTCCACTTGCTGCTCGTGGTCCACTGGTGACTGTTTTGCTTCATATAAATGACGAAATTGCAGTTCATTGAAATGACGCAGACATATAAACCAGTGAATTGGTCTATTAAACTGTTTTTCAAATAATCGTAAAACACCATTTTCTGTTCCAGTATTTGCTGGCTCACCATCACTGCATATGCCAATTAATTGATCAACTGTTAATGTTTTATTGTTGGAAAATTCATTCTGTTTTATGTGTTTGGTTTTTGCATCTTCTTGACTACCCAAATTTACATATCCAAGTAGTGGTATGAAATTTGTCAATTTGTGGTATGAAATCTGTAGTTAATGAGACATCTTTTCTACCAGCGAAAGAGAATGCAGTTATGGAAGAATTTGTATGTATGCCGTGTACGAAGCACTGCATCTCTAGATTTAACTTTTTCTCTTGCCACTTTTGATTTATCCATAATAACAAGCTTACCATGAACATCTCTAAAATGAATATCTTCGAATAAATCTGTTGCTAAACATGAAGCGACTCTATCTGAAACACCGAATCTATCACACATCATAGCAAAATTTAAGGCATCGTACCTTTGAGTATAATGACCTCGTCTCATTTGAACAGTTGCTTCTGGAACTTCTGGGCCCTATTCCACAAAACAACTTATCAACTTTTCACTTTGCACTTATCAAATTGCATTTTTTTGGCAAAGTGATAAGTGTTTCTGTTCCACAACATTCTTTGCAAATCTCACTTTGCACTAAGCCAGTTTTTGCAAAGACTTTGCTCTCTTTGCAAAAACTTAGCTCTCTTTGCAAAGTCTTGGCGAATTAAATCCACGAAGGATTTAATCAACTTTGCATTTCTGTCTTATCACTTTGCATTGCTTAATATAAATTATTAAAATGAGCTAAAAAGTAAAAATGGAAAATATACTTGCAGTGTTACATGTAAGAAAAAAAAAAGATATTTTATTTTCTAGTAAGTTTTTTTTTTATAAAATTATTGTAAATAGCATATGAGAATTATTTCTTTTTAAAAGTTATTTTTATTATATAAACCAATTTTATTTTCGAATGTGTTCAATTAATCAAATTTTAATTTATAAAGCTTCCTTGTAATAGTCTTATTCCTTCATTTGTTCACATATTTTTGCTTATGCAAACCTTTGCTTAACATTGAAGCTATAGATATATACATATGAATATAAATTATAAATTGAAATCATTGAACACATTCGAAAAATAAAAATGGTTAATATAATAGAAATAACTTATAAAAAGAAATAATAAATAAAATGTATTAAGTATATCTATACACATTCTGCTGGTGTCTTATAATTGTAAAAATGTACACACAAAATTAACTTATTTGCTAAATAAAGGGTAGTTTAAAAAAAATATGTAACATGAAGGTACAATAAATTCTAGTAGTGTATAGATTTCCTAATTCCTAATAATATGTATGTATATATCTATAGCATCAATTTTTACCAAAGGATGGCTTAAGCATAAAGTATGTGAATTATCAAAGGAATAGGATTATTGAAAAAAGCTTTAACATTTTATTTAACATTCCTGTGAGGAAGTTTTGAAAAAACCTCAATCTTTGCAACTAGCGTTTGTCCAAAAAACATGGACATATGCGTCTACTATAACATCGACAACTCTATGGATGGTTCTGTAAACTGCTGATTTTGCAACACCATGCATAGTTACAACTCTATGGTACTGGCAACCATTTCCCAGCAGAAGCACACACTAGCAGTTGATTTTCAGCTTAATTGTGCTCTAATTCTTCTTTAGTTTTATTTGAAAAGAAATCAACTTAAATCAATTAAAATTTTGGAGTCCCGAAAAATTAATTCGGGCCATATAATTTCTTATTATGCCCACGTCTCAACTATTGTAGAACAACAACTCGCGGATTAACATTTTTAAGCGTCACTAGCTATAACAATACGAATTTGCAAAGAGATCGTTTACCTTGCACATTTTTGACAAACTTATCAAAATTTGCTTTGCAAAAATAGAATTTACAGTTTTTCTGGAAGAAACAGAATAATTATTTGCAAAGTCTTTGCAAATTACACTTTGCAATTATAACTTTGCACAAGAGAACGTACGTGGAACAGAAATTGAAAAGAGAATATAAAAATTGCAAAGTCTTTGCAAATTTCACTTATCAATTTCAACTTATCACTTATCAAATAAAATAGTTCTGTGGAACATAAAGTTTTGCAAATTGACGAAAAATTTTAAAAGTGAAAAGTTGATAAGTTGGTTTGTGGAATAGGGCCCTGGGGGCTAATTCCGGGACTCGTGAACGAAATAAATTCGTATCGAAATTAATTTCGATCGTGCGAGTTTTTCTGATGATGGCACTCGTCACCTTGCGAATCGATTTTTTAATAAAGTGCTGTAAAAGGTAAAAAAAAGCCTTAACCAACACTACAAATATGTAAACAAAAAACATATGATTACAAAGAAAATAAAATAATTTATCAAAAGAATTGCGAATTTGTGGTATAATTTTGAAAGTTTTTCGTTTTTTAATCGCGGCCATGGACGTACATTTTTTTTTTATTCTTCGTCATCAGAGTCTGAGAGTGAGTGTGATATAATTGCCAAACAATGAGTAAGTATACATCCCCTTGATTTGTAAAAATTACGTGTAAAAATTTATTTTTATAGGTTTAAGAAACGTTTTAGAGTTTCCAAGGAAGCTTTTAACTATATTCTTGAGGAGTTAGAATTCGCTGGACATTCGACAACTGCCGTACCACCAAAAATACAATTAGCCACCACTTTATTGCTTTTGGCTTCCGGAGGCTTTCAAAGTACTGTCGGCAACGATTTTATTATTGGTATAAGTCAAAGCGCACTTTCGAGAATAGTTTCAAGAGTTGTGGATGAAATGGAAATGAAGCTGTGTCCAAAATATATAAATTTCAGTACCGATAGTTGGGAGGAAACAAAAGAATTTTTTATGAAGAAGTACAAGCTTCCAGGAGGTAAGTGTCATGTACAACTTATGTACATAAATATACACACCTATGATAATGACTAACTACTTACTTTTTTAGTCATTGGCTGCGTAGATGGAACTCATTTTGGCTTACAAAAACCACCAAATGAGCATATGTATTTTAATAGGAAAGGGTTTCATAGCCTTAATTTAATGATTGTAAGTATATTTAATAATAACTATCGTAAATAAGCCAATAATGATTTATTTGCAGATATGTGATCACAATTATGTAATTTTAGCAATAAATAGTAAACATGGTGGTGCAGTCCATGACTCTTTTGTCTGGAAGGAGTCTGACGAAAGCATTCTCTTAGAAGAAAAATACAAAGAAAATTTGAGAAATTTTTGGCTTTTAGGTAAGTTTTCTTAATTAACAAACAGAAAATATAATTAATATAAACAATTTCACATTTCAAGGTGATTCTGGTTATCCTCTCGAACCATGGTTAATCACACCTTACCGAAGTCCACAAGAAGGCTCGAGGGAATCACAATTTAATGACACTCATGCAAAAGCTAGATCTATAGTTGAAAGAACTATAGGCATATTGAAAGCCAGATGGAAAATTTTGTGTCACGACAAAAGAAGCAGATACACTCCTCAAAAAGTTGCAAAATATACTAATGTTTGCAGCGCACTACATAATTTATGTATAAAATTCAAAGTGCCCAATTATGAGGATGTCCGGCAAACAAATATTGATGAAGCGACTGTAAACTTTGACACTGAAACGGACAGACAAATAACTAAAATAGGATAGCAAATAAGAGATAATATTAAAAATTCTTTGTTTCCAAACTAAATGCTGTACTCTGAATTTATATAACTTCCTATTTATAGAAAATAAAACAAAAATAAAATAAAATAATAATTTAAAACTAATTCATTTATAATTATTTTAAAATTTATTTACGAACAGAAAACAGAAAGGTAAACTTCAATACGAAAAAAACAAAAAACAATTCTTAATAAATTAAAACTTAAAAGAAATATACTAAACTCCAATGTTAGTAATTCATATTAATTTTTGTTTAGCTGCTCCAATTCTTTTGTTCGAATATTTAACTCTATCTTCTTAATATCCATATTAATTTTGTGAAACTCCGTAGCCATTTCCATTTTCTTTTCTTTGATTTGTATTATTTTATCCAGTCTTTTTAAAACTTCATTGTGGTAAGTTTCCGTTGCACATATATTATTTTTTAACAAAATCGTTTTTGTTTCCCTCGGCTCTTTTTTTGAAGATGAGGAACCGCAGTGCACTGATACAGTCTTTTTTGGAGTATCATCTTCCTCAAATGTATCCATTAGCTTTTCGATTAAATCATCACTTTCTTCACGTGAAACTGTGGTGTTGTCATCTATTTCTTTGTGCTGCTGATTTTGGGATCCGAATGTCCGGACCTCCTGTAAACCAGCAACAGCAACGTCAAGGCCTGCTGCCTCCAAAATTTGTTCATCAGCAACACTTAGGGGTTTTTCGTAAAAAGGACCTCCTCCAGTTTTCTTGATTGAAGATTTATTATAAGAAAGCTTTTTCTTAACCATTTGCTTTTGATCAGAATACACCTAACGAAAATTAAAAAAGTCTTTATCTGCAGCATGTTTATGTGGAAAACAATTAATAATTTACCTTACGCCAAGTTTTTGCATCTTTTAGCGGTGGACCGGAGGCATTTAATTTAATAGTTAAAGTTTCCCAGAGTCTGTTGGCAGTAGCTTTTCCTTGGCATATATTTGGTAAAATGCCTTTGGCCAAATTGCTGTGCTCAGACATAAATTCAGCAAGAATTTCTTTTTGTCTGAAATTTATTTTTGTTACATTCCACCTAATAATTAATATAAATTACTTAATTTGCATAAAACTTATTAAAGATTTAACTTACATTTTCTTGTTATTTGCTTGTCACGAAATAAATAAAATGTCGTTAATTTTAAAAAACTGCTGCCACTTGTAAAGTGATCAAACAAGAATAATTATTTTTGTGTAAAAATTCCTTTACAAAGGTGCAAAAAAAGGGAGCAATACAAAAATGTACGAAAATATGTACTAATAATTAATTAATGTAAAAACTTAAATCTTAAATAAACACTTGTTATCCAACGAACTATTTAAAAATACAATTTCGACACCAAATTTGGTATCGAATAAAATTCGCACGGTTACATTCGATCGTACACTCACTATCGAGTGCCATCATGAGAAATTTCGATACAACTTACTCGATAGCGAGTGCGAGAATCCCAAAATTGAAAAAAAATCGAACTTCGAGTAAATTTCGCACGGTATCGACTGCGAGAATTAGCCCCCAGGTGTTGCTTAATTTTCATCTTCATCCATGTGTAATTCTGGTGGTTCGTATCTTGGATCATCGGTACCAGTTGTAAGTGTTGTAGCTACTTCTTCAACGTCTTCCGTATACTCAGGTATTGTGAATTTTCTATCATTATGCTGTAGCTAGTTTCTGTATTTCTTGCATCGTAAAATTTCTTACATGAAGTGTGAAACAAAAAATTCCATCGTTTCTCGATTTATGAGATAAAAGTGTTTCTGTATTTGAATGCGAAAAGAGACACAACAAATTCTGTTTATATTAGAATATTTCCAGTCAAATAAAAGCGAAACGTCAACAAAAGAAATAAATATAATAAAAACAGGGCTGCCAGATTTGACGAGTTATCGTCATCTTGACGATTTTTTGTTCCGATATTATGATATGTTCATACAACGTTATAAACCACTCGTTTCGTTCTTTGAAACTAGTTTATAAAGTAAATAAAGCTTAAACATATATTATTTAACACTTTTATTGATATTATTATGTTATAATTATCACTTTATTTTATTAAACATCAATTTTTATTTTGTTTTTTTCTTTGTTTTGATTTTTTTTGAGAGCTAGTTCAGATAAACTAACGATAAATGTTATCAAAATTGGAGATGATAGTGCATTTTTCCTGTTTCGCAGCCTGTTTCAAAATGATACGACCTGTTTCGCTCTCAAAATTTTGTATGGGGAAACAAGTCGTTTCAATCATGTTTGGGGCGCGAAACAGGAATAAAAGAGCGAAACACGAATATTGCTGTCCGTGTGAACATGGTATTAACAAAGTGACGTTTTGATGATTTTTGCTAAAAAAAGACGATCTTTTTTATTTTTTTCTCAGGAAATTGACGATTTTGACACATATTTATCTGGCAACACTGATGAAAACCAAAACAAGAAAAGGCTAAAAAAAATTTAATATAACAAAATATAACAATTGTTTTTTGTTTATTTTCATCATATAAATTATGCATTCATCATTTATATTCCTTCTATTTTTTTATTTATTTTAAAAAAATAGTATATAAACATATTTTAAATTCAAAATATCTACATTATGTTTTTCTCGTCACCAATTTCAAATGTGACTTATTTTGACAGTTGTTGAAAGAAACTTTTCGCAAAATATTGTTAAAGAAACACTTTTTCTCGCATCCTTCCAATAATTGCTGGAAAATTATTTAAATGACAGATAATTCTCGCAAAAAAAAGATACAGAAACACTTGTGTGAGAAAAACCATTTTTTGTTTCATTTCACACTATTTTTGTTGCAATTCACACGTTTCATGCGAAAAGTTTTACGATTTGAGAAATACAGAAACGGGCTACTGGTCCATCATAAATTCCTTTAGATGTTCTGGAATCAATCCACACGAGCATTCTGTTGCTTTAAATTCATCTCTTTTGTTTCTATGTTGTACATGTTTCTGGTATTTATTAAGCAAACCAGTTAATTTTCTTAAAACAGTCTTTCTATTAATGATTTCAATATTTAATTTGGATCAATTTATTTGTTACGTGAGGAGTAAAAGTTTTATACGAGAACATTTTGTTTTTAAAATTTAGCACGATCACTTAAAAAAATAATATTTTTAAATATCACATTTAGTAGGCAAACTAAGATCATTTTAATCACTTGATAAACCAAAAACAACAATATCTTGATGTGGCATGTTATTCAATCTAGAGTCAAAACTTGTTGATGTTGTTGCTTCCATTTGCGAAGACACCGCAGACGATGTTGATGGTTCTTGATTATCCATAATAACTTTGATATTATCACTGCACTCTTTGATTGTGTCACATTAAATTTAAAAATAAAAAAATATTCTTATTGTGATAACCGAGTTTTTATTTAATTTTTTTGGCAAACTGCGTGCGCATTGCACGATGAACGATTAAGGAAGAAGGAAAGCAAGCTTGGCAACGTTTAGTGTTGGTAAACGTCATTATTCATTCATATCATTTATTATTCATAATCTACACAAAAAAAAAATCGCAGAAAATTCAGAATTTATTAGTTAAAAGTTAATTTTAGGCTATTTTCCGACAAAACATTCCTAATATCTCTACTAAATAGGTGATTCTTAAATTTTGCTCAAAAGACCATAGCTCTAAGTCGGGTTTGGAGCCCCCCAAAATAGATATTTTTCCATATATATATTGAATAATTTAATTAAATTCGTCATAAATCGGATAGAACTATAGTTGATTTCTATAATAAAAGTGAATCATATATCTGTGTATTATCAGAAAATATCAGACATTCATTGTCATATACCTTTTTTAAACTGACCAATTAGGTTAAGTTAAAGTGGCCGGTCACAAAGACCCCGCATAGACCAAATAGGTCCCTAGCGTTACCACGCTGTACGATAGTCCACAGAAGAATATCAGAAAAATGTCATTCCGATGTTATGGTACCCAGAGAACCCCACACTCTCTTGACGAATGCCAGGAGTCTCATTAACCCAATTCCGGAGACCTCCCCAAGACCTTGGAGGTAATGATCTCCCAGACAGTTCGCCCTGGAGCGCACGAGTGCCGGACAGTAGCAGACTAAATGCACCACTGTCTCCTTTTCCCCTGGTACCCCACAGAATCTACAGTTGTCACTATTTAACCGCCCTGCCCTCCTGGCGTGTACCGCAGTCCAACAATGACCCGTCAAAAAGCCTACCAGCAGTCTACAGTCCCCTCTGTGCAGCGACAGAATGATTTTCGTCGACTTTGGATCATAGGATCCCCACATTACCCTGGAGACCCTGCACGCTCTGGTGTTTTCCCAAATCGCCTCTGATCTCCTCCGTATAGCAGAGTTCGTATCCCTCCTTATGTTCTGAATCGGAGCCGGAATGGCCATCACCCTATCGTATGGTAAATAGACCCCCCGTTTCGCCAATTCGTCCGCATCCTCATTGCCTTCAATGCCCTGGTGGCCACGAACCCAATAGATGTGAACTCTATTATTCGCACAGAGTCCATCCATCGAGTCCCTACACTCCTGGACGATCGAAGAGTATGAATAGTCAGCGGTTATCGCCCTGATCGCCGCCTGACTATCGATGAAAAAATTTACGTGCGAGTTCCCAGTAATGGAATTACGCGCCAAATCAGCAGCCATTTTGGCCGCAAATATCTCCGCCTGGAATATGCTGCAGTAATCGGGAAGCTTATAAGATTCCCGAATGCCCAGTTTCCGGCAGAAGACTGCAGCTCCAACTCCGTCCTCCATTTTGGAACCGTCAGTGTAGAAACTGTAGGTCCCATGGTCAGATCGAAGTCCTGCAAACCAGCCGTCCTCCTCCAAGGTAACTCGTGGTTTCCTTCCAAATGTCAGCCTCGGAATGGTGTAGTCACTGCTACAATTTATTCCCGTTATAATACTATCATGACCATAAGGTCCGTATTCAAACTGTCCCGTCGCCCTTAAGCGGATCGCAGACTTCCTCGCCGTTCCTTCTGCCACTAGATGAATCGGTTGCAAGTCCAGGATCACATCCAGTGCCGCAGTCGGTGTACTACGCAAGGCACCGGTGATACTAAGTTTGGCGAGTCTCTGTACGCCCGTTAGCATTTTCCGGTACGATTTCTTATTCAATGCCGTCCACCATACAAGTATCCCGTAGAATAAGATTGGTCTCGCCACCGATGTGTAGACCCAATGTGTAAGAGCAGGGGTTAGACCCCACGTCTTGCCCAGCATTCCCTTACATGCGTAGAGCGCATTCGTTGCCTTTTTCACCCTCTCCTCCACATTCAATCTCCAAGACAGTTTGCTATCCAGTATTACTCCCAGGTACTTTGTGTGGTATTTAAGTTCCAGTCTAGTACCCCCTAGTTTAGGTCTCCTCCATGGACCAACTTTGTACCTTTTCGTAAATAGTACAAGGTCCGTCTTCTCGGGATTAACTCCCAGTCCTACTCCGGCTGCCCACTGGTTGATAATCGCCAGCGTAGCCTCCATTACAGAAATAATAGTGTTCAGATCCTTGCCAGCAACTAACACCCCCACGTCATCTGCGTATGCGGTTATCTTTGCCGCCCCGTCCTGAAGTCCATTGAGAAGTTCGTTGACGACAAGCGTCCAAAGCATTGGTGAGAGCACCCCTCCTTGGGGGGTTACACGGTGTGCCCTCCTCATTATTCTGGAATTGCCCCACGTCGCAGATATAGTTCTGCACCGTAACAGGTTACCGATCCAGTTTTTAGCATGTGTGTGTGCCCCCGTGCGAGACGAGCTGGCCAAAATTGCCTCCGTGGACACATTATTGAATGCTCCCGCGATGTTCAGGAACACACCCATAGCGAAGTCCTTATAGTTGAGGGTCTTCTCAATCAGTGAGACGACTGAGTGGAGTGCCGTCTCAGTTGATTTTCCCTTCGTGTAGGCGTGTTGATTCGCAGAGAGAATAGTCGGTCCCATGTTGCCCTTGACATGATAGTCCAAAATTCTCTCCAACGTTTTCAGCAGGAATGATGTGAGACTAATGGGTCTGAAATCTTTCGGGTACATATGATTGCTTTTTCCCGCTTTCGGTAAAAACACAATCCTAGAAAACATCCAAGATTTAGGCACATATTTCATTCTCAGACATCCCTTAAAGATTTACACTAGCCATGGTAATATCCGTTGTCTGCCCCGCTGTAGCTGTGCAGGGATGATTCCGTCCAGACCAGGCGACTTGTACGGCTGGAACGAGTCAATGGCCCATTCCACCCCCTCATAGGAGATAATACCATCATCCCCATTCGACATAACAGAAGTTTCACCAGTTGGAATAGGAACATCAGAACAGCCCGGAAAGTGGGTATCAACGAGTACCTCCAGCATTTCCGTACTGCTCCTTGTCCATTCTCCGTTTTCCCTACAGACTGTACTTGGCATAACCGGACTGCTCACTAGCATCCTCCGCAGTCTTGCCGTTTCGGTTGTCTTCTCAATATTATCACAGAAGCTTTTCCACGAAGTTCGTTTGGCCTTTCGCACGTCACGCTTATACACCCTAAGAGCGTCCCTGTACTCCCCCCAGCATTCAGACCGGTTGACGATTTTCGCCAGTTTGAATAGCTCACGGAGCTCGCGTCTTTCACAGTCCAGCTGTCTATTCCACCAAGGTGGTCTAGACTTACGCCTAGCTCGTGTCGGAGGGCACGACTTCTCATAGGATCCAATAATGCCCGATACCAACGTGTCTATAGAAGAACCTGTGTCCCCTGCACTAACCATTGTCCGCGAGTGTCCTAGGTCCCTATTCAGAAGTGAAGAGTATTTGGCCCAATCCGTATTCCTTGGGTTCCTAAACACTGTCTCGTCGGGTATAGTGTAATCTAACAAAAAGGATATATAGGAATGATCAGAGAAGGATGGCTGCTTTAGCACCTTCCAATCCTCTATCACTACTTTATAATCCGTATAAAGCGTCACATCAAGTACATTCTCCGAAGTCGGGCCCTTATACGTCGGGACCTCACCTCGATTCGCAATTTGTATATTATTCTGTAATATAAAAGCAATAAGATCCTCATCTCTATTGTTGATGTCCTTACTGCCCCATATTGTATGATGAGCGTTAGCATCCGTGCCCACCAACAGATTTTGTTTCCTTCTACTAGCTTCCTCGACCAGTCTGTGGAGTTCTACTGGTGGGGCATCTCTGTCGTGTGGCATATAGGATGATGCAAGGAGTATGATGTCATCCCTGCCATCTTCCAAGGCCACTACCGTGAGATCGTCAGTGCTGTAATTATAGGGAATATATGAGTAAAAATTCTTCCTAACAAGTATTGCAGATCGTACTCTACCTACCACTTTTGAGAAGCACGTGTTAAAATTACGTGACTTCAATCCAGAAACCCGATTTCCTGTGGAGATCCACGGTTCCTGGACTAAAGCCACGTCGTAGCGACCCTCCTCTAGCGTGAGGAGGAGTTCGACCGATGCCATCTTACAATGTTTGAGGTTGACTTGCAGGATCTTTAGCGTCATCGACTAAAATCACCCGCTTGGGGTCGGCTCTATCCTCCTTGGCCGTCTCACCCAGACTCAGTCCAGAAGTAGCCGCAGTGGCAGCTGCCAGATCACGCTCCACTTCATCGACCTTCAGTGTGTTATGGTTGGAGTCCTGTGGATGTCTTTTCTTTAAACGCAGAGGACACTTCCCACTCCCCATGACATTTTTCCATACCGTGGATACAAAAGGTCTTCGGACTCCTTTGGGATCTGCAGTATGTAGTTCTGCCCCTCCTTGTTACCTTTTTGTACATGCAGAATCCTCCATTCTTTAGTGGGAATATCAGGATTCTGATTTTGTAGGAGACGAAGAGCGACTTCCAGTTTGACAATACGCGGAAAATTCACCTTCGCCTTCGGTACAGCAGGAATGTGCGATCGATCCACAATCTTAAGTTGTGCATCCGACCACAGCCCCTTGAGTTTCGTAATGACTCCTTTAAGCCATTCCAGCGTCATTTCGTCCTTGCAACTGATGAGCTTAGCTCCATTGAACCAACCAGCGCCATCAAATGAGGGCAGCGGTCTGCCAGGTTCAGCTTCCATCTCGGCAACGATTTCGTTGAAAATCTTCAACGAAGTGCCACGCTCAGAGGACGTTTGGCCACTTCACTGACTCTTGCACCCTTTGGCAACGGCTCAGTGGCAGATGTCAAGGGTCTGATCTCCTCGGGGTTTCTCTTAGATTTTTTTGTCTCCTTAGGATTTGCGGCAGATGAAGACTCATCAACTGACCGCTGTCTTTTTCCCTGCATGCTCTTAATCACGGCTTCTTCAATGCAGTTGGGGAAACCATGGTTTTTGGCAGCATATTTGGGGTTATTAGAAAAATGAGCCCGGCCTTCTGCAATCGCCCCTTTGGCCCACTTCATCCGCTCTTTCTCATCGTTGGAAAGGTTGGATTGGGAGCCAAGCCGATGCTGTATCCGGACCGCAGCTTTCTATTCTGATAGAGCTCTAAGTCATTCCTTGCTTCTCCTGGGCCTGTTCCTATTTATGGAATGGGCTCCCCGAGAAGTGCTACGTGAATTTAGCAGCTCACGTTCCTCTTTTTTTTTTTTTTTTTTTTTTTATTTATTATGTCTATGGATTACATCCTTACAGACTATACAAGGTGACATAAAAAAAAAATTTACATATGTAGAATGATAAAAAAATATACAGTTTTTTGTTTTAAGTGTTTAAATAAATGATTATGTTTCGTTTTACAATTGTAGAGGTTAATGAGAAATCAATTAATTTATACAAGTCATTAAAATCTTTTCCAACTCTCTGCCATGGATCAGCATTAGCGTAATTGCAGCGAAAAAATGGTAATGCTATGGGGCAAAAGTAACGAGTAGGTCTTTGAGGGACATTGAAAGTAATATTTTCCAAAAGAAACTCTGATGAAATATCGCCATTGATTATATTTAACATAAAGGATAGGTTAGGTTAGGTTAGGTTAAGAAGGGTTGTGTGCCCACAGGCACACCTCCACTCGGAGACCGAATACGATCCATTGTGACTCCCTTCAATGAAAATATGAAGTAAGAGATAGAGATAAGAGGAAGTGAAAAAATAGAGAAAAGGAAGTAAGATATGGACAGAAAATTAGAAAGTAGGACCAATACCCCCCTTACAGTCCCCTCAACAGAAACAGCCGCGTTATTTCCCTGACAAACCCCAGCAGATTGGCCGGATTACATCCAGCTATGCACCCCAGTTCGTCGTGAAACCTATCTCCTAGCCACTTCAGTCTGAGACCCTGCATCCTAGGACAATGGCACAGTACATGCTCGATCGTCTCTAGCTCTTCCGAATCCTCGCATAGCCTGCAGAAGTCCGGTATGGCGTTGTCCCATCTGCCCGCAAAAGCCCTGACAGGACAATGACCCGTCAAGAACCCTATAAGTGTTCTGAGACTACCCCTATCCAATCCCAGTAGAACCCTGGTTGCCCCCGCGTCCAAATTGGGCCAAAGTGCCCTAGACACCCTGCAATCCATTCTGTCCCTCCAGGATCGGTTAACGTCATCACGGAATTTCTCCCGTATCACCCCATAGTAGTAGCATAGGGGGGTTTTACTCCCCCGTCCCCCACCACTAAGTCGAGACCCGAACCCCCTCTCGCGAGTTCGTCCGCCACCTCATTCCCATCAACCATGCAGTGTCCTGGTACCCAACACAGCCTCACGTTGAATGCCCCCATGAGTTCCCTGAGAGCGCTCCTACACCGCGCAACTAGGCATGATCGTACCGTATAGCCCCTCATTGCCCGAAGCGCTGCCTGACTATCGACGTAAATTGTCACCTCAGATCCACCCACGATGTGATCCAGTATTACTTCCGTCGCCCTCCAGATCGCTAGGATCTCAGCCTGGAAGACACTGCACTCATCAGGGAGTCTGAATGACCTTTTTACCTCGGTACCCGCGATATAAACACCGGCACCAGTGCCGGTTTCCATCTTGGATCCATCCGTAAATACAGCCCACCCCTCAAACAGTCCATTGGATCCACTCCAATTTTCCCTATCCGGGAACTCCACTGGTGGTGTTGCACCGAAGTCCAGGGTCGTAGTCCTGTGATCCGAAATTCCCTCGAGAATAATACCCTGATCAAGCAGACCCATCTCGTACAAAATTCTCGTGTGATCATCCCGCCTAGGTCTAACCAAAGAAGACTCGTAAAGTCTAAGTAGGTTCCTAGCTGCCACACTCCTCACATAATGCTCGATTGGGGATAGATATAGTAGGATGTCCAGCGCTGCCTGCGGAGTGCTTCTCCTTGCGCCTGTGATGCCAAGAGATGCACTTCTTTGAACCTTGCTGAGCATCTTCCTATAGCTATCCACTCCCAACGCACCCCACCAAGCAGTACATCCATAGGTAAGTATAGGCCTAACAACCGATGTGTAAATCCAGTTTACCATATCAGGCCTAAGACCCCAGTTCTTACCAATGGAGTTCCTGCATGTGTAGTATGCATTGAGTCCCCTTCTCATCCTCTCCTGAGTATTTCTCTTCCAAGACAGTCTGCAGTCCAGAAAGTTACCCAAGTACTTTGCTCCGTCCGATAGAGGCAACTCGACGCCATCTAGCACTGGCCCCCTAAATCCCTCTATCCTATACCTTCTGGTAAATAGCACCAGCTCAGTCTTCGCAGGGTTAACACCCAGTCCCCTATCCTTTGCCCATGCCGAGAGTTCACCCAGCATCGCCTGCATAATTTCCCCGATCGTGGACAGAAATTTTCCCCTGACCAGCAGAACTATGTCGTCCGCATAGGCAACAACTTTCCTGCCCATGGAATCAAATGACCTAAGAATCCCGTTAACCGCAAGCAACCACAGTAGAGGCGATAATACCCCCCCTTGTGGTGTCCCCCTGGTAACCCTTCTCCTTATCACATGATCCCCCAGGCTCGAGTTTATAATCCTACTGCCAAGCATGCAGATTATCCACTCCACAAGAAAGTCCTCAACTCCCAACTCCACCAAAGAATCCCTAATCGCCTCTATCCTAATGTTATTAAAGGCTCCCTCTATATCCAGAAACGCGGCAAGAGTATACTCCTTATGCCTCAGACCGTGCTCAATACAACCCACCACCTCATGTAACGCACTCTCAACAGATTTACCCTTCAGGTAAGCATGTTGAGCGTTGCTAATAAGTCGGGTCTCAATATTACTCCTGAGATAGAAATCTACTAGCCTCTCAAGAGTCTTCAACAAAAATGAAGACAAACTAATAGGTCTAAAATCCCCCGGTTTCGAGTGGCCCGCCTTACCGGCCTTGGGTATAAAAATCACCCTGACCTCTCTCCACCCCCTAGGCAGATACCTCCTGCTGAGGCATTTCCTAAATATATCCACCAGCAGAAATGATGCATCGTCCGGGATGTTGCATAGCATGGCCGGAAAAATACCATCCGGACCCGGTGATTTATATGGGTCGAAAGTATTGACCGCCCACGCCAGCTTCTCCCTTGTGACCATTTCATCGACGCAAGCGGAAGTATGATCCGATGTCACGGACATGACGTCCCACTGACCGTCCTCCATACCACCGGTTTCCCTGCACCCGGGAAAGTGCGTCTCCATAAGTAAGGTTAGGGTCTCAGAGCTAGACTCAGTCCATGAGCCGTCATTCCTTTGGATGTAACCCAGGGCCTTAGGGTCCTTAGATAAAATCCGTCGGAATCTTGACAGCTCGTTGACATTATCGATGGACGCACAAAATTGCCTCCACGATAGTCGCTTTGCTCTCTTCAGATCCGCCTTATACTTGTTGAAATGCACCCTGTGATTGTTCCAATCATCTGGTGCTCTCGTAAGCTTGGCCCTATTAAACAGTCCCCTCACCGTAGACCTTTGAACATGAAGTTCCCTGGTCCACCATTTAGGCTGTTTTCGCCTACCCGGAAACGTAACCGGGCAGGACTGCTCATAGCTTTCCCTTAGAAGATGAGTGAACCTAGTCACCACCCCCTCCAGATCCGTCGGCAGCAAGTCGCCCAAGGCCTGATGCGCCAACCCAGTCCGGACCCCTTCCTTGAAGGAGTCCCATTTTGTCCCCCTCGGGTTCCTAAATGGAGGAGCCCTAGGTAGGTCAAAATTCAGTGTGAAGGTAATACGACTATGGTCTGAAAAAGTACAGTCCGTTGCCACCCTCCAATCTACAACAATTTGCTCGTCACGGTTTACTAATGTCAGATCTATCACTGCCTGCCTATCTTTATTTCTGAACGTCGGCGTGTCACCCATATTACAGATAATAAGATTGTTAGTAGTTATAAAATCAAACATTAACTCACCTCTTTTATTAATATCGGCACTCCCCCATTGGCTGTGATGAGCATTTGCATCGCAGCCCAACACAAGGATTGCACCTCTCCTCCTTGCATCTGCCGTGAGTTGCCGCACCTCCGTACCCGGAGGGTCCAACCCCTCATATGGCATATACACCGAGGCCAGTGTAAGCGTACGCTTCCCTTTGGCCTCTCCATTTATAACGGTCAAGTCACCGCACCTGAAAGAGTGAGATATGAGAAAATTCAATTCACTTCTCGCTAGTATACACGTTCTTACCTTGTCCTCTGTGGACGGGACAAACAGAGTGTATCCCGCAACCCTTAAACCGCAAACCTTATTTTTATTTATCCAAGGTTCTTGGATAAGGGCTACGTCCGTCCGAGTACTGGAGAGGAAGGTTACGAGTTCGGCCGAGGCTGCTTCACAATGGTGCAGGTTTATCTGCACCACTAACAGCCTCTTTGTCCTGTCATGCTTCGGATACCGAAACCTAACGTTACCTAAACCGAACCTAACAACCCCCCCCACCTCCTCCAAGAATTCCATGGACTTCCGATCGATTGCGAAACGGAAGTCCTTGCCGGTATTCTCCTTACACACCAGTGAGGTCACTAGCCTCCATTGGTCAGTAAGAAGCCTACTATTTTGGTTGCCCAATACTGCCAGTATAGTTTCCACCTTGCGTACGGGAGGTGGAATCCACACTGTCACAATGGACCTAATTGGCAAGTCGGAGGCTTGTATGACTTCAAACCTTGCCCCCGGGTTAATGTCGCCGCATTTGCCAATTGTGGTTCTTAAGAATTCCAATGAATTCTTGTTACCACAGTTGACAACCTTGACTCCTTTAACCCAGTCCGCACCATTGAAGGATACGTCCTCCTCCTTGCCTTTAAAAACTGCCAGCTCGTCGATAAGCCTAGCCTCTACTAGCTGCCATAGCTCGGCACTGATCCTCCCATCCGGATCATTCCGATCTATGACAGCCACCTGCAGATGACCTTCCAGGCTCGTCGACTTCTTCATTCTTTTATTCGATGAGGAAGGCTGATCATCCCCAGATCTGACCCTCTTAATGGTTTCCTTATTGGAGCCATTAGGAGCTTCAGCCGGAGATGTACCAGCCCTCTTCACTGTGCTCGGTGACT
The DNA here is from genome assembly GCA_930367215.1 of Pollenia angustigena. Classification (NCBI taxonomy): domain Eukaryota; kingdom Metazoa; phylum Arthropoda; class Insecta; order Diptera; family Polleniidae; genus Pollenia; species Pollenia angustigena. The sequence goes on from OV884060.1 coordinate 88,066,352, forward strand.
TCGTTACGACTGGTTCTGAAGGCCCGTTCCTGCCCGCGCCTTTTCCCCTAGTGACCCCCTTACGAGAGCCACTAGAGAAGTCGGACGGAGGATTACCAGCCTTCTTCCCCGTGTTCGCTGCCTTAGCCACTTTGCTTCCTTTCTTGGGTATCGCCCCCTTATCCTCCGCAGCTCGTTCCGAAGACATGAGCGCTTTGGTCACCGGGGCAACCCCTCCTTCCTCTATCTCTCCACGGCAGGTTGACGACGCCCCCGGCCCTGTACTCTTTTGAGTAGTTTCCGGGTCGGCGACCTCATCCACCTGCTTTCTCCAAGGATAGGGCCAACCGAGCACGGTACTGACAGGGCCGTAAATTCTTTCGAATTTAGCGACGCTTTGTCGGTGCCTTCTCAGAAGGTGCCTATCCCTCGCGGAGAACGTTGAAGGATCTCTCTTCGCCATCTTATCCAGATATGCAAGAGAGCTCCTTGTTCCGTTCTGCGCCTTCTCCTCCTTCGTTCGGCTGGAGTTCTTAATAACTCGTGGAGGGGCGCTTGGCCCGACCTCCACGGCGTCCTGCCGAACAAGTTGTGGACAATCTTCTCCCGAGTGCCCCCTCTGATGTCCCCTGGACACAGATGAGAGTGGCAGGCTCTACAGTCTGACTGTGAGCTGATATATCAATATCAAGCTCCGTGTCAGAGAGCAGAGTCAACCTCTCTAACCCCTGAGTAGCCCCGGTTTCACCACAGGAGTCACCCGATAGTACCAGAAGACTATCCACATATAGGTCGGTCAGTACCTGTCTCTCCTGCTCAATTATGTTCTCATGAACAGACAAGAGGGTACTCTCCGACTCCGAGACCGTGACGTCCGACTGACCCTGGTCAGCCTTGTCCGTCGTGTCCTCATTTTCCGTTATGTTTTTATTTTTCTTGTTATGGTTTTTATTTGTTTGTTGTAAAGAAGGTTTCATTTTTGTTCCCACGAGTAGGCTCGTTCAGACGGACCGTACCACGCAGTGACGGCGTGCGTGGACTAGGCAACTAGCATACAACAGCGCTTTGCCCTGACGCTGAGGGGAGCTGTTAACGACTAGTTTCTTTACGCACTAACTAGCCACACAGGACCTCGGCACTGCTACCAACCACGTTGTCCTTAAAAGTGCATATTTCGCGCCCCAACCACCGGTAAAGCCCCCACCTTACAAGGAGCGAACCCACGGGTTGCCACGCCATGATATATGTACTGATAATGGGCCGGAAGTGTGCCATTCCCGCCTCATTATCTTGACAAGATGAGTAACCTTTAGTTGCACACTCCTTCAGTGTTCTCGACCTCCCGCGAAGACGTATTCATCACATACAACATCCCAAGAGATCAGAACCGTAGAGTGCACTTAAGCCCTCGCATCTCGACAAGATTGTTACCCAGGCGAGGGAACATAAAGGATACATTTAGCATAATTCTTCGGCTTTTTAAAGTTGGTAGTTTAATTAGACTAAGTCTACTTGGATATGATGGTAGATTTATAGACGGATTCCATTGTAAACATCGCAGACAAAACAGAAGAAATTGTTTTTGAACAGATTCGATATGGTTACTATGTACGTTGTATTGCGGGTCCCAAATTACGGATCCATATTCAAGGATCGGTCTTACAAGCGAGGTATAAAGCTGTTTTGTAATATCGGGATCGGTAAACTCCTTTGCCCATCGTTTGATGAAGGCAAGAACACCTCTGGCTTTATTGACGGTCATATGAATATGTGGAACAAAACTCAGTTTTTGATCGAGTAAAACTCCAAGATCAAGAAAAACATCAACTAGATCCAGTTTATGCTCTCCTAGAACGTAATGAACATTAACGCAGTTCCTCCTAAAGAATCGCATATATTTGCACTTTTTTAGATTAAGATCCATAAGATTAGCTTTACACCACTGATAAAAATTATCCAGATCGTTTTGAAGAAAAATATGTTCGTATGGGTTTTTATAGCTAAAGTAAATTTTGACATCATCAGCGTACAATAAAATGTTACAGTATTTTATTATTGTTGGAAGATCAATAATAAACAAGCTAAAAAGAATAGGTCCAAGATGGCTTCCTTGAGGTACTCCAGAAATAACATGTATGATCTTAGAAGATTTATTTTTAAATCGGACAGTCTGTGTTCGATCACAAAGGTATGTTTTGATCCAATTAAGGCTATTCGTATTTAGACCAAGTGAGTCCAGTTTACAGAGAAGAAGGTTATGATTGACTTTATCAAAAGCTTTACTGAAGTCAGTGTAGACCGCATCCGTTTGTTGTCCTTTAACAAATCCTCGATTAACATGTGTTGTAAGATTCAAAAGGTTAGTAGTTGTTGAGCAACCTTTACGAAAGCCATGCTGAAAAGGTGATAATGTAGATTTTACTTGATGACAGAAAAAATCTGTAACAATTTTTTCGAAAACTTTTGGAATAGCACTAAGTTTGGCAATGCCCCTATAATTTATCACATTAGACTTAGATCCAGATTTAAATAATGGTATTATATACGATTTTCTCCAAAGCTTAGGAAAATAACCGTGCTTGATTTAAATGTTAAATATGTATGATAAAGGGGTGGTAAGACTTTCGGCACATTTATTTAATATGCAACTTGGAACTCCATCAGGTCCATGATTAAAAGATATTTTTAAATTTTTTAAGTTTTGAGAAATCAGTGAATGTTCAATGGAGGGAAAACATATTTGATTTGTTGAACGCAGAGGATATGGATAATTATCAGATAGGTTATATTTGACATCAGTATAGGTTTTAGCAAAAAAATCAGCAAACATGTTGCTTATGGTAGCAGCATCATCAGATTCTTGACCTTCAAATTTCATAGCAGGTGGAAATTCTAGGCATCTTCTTTTGGAATTCACAAAATTATAAAAAGATTTAGGATTAAGTTTGAAATCGTTTTTTAGATTATTTATATAGTTGTTGTACAGCGATGTGTTGAGCAAATTATATTCCGCACGGCAGATTGAGTAATTTCCAAAATCAATAAGTGAATTAGATTGTTTGTGTTTTTTATAGAGTTTGTTCTTCTTATTTTTAAGTTTTGATAGTTGTTTGGAGCTCCAAGGGGGGCCAGATTGTTTGTGAGTTACATTTTTTGGCACACATTTATCCATAATATCAAAAAGAGTTTTATAAAAAGTATCGATCATTAAATCAATAGCCAAATGGTTGGTATTAGACAAATATAGCAGGTCTTGCCAGTTTGTATTAATAATAAGATTGTTAAGCATATTATAGTTTGACTTTTTGAAACAAAATATTCTCTCTTTGTCCTTGTCACTTTGTGGCTCTGGGCCAAGCTGTATAGAACATCTTAAATCCAAAGTCGGGTGGTAAGGATCTTCAGGAGTTGTTACAGGGCTAGATCTTTTTATTGAACAGTCAGTTGGATCATTGACAAATACTAAGTCTAATATTTTGCCTTTACTGTTTTGTATATAATTCATTTGAAATAGACAGAGATCCGATAACTCATTTAGGAAATTATCACTATGTAAATTTGTATAAATTGGAACCATGTTTGGTGTGTCAGGTAAATGATTCCAAGATACTGATGGTAAGTTAAAATCACCAAAAACAAAAATAGAATCAATATGATTGGCTGCAAGTACAACATTTTTTATAGCATGTAAGTGATCATCATAGACAGATGGTATAGATTTAGGTGGAATGTATGAGCATGTTATAAAGACGTTTTTATTTTTTATTTTTATTAAAACACTGATAAATTCCAAATCTGGTGTAGAATCAGACAATAATAGTTCTGAATGAAAACGATTGGATACTGCAATGAGTACCCCACCGCCCTTACGAATAGTACCTTCAGTAAAAACCTCAGCATCATCTTCAGTACTTAAAACAGATCTGTTGCGCCTATATATTTGATATTCGTTACATAGTATTTCCATGTTAAACACGTTGTCTGTAAACCATGTTTCGGTAAATACTATAATATGATAGTTAAAATCGAAGCTTTCTTTATATAATTTGGATAGTTTGGTGTTTAAACCTCGAACATTTTGATATATGATATACAGTTGGTTATCAGGTAAATTACTTAGTTTTTTGAATTTGTTGGATTATTTAGCGGCAATTGAACAATATTATTTCTAGTTCTACGAGGGTTTTCTTTAAGTTCATACTTACGAACTAATGCGTTATCGGGCCAGAAGTTAGAATCCAAAATTTGTTCGAATAGATCAGCGGGAACAGTTATTTTAAAAGATGTTATATCTCTAGGTTGAGAATACTTAAATTTTTTAATTAAAATTGTTGAATCACATTTCAGTTTATTAGTTATATAACTATTGATCTGGTCTTCAGACGTATCGTATGCAAATCGAGAAATAAATATAGATTTTTTTGGAGGAATGATTTTTAATTGTGTACTTTGTTCGGCAATGTTACGTTGTTGTGAAGTATTTTGGTGTTGAACAGATGATGAAGCAGAGTTTAAATCAGTTTCAGTTTCCATTTCATTGGATAACTCAGACTGGTTTAAATTTAAAATTTGACTATCAACTTGATTTTTTATTTCGGTTTGATTGTTCAATGCTTGTTGAATTGTTGGAGTATCATCAGGTTTAGCGGTTTGGTTGTTAGATGCAGTTTGTTTGTTAGATTCGGGTTGTATTGGCGTTTCGTTAGATTTAGCAGCGATTCGTTTAGATGCCCTCTTAGGCTTTGGCGATTCAGAAGGTGATTTACAAAGTTTATCCAATGATTTAAAATTTTTAAAAATTTCTTCGTATTCAACAAGTTTATTTGAAATAACAGAAAACTCCTTTTTTATTTCATTAAACTTGTTGCGATTCGATTTTATAAATTTATAAAAATCAATATCAATTTGTTTGCAGTCAGCACAGCACCACCGTAAACCTCTGTTACCAGCAAGGACGTCAGCAACACGAACAGGAATGTCAATGCATTTTATGTGAAACAAGTTATCACATATCCAGCAATCGATCATTGTAGCATTTGCTTCACTAGTTTTGCAGTTTAATATAGAACAAAACATTTTTGGAAAATTTTGTATAATCGAAATGGGATTAATTTTTAAAATATATATCTGGCAACTCTTTATTAATGTTCTTATTATAATCAACGTACGGCACTTATTTTTTCTTGTTTGTTGTTGTTATTTTTGTCTATTTCTTTTTATGCTTTATTCTGTTGAGTTAAATGATATTATTGCTTAGGAGATTTATTATTGTAGTAATATGTTCAGAAATTGAATATTTAGTTTTTTTATTGTTGTTGCTTTTATGTATGTAAAGAAAGAATATATTTTTTAGAAAACAATTGTTTTAAAAACACTTATTTTTTTTATTTATTTAGTATATGCGAATTAGAGTTTTTTTTTGCAGGATTTTTTAGTATAAAACACAGATTTTATAATGATTATTATCAAAAGTTATTAATAAAAAACACGGAGCGAATTTTTCAATGCGATTATATTGCACGGGTTGCCAATTATTATCTTTAGAGGTAATCGTTTTGACGCTATCGAGATCCGAGTCTGAATCGACAACGGCATCCGTTCGTGTCATTGTTGAGTTTTTGGCATCTTTAATACTTCCACCGTAAGGCGCCTTAACCACGGCAGAGAATGTGTGACCACTGGCGACACGCAGAGGAGATACTGGTTCTCCACCGCGCCCGCCGGTGGTCGCAGTCACTGCTAACACCGACGTTTGGGCGTATATTACCGCCCGGCTTTTATTTGCATCTTCTTCCATTTCATATCTTCCGGTTGTATTTTATACATACTGCCATGTTCGTAGTAACGCCGATCCACTGGACAACAGACGCGCACCAGGAAGCCGCCCAATATGGGAACAGACGCGCCTGGATTTTAGTTCCAAGAATCGTGGAGCCATCACCGAATGTGGGAAACAGACGCCCGGACCGAATCAAACCCCACGATTACCTTCTACCTATAATCAAGACACATCACAGTAATGTGGCAATAGGCATTACATTGTGACACTATGCTCTTAGCCGCGTACCCACCAGCCAGCACCCCCGTGGAGGGTTCAGTAGAAGGATTTTCATGTGCCGGTCTGACCAATGCTTTGGGATAATTTTCTGCTGAAATCTGAAAAGCTTTGACTGTACCCAAAGCTTCTTTGGACAATCATGATATTAAATGATTAACTTTGTCTATATCTGTCAACGTCGGATCATTGTGGACCAAGTTCTCAAAACTTTTGTAATCGGAGTATTTTCCATTTTAGAATGTCTTATCTGCATTCCAACTCGATTGGAATAAAAGAAATCGTCTTTTCCCGAAAGGACTAACGTATTCGAGTAATATTTTGCACAGGGTTGCCGAACATGGTCTTTTCCGACCAAATTTGTTCGGATGTTTTTGGTTTGGTCGGTTGGTAGGCCAAACCTAATTTTGGTCGGTTTTAGAAAATTGGACAGATAGCAGACAATAACAAATCTCAAAGCTTTTTTACCAAACAAAAACATTTATTTTTGATTGTTAATTAAACTATGGATTTGGTATTGATACTACGTTAGGAGCAAGTTACTTTGACGGTGTTAGTTTTATAAAGGATAGTTTTGTCATCCTTTTCGAGCTTACCAAGTCAGATGCCGTTTAATTTTTCTTCCTTTAAGAAACTTTTTATCAACAAACACTATTCCTATAAAAAATTTGATCGGATTGGCAACAAACGGCGCTTACGCCATGACTGGAACTGTTGGTAAGCTTATAGCCTATCCATCGTTGTCGAACGTAGACTTCGGTCGCTTAAATTACATGTACATAAAACAATAACAATATTGTATAATTTTCTTCGTTCAACAAAAAAAAAAAAGAAGAACAGGCAGTTAATCTTACATAAGGCTGTTTTACACGGTCACACAAGTCTTAAGACTTTTGGTCTTACAAAATGAAATGATTTTTGGTCTGATTGTCAAAAAATCAAAGAGAAATTTTTTTTCATTACATTTTGCTTCTACACTATCACACTTCAAATAAAAAGTAAAATCTTTGTGATTTATGAGATCCACTTTAGATTACAAAATAAAGACGAAAAAACATTTTATTAAGCATTGGAACATTGTTAGCTGGCGTATTATTCACTAACTTGCACATTTAAACTTGCACCTTGGTCCTCAGATATATTTTTGCTTTATTTTTAATATTTCTTTAATATTTAATAATTTTTATTTTGATGTGGCCGGCAAATTATTCAACAGCTGTTTTTTTATTTTCTTCTAGGGTGGAAAAGTTGATACAATCATATTTTTTTATTTTTTTTTTCGTCTGTGTACCGTATTTAACGTTTTTTTACAACAAATATTTTTGATTTATTTAAATTTTAAAAGAATTCACTTGAAATTTTATATTTTTTTTATCGTTTTGCAATTTTTTATTAGAAAAAATAATAGTGAATATTTGTGCACAAAATTTTAATTTTCCATCCCTGATTTTCTTCTTGTGCTTTTGTAAAAACACAATTCTGATAAAATGAAAAATCTAATCGTTTAGAAAAATTTCAAAAAATTGAGAGAACCATACGACTGCCAAATTTCTTTACGTATTTTTTGACATTTCATTACAAAATGTTTTTACACTATTATACATTATGAATTATTTGTAAGTTTTTGACATGTCTTAACACAAAGTATTATAGTCTAAAATGGCCTTTAGCAATGTAAAAAATATTTAGGTTATTTGTGGTAGTATTTAAAGTTTTATCAGTTTCTTATACAAGATGCACTTCTTAAAGGATGCTTTGATACTGTATTTTGAAACATAATTGTATAAAGGCAATGGTATAAGAGCCGCAGAACTCTGGATGAGTTCCAAAACAGAGCAAGTTATCAACGCGTATACAATAAGCCAACTAAGCATTGTAAAACTCTTTGATACAATTTTTAAGTTGTCTGCAAGGTATTAGGATGTATTGGAGCTCAGCCAAGACAAGTTTTATACTTTTTTTTAAACAACTTAAACAACTTAAACAAACTTAAGCTAATAACTTTTGATTCATATTTTATTAGTGGTCTTTATTTGTTATTGCATACGATCAATGAATTACTCTAGTTTATAAGCGTTATTAAATGAATTTGTATATATACATTTTATTAAAGTTAATCGTTACCAGCAAATAAACTTTTAATAAAACTAGGGGTTTCGTGTAGGACGTTTAATATTTAATAGGTGTGAACATAGGCTTACTTTTTTGTTTTTACTATAATTGCAAATTACAAAAAAAAAACAAATAATATGTAGATTTATAGCTTTATCCAATATAAATTTTACTTTTTATTAAAAATACATATACAAACATATCGTCATATAAAATGAAAAAGAGCCTATGTTCATTTTAAGAAAAAGAGAGATAACTTAATAAAAAGGCAGCTATTGTGATTATAACAACGTGGTTTTCTGGTTAATATCGTTAACACATTACGCATGATTGACACTATCCTGAAAAACTGTTTTTGTAATCTCAGTCGTATCGCTACTGAATTTTTTTTAAAAATAATGATATGCCCTTTTGCATTTTTATGACGATATAATTGTTTTTAAATATTTAAAAAATTTGGTCGGTTTCAAAAGATTTTGGTAGGTTTTGCACACAATTTTGGTCGGATAAAAAGTTTTCAAACGGCAACCCTGATTTTGTAAGACCTTTGCCTTTTTCGCAAGTAATTTTTCCAAAGTTTTCGCAATGCATAATTTATATGGGTAAGAACTAAAATTTCTGAAATACCAAAATAACTTATTGGTTAACTATTTTCAAAGAATATACATTTTAAATTAACTTAGTAAAATTGATTTAACACTTCTCTCGTCAGCTAATGAAAATATTCGGATTCCTTTTCTTCTAATTCGTAGAAATATTTTTTTTTAATTTAAATAATCAATTCCGATTACTACGTTCAAATATTGAATTAGGTATATTTTCCACTTAAGTCTTTGTCTGAGTTCATACGGCTCATGTCTTATTGACAAGATTCTTCCTTTTTCTTCTTTGATTTTACACAGGCATCTAAGATTCTGAGTTTGGTGCGCTTACAGATGTATGCTGATCGACAGACTTTATTCAGCATTCCAAACGATGTTTTACCCTTTGTGATGCGGGATCTTAAATCATCACATGCTCCACCAATACTGGAAATGATACTCCCCAGGTAGCAGAAAGAATCGACCACTTCGATCGTTTTCCCGTCTAAAAATAGAGCTTAATTGTACTCGGTATTAATGCACATTAGTTTGGTTATCGCAATATTAATTCTTAGGCCTGATTTAGCTGCACACTCGCTCAAGTGCTGAAGTTTTGTCGCGAATGCCATTTGCGTTCCAAAAACAAATTTTTAAACAGTTCATGGCTCGTTAATTACAGCTTGCCAATAACATCGATTGCATTCCAAGTACTTCCTGCATCATATTACCCATTGTGTTCGTAAAATTATTTACTGTTTGCACTTATGTTCCCATGGTTTTTTCTAAACGACTTAAATTTGAAACGGGAGTTTCATCATTACTTGACGAAGCACCTTGCATTGGCACATGGTTTGATTTTAAGACGTTAGCGTAAGAGGTTCTGTTATTACTAGCCTGCGTGGCCTGAATGTCATTAGTGTTTACCTGATTTGCTACATGCGGGATTCGTTTTCGGTCCAGACGACTGCTTGACGATTGTGTGTACAGGGCATCCTCTATAATTGGCAGTGTGATTACCACCACATAATACGCAAACAGGGGGTAAGTAGCAGTATGCCTGAGTGTTACCAAATTCTTGGCAGTTTAAACACTGAACGGGTCCATTTCTTTTGTGCGGCTCATCTATCGTGATTTTCCTGTACAGGATATATTTCAAGCTGTAAATAGGATGAGTTACGTTTTTTTTTTAGCTTGAGGTCACCGGGCTCTAGCTCCGTTCGAAATAGTGGTTGGGGAATTTTTTCTTTTTTTTAATATTAACTACGTGTTTTATTTTGAAGCCTTTCTCTTCTAGGAATGTTTTTACTTCTGCAGGGTCCACACATGAGTCAATCCCCTTAATCACTACCTGAAGACCCTTACTGCTCTTGGTATTGTAACGAATCTCACCTATACGGCCTTGCCTTTGAATGGTGCTTGGCTATCTTATTTTACCAGCCGTGCTCAGTCTGGGGGTGGTTCTCTCCCATCAAAAGCAAGTGATGATCCATCACATAAATGAGAAGTTTTAAAGATAGCTCTTCAGCAAACAAAAAAAATATATATAAAGTAAAAACAAAGCCAAAAATTTAGTATATTGGGAATCATGGAAACTTTCGACTTATGCTCGTAAACAGTCGTTTTTTTAACTTCCCTTCTATGCCAGCACTACAACTTCCCATTGCTATCCCTCGTATATCAGGTTATCTATTTAACATACCTTTCGTGATTAAAAGAGTACACAGAGGGAAAAATCCGGTATAAAAATACCAAAATTGACACCATCCGTTGTCAAAAGTGAGCCAACTACGTTTGTGTTCAATTTGATAACGGATGGTATCAATGTTTTTTAACCACCTCGTTGTCAGTTTGTCACCATTTGTTCTCAATATGACATCAAATTGGTTATATATTATCACCATAATGGTACCATACCGACAACATGCTGTTGTCATTTTTGACAACACACCGTTAATATATTGACAACATTCGGTTGTCCTTTCGATAACACATTGTTCTGATTGTAGTATGTACTTAATAACCCATTCTGAACCCAAGTAAAAAAATGGAATAATGTAAATTTATTAATTTATTTCACATTAAATAATATACTTATAAAAAAATACATAAAAAATTCACACTTTTACAGCCAGGCCCACGATGTCACACGTTAACGTTCGCATAGAAAATTAAATTGAAAACAAAAACAAATTTTAGAAATTTTTTTTATTTTATTTATTAAATTTTTATTTATTAATTTAATCACAGCACTGAAACTTTTCACTTTTTACTTTCGAATACCAAAGTTGATTGTGGGATAACTTGTATACGCTGTTAATAATGACAACAGGGCGATACCTATTTGACAACAGGGTGTTATCAATTTGACAACAATGGTACGTTTTTTATCTAACGGCCCAATTTGACAACATTTTGTTTAAAATTTAACAACAAATGTTGTCGAAATATTGACAACAGTTTGTTATCAATTTATTACCACTGGTTGACAGTTTTTTAACGTTTTTTTTCGCTCTGTGTAGTTAGTTTAAAAACTCATTATAAAAACTAACTTAATTTATTTATTTTTATAAGTTAAACACAAAAAAAACAAAGAAAATTAATTTAATAGTCATTAACAATCTTGTTTAGAAAAATAATATGTATTAAAAAAACTAGTTATAAAATTAATTTATCTATTGCTGACACGAATTTTGAAAAGAGATTATTATTTCGGTATGTAGTGTGGTGAATTTTGGTGATTATGTTATTTTACTATAACGCTGCGTTCAAATGAAAAATTTTTTTAAGTAAATTATTTCTGTTTATAGCGTTTTCACACTTAGTGCCAATTCACACGTTGCAAGTCTTATTGATCAGCTTGCTACCTTATAGGCGAGAGAGAGTGAGAGAGAAACGTTTCTTATCCTCTCGTTATAAAGTAGCAAGCTGATCAATAAGAACTTGCAACGTGTGAATTGGGACTTAAGGTTTTAATACAAATTTTGGTTTTAACGATAAAACCAATCATTAAAACCTGGTTGACCATTCAAAATAAATTTTTTAAAACCATTTTAAAACCTCTTTTGATTTGGTTTTAAGTAGATTTTATGAAATACAACCATGTCTTCGTTGTACTAAATTCAGTACTACCAAGTTATAAAGATTGAAAACAGCTGATAATGTTTAATCCCAGCTAGCATTTTATATCACAATCTAATACTTTAGAAATCAGCTGCACATAACCGCATATGAGCTAATTTTTTCGATCATAAATGATACTCTTGTCGTGAGAAACTACTACACTACCGATGAATCACCTCAAAGAATCATTTTTGATGCAATTTTCTGGTTCTTTTTTGAGCAACTTAATGGTAGTTTTTCTTAATTATTAGTTAGTATTTTTCGTCTCATTTTTTAATCGTAAATTATATAGTTTTTTTACATTTCAAATAATTGTTTAATTGTCAACTTTATTTTGAACAAAACAAAAGATATTGGGTTCTCGAAAAGGAAAAATAAACCATTCGCACTGACACTTATTTTCATTGATTGACAGCAATTTTTAGGCTTCTTTTTTAGCCAATCTTTTTATTTGTTTGGCAGATAAGAAAATTACTTTTTTTCTCTTTTAATTTGACGACACGAATGGGCAAAAATACATAATATTTAAAAATGTTTAGAAATCATTACGAATCGACGGATCTAATCGTTACCTAAAACGCAAAAGGCTCTACCTAACATTTTAAAAAGAAGACTGGAGAAGCAAAAAACTTTTTTAAATGATAAATTGCCTGTAACTGTTTATAATTTAGTTTTCTTAGGGCACTGCTACACGTTCAATAAATATCGTGATATTTGGATCGCGATCCATTTTAAAATATTGATGGATCACGGGCGTATGCTACATGTTCATTATTTATCGCGTCAGTATAAATGTTATTTTTGTGCTTTGCGGGTCGTTGATCAATGTCGCGAGAAACCCAAAAGAAAGCCTATTTAGCTATTTTGCTTGCTTTTTCATTGAAGAACAAAGTGGAAAGAAAAATGTGGAGCAAAAAATACACAAATTTTGTCAATTGTGTTTTACTATTCATTTGTTTAATTTTTTCCACTGCGTATTTCTTTATTTGCCAGTTTTTACTGACGTATCCTGATTAAATATCATGAAAATGCTACACGTTCAAAATTTATCACGCGATCCACGATCCGCGATCTGGATTTCATATTTTAGGCCATTCTGCGATATGGAATGCGATCCATGAATATTGCGTGCTACACGTTCAATAAATATCGTGATACTAGAAATATCACGATATTCATTGAACGTGTAGAAGTGCCCTTATAAAAAACATACAAGTTTTGTTTTGACAATTGACAATGTTGCATATTATGCACACGATTAGTTTGGCTTTAAGCGTTTATCATTTAATGTTTTGTAGATTTTTTGTTTCTCAAAATATTGCTGACATTTCTGTTGATGCAATACATCAGAACCAACGAAAAACACGATTTTTGGTTAGTAAGGGCCTTTACGTTTTAGGTAACGATATATAATTTCTTTTTTCAATCGCTTAATTGAAAATTCATCAAATGGGATCTTAGAAGACCCATTTAGATAATAATTACAAAAAATTATCACACAAATGCTAGCTGGGATGGCACTCAATAAAAATAAATTAATTTAAAAAAATAAAAAAACGTCAAACCGATGAAATATTCTAAAATACACTTTTAATATAAAATTGTTTGATTTCCAAGCATTTTCCTGCATTCATTTCTTATTCAAATGTAATTATTTCTTCGAGAAATGAATTTCATTTTGCACAAAACTATTAGGAAAACTGTGAGTTAAAACCGGATTTAAAAAACATGTAATGTGAACACAAAATCTAATAGTTTTAATGTTAAAACCAGGTGTTGACGATGATTCAAAAATGTTTTATTTTATTATTACGTTTACTTAAATCTGTGCAATTTATTTTATTAGTCTTAATTTGAATTTCGATACCGCCTTATTGTTTCTTAAATTTGCTAACTTTTCAATTCTGTATGCTAAACCAAAAATTAACAGTTAAATCATACGATGCATTTACTGCAAGGTGTCTCTCTTTATGTACATAAACATATACATATACAGTGTATATTATACACATAAATGTAAATGACACTCTCTTGAGTGGTTCTTGCTTATTGTTTTGGTTTTTGTTATGTATTAAATTTAAAGCGATTTAACAAACATGTTAATAAATTAGTTTTTAGTCTATGTTAAAACCACGAACGAAAAGGTTCTTTCATTTTGCGCGTACATTTTTTGGTGACCCCGACGTGATTTGGGAAAACCTATTCTCAATCACATACATAGAGTGTTGATGAAGTTGTGCGTGCCTATAGCGGCAAACAAAATAAAGAACTTAATTTGCTTTCGCTGGTGCCCTTAAAACAAAAAAAAAAATAAATAAAGTTTAAAAAGAACATTGTGTAAAAGTTAAAGTCTTTTTTAAATTGAAAGAAAAAACAATTAATCACTATGAGCAATATCGAGATCATTAAAAATAAACGTTCACATATAAAGCGTACTGCTACAAGGATTGAGAACTTCCTCAGCCAAGTAAATAATCAAACCTCGCTGTTTGACATTCGGGCTCGTTTGGAGAAATTGGAGGCGCTTTATGACCAATTCCAATCGCTGGATATTGAAATGGCTGCGCAGAGTGAGCAGTTTCCAGATCGAGAGACTGAATGTGAGGAATTTGAAGCGAAATACTATCGTGTTAGAATTCAATATAATGAGCTAATTGATGCCAGGCTACACACTAATAACTCAGAACCGTTGAATTCAACAACTATTCAGCATGATGCAATGCAAACATTTTTGGATACGCAGACTGCACTGTTAGAGAAATTATCTAGTCTTCAACTGACGGCATTCTCAAGTTCTGCAGCCACATTGTCACAAACAATGAATTCCTCAGCGAATGTTGCTGACGTGAGATTGCCAAAAATTAATGTGCCCGTGTTTGATGGGAAATATTCCGAATTCAAATCATTTTTTGATTTGTAAACCAGTTCCATCCACAACAACAATTATTTGTCTGCCGCCCAAAAATTTCAATATCTAAAAGGCCTCTTAAAGGATGATCCGGCCAATCTCATACGCCATTTACAGGTATCCGATCAAAAAAAAATGAAGAGGCATTAAAAAAAATGAAGAGGCATTAAAAAAATTGCAGGAGCGGTACGATAAACCCTCGCTGGTTGTTGAGTCGTTAATTGAGACTTTCCTTCAAATACCGAGAGCTAATGATTCTCAAGAATTACGTAAACTTTCAAACGTGGCTGATGAGGTAATACGAGGTCTTCGAGCTCAAGGTCCAGACGCCGTCAAAAGAGATCCTTGGCTGATCCATTTACTATGTAAAAAATTAGATCGACCCACCCTACAAGCATGGGCTGAATACTGTGGTAAGATACCTTTCCCTTCGCTGGAAATCTTTTGTGCTTTTGTAAATGAACGTTGTGACGCTTTGGAGCGTTTGCCATCTCATGATGAAAAATATAACAAAACCTCTTCAAAGGTTACAAAATCATCTCGTGCTTATACTAGTACAATGAAAAAGGCCTGCGCTGCGTGTGAACAAAATCATCATCTGTCCTACTGTCCGAATTTCAACCGTTTAGACATAACTAAACGGATAGAATTTATAAAGGAAAAACGCCTATGTTTTAATTGCTTAAAGCCTAGCCATACTGTGCAGGGCTGCCCTTCGAAACATGTATGCGAATCGTGTAAAGCAAAACACCATTCGTTAATCCATATTGACCGAAAGCCGTCAACAAATTTTACAAAATTGCCTACCATGTCAAAGGAGCCAGACACCAAAGAACCATCTGCTCCTCGTCCTACTCATTCCAACGTCATGAATGAAACCTTTACTATTGCTGGTGATACTAAGGTGAATTTAGCTGATTCTTCAGAGGTAAATAATTTTAATATGTTATTGCCAACGGCCAGGGTATTGGTAAAAGATAATATGGGATATTATCAAACTTGTAATTAACTATTAGATTCTGGTTGTCAAAACACTCTAATTTCAGAGAAATGTGCTCAAAGATTAAAGCTAGTGCGGAAGCCAATAAAAAAATTTGTAAGTGGACTGGGTAGCAGTAAAGCTGGAGCTACACGAGGAACTATCCATCTGGAAATTAAATCCATCCATGGAAATGAAATAATATATATACTTGCTCATGTTTTTTCTAACTTAACTTCCAAATTACCTTGTACAACATTAAAAATTACTTGCTAGGATGAGATTAAAACACTCCCCCTGGCTGACAATAAATTTTATTCTCCTAAAGATATAGATATTTTAATTGGTTTTGACTACTTCTTTCCGTTATTGAGAGAAGGTAGGATTTTGAAGGACGGCAACTTATTGGCTTAAAACATTACATTCGGTTGGGTTATATGCAGTGGTTGTACTATGGACAAATCTGTCACGGTGTGCAATATCACGAGTCAAATTAGAGATGAAGAAGACCTTAATAAAGCCTTACGATTATTTTGGGAAGTCGAGAGCCTTAATTTAAAAAAACCGTCATTAGCTGCGGAGGATCAAAAGGCAGAAGATTTGTACTCTTCTACAACAATCCGATCTGAGAGATATGCTGTAAGATTACCTTTTAAACACACCCCTGAACTCGGAGAATCCTACACCGGAGCCTTAAAAGGAATTAACTCAATGGAACGTAAGTTTAAAAGCAATAATAATTTAAAAAATTCTTACTGTGAATTTATAAATGAATACATTTCTTTGGGCCATATGGAACTTGTGCCTCAAAATAATCGCCCCGCTGCGGAGGTGTACTATCTGCCACACCACGCTGTGTTAAAAGATACAAGCCTTACCACAAAACTTCGAGTAGTATTTGATGGTTCTAGCAAATCATCAAACGGGCAATCTTTAAATGATAACTTGCTTAGAGGTCCTGTATAACAGCAAGACCTCATGGCAGTCTTACTGCGATATAGGTGTAGGAAATTTTGCTTTGCTGCTGATATTAAACAAATGTTTCGCATGATTGATGTGCAAGAGTGTGATCGCGATTATCAGAGAGTTGTGTGGCGGGATAATCCTAATGAGCAAATAAGACACTATAGGCTCACTACAGTGACTTACGGTACTACGTCAGCTCCATATCTGGCAACACGTACCCTCTTACAATTGAGTGAAGATGAGAGAGAGCGCTTTCCACTAGCATGCGAGGCACTAAAAATCTGTTTTTACGTTGATGATTGTATGGCTGGCTCCAACACACTAGCAGTTGCTCAAAAATTAGCCGAAGAGTTAAACCAACTTCTTACGGCTGGCGGCTTTCGGTTAAGAAAATGGGCATCTAATGAGAGAAAAATCTTGATCCATATTCCAGAAGATGATAAAATTGAGAGTATAGTGAATATTCCTGGTGACATGACTGTATACCTTTTAGGGGTAGTATGGAGTCCTGCTGCCGATTGTTTTTCTTATAATGTTAAAACCAGGGAATACTGCATTGATACTAAGAGGCAGCTTCTTTTAGAAATTTCAAAAATCTTTGATCCTCTTGGATGGATCTCACCTGTCATCATAGCCGTAAAAATCCTTATGCAAAAACTATGGTTAATCAGTTTGGATTGGGACGATCAGCTTCCTAGTGACATTAAAACCATTGCTGAAAATCTGTTTTCGGAGTTTCATTTATTGAATAATATTAATATTCCTAGAATTATTTATTCCACAGAAACCAACATTACGTATCATGGGTTTTGTGATGCATCCAGTGCAGCCTATGCACCAGTAATCTATTGTTGTAAAGCATCACCAAATGGTGACGTATCTTCTAACATAGTGATGGCGAAAACGAAGGTGGCTCCGATAAATATAGTGTCAATTCCCCGGCTGGAATTGTGTGCTGCTTACCTTTTGGCACAACTTTTTGAGTATCTGATGCCCGTGTTGCATATAGATAAAAAGAAGGTTGTATGCTGGTCAGATAGTAAGACTGTGTTGGCATGGCTTTCATCACATCCGTCGAGATGGAAACCTTTTGTCGGTCATCGAACTGGGTATATTCTTGACACCCTTCCTGACATAAGTTGGAGGTATGTTCCAACGAAATCGAATCCAGCTGACTGTGCTAGCAGAGGGATAAGATCAAGCTCATTCATTGCTCATTCAATGTGGTTTCAAGGGCCATCCTTTTTGTTAAAGGAACCAACTGAGTGGCCAAAATCTCTTAAAGAATTGAAAACTAATGAAGACTTACGTTAAGAAGAACAAATCGTTTTAACTACAGCAATTTCTATCAACGTAATTGAGGAACTAAATGATCGAATTTCTCGTTTTACCCGCATGGTCCGAGCACTTGCTTACGTCTACAGAGCATACAACAATTTTCGTTTCAAATCTAAAAATAAATTTCCACTTCTGGTGAATGAAATAAGAGATGCTGAAAATGTACTCTTTAAACACTATCAAGAATTGGAATTTGCGCCTGTCATAGCATCCATTAAAAAAAGAGCACCTGTGACTAGCAAAAAACTAAAAAGATTATCACCCTTTTTAGATAACTATGGTATTTTGCGAGTAGGTGGCAGACTTAACAAAGCTAACCTGCCATATGATAGTCAGCATCAAATTATACTGCACAAAAACAGCCCTATTGCATACAAAATTGTTCATGATTTACATCTGAAAAATCTGCATGCGGGAATAAGCCTTCTCATTGCTACACTGCGTCAAAGGTATTGGATTGTGGGTGCACGTGAATTAGCTAAACGAGTGTGTGATAAGTGTCCAGTTTGTCAACGCTACAACACTAAAGCTAACGATCAGCTTATGGGCGATCTTCCCAAATTTAGAGTAAATGCTGCTTATCCTTTTTTTGAAGTTGGTTGTGACTACGCGGGTCCCATAATGTATAGACAACATAATGGTCGCAAGTCTCCTGTCCTTAAATCATACATCGCTGTATTTATTTGTCTAGTCACTAAAGCCGTGCATCTCGAACTTGTCACGGATTTAAGTTGCGATGCCTTTTTAGCGGCTCTAGACAGGTTCGTAGCTCGAAGAGGACTTTGTGGTCACATACACAGTGACAACGGTACTAATTTTCAAGGCGCTGCCAAGAAACTGGGGAAATATACAAAGCGGTAACAAATGTTGAATTTAACAATAATGTCTCAAATTTTCTATCCACTAAAGGCATTCAATGGCACTTTATACCACCTGCGGCACCACACTTTGGCGGTGCATGGGAGTCCGCAGTAAGAAGTATGAAACACCATCTACGGAGAACCGTTGGTCTAGCTGTCCTTAGATATGATCAACTAACTACGCTGTTAACAAGAATCGAAGCTATTCTCAACTCACGACCACTGGTCCAAGCTGACTCAGATGATCTGCCATATATCAGTCCCGGCCACTTTTTAATTGGCAGGCCCCTAAATGCTTTGCCTGAGGTTGATGTGACTCACTTAAAGACGACTGCTATTTCTTGATGGAAACTTATTCAACAACTGTCCCAATACTTTTGGTCGCGCTGGTCAAATGATTATTTGCTGTCTCTTCAACCGAAATCGAAATGGCTAAACGAAAAACCAAATCTGCAAATAAACGATGTAGTCATCCTGCGAGAAGAAAACTTGCCCCCCGCTTGCTGGAAACTTGGTCGCGTGACAGAAACCCATGCTGGTGCCGATGGGAGAATAAGAGTGGCAACTATAAAAACTGCAACTTCGACGTTTCGAAGACCTGTGACTAAATTATATCCATTGCCGAAAGATGATTGAACTTCATAAATTCTGTTCAAGGCTGGCGGAATGTTGACGATGATTCAAAAATGTTTTATTTTATTATTACGTTTACTTAAATCTGTGCAATTTATTTAATTAGTCTTAATTTGAATTTCGATACCGCCTTATTGTTTCTTAAATTTGCTAACTTTTCAATTCTGTATGCTAAACCAAAAATTAACAGTTAAATCATACGATGCATTTACTGCAAGGTGTCTCTCTTTATGTACATAAACATACATATACAGTGTATATTATACACATAAATGTAAATGACACTCTCTTGAGTGGTTCTTGCTTATTGTTTTGGTTTTTGTTATGTATTAAATTTAAAGCGATTTAACAAACATGTTAATAAATTAGTTTTTAGTCTATGTTAAAACCACGAACGAAAAGGTTCTTTCATTTTGCGCGTACACCAGGTTTTAACGTTAGGTGTGAAAACACAAAATTAAAACTAAGGAAATAATAATTACTCATACGTAATGTGAAAGCACAAAGTTAAATATTATTGGAAAGAATTTTCTCTTTGAAAATTAACTAAAAAACATTTAAGCATTTAGTAGAGATCTAAATACATTAATGTTACCATAATTAAAATGATTAAAGGCGAATTAAATAAAAAAAAATTAGAAACAGTTAAAGTTAAATTAATTAAGATCCATATTAATTTAAGCAAAAGTCAGTATTAAATTAAGTTAAAAAAATTTAATTATTAAATATGGTTTGCTATTTTGAAATCGTGGCGATAACAGTTAGTTTTGGGATCTTGAGTTTAAAATTAAAAGTATTAAGAAAATTAAAATAAGTTCATGCCATGGGATATTTTATCTTTCAGTACAGTCGCAGAACATTAAATACGCGAGTACACCGTTTGAATTAAAGACAGTATTAATTTGTGTCCGTATTTTGTTCACCTTTCTGTCAACACACAGCCTGTTACCCTGTTCAAGGAGAAAAGAGATTCACACACCTTGGCTATTTTTGAAACCTTATTCTTTGGAGATTAAAAATAAGATTGATTAGAGGTTGGGAATAGAATACCTACAGCAGCATTAATTCCGTTATTTAACTTCAAATCTAGGAATTAGTAAAATTATTCCCAATCTTTTAATGCTATAAATTATATTCTGTAATCTTACCTCTATTAGCGAAAAAAGAAAAATCCCAAATCGCTTCTTAATTTAAATTAATTTTTATACGATTTTTAATAATTTTATTCTCCTTGAAAATTTAAAAGCAAAGTTTGAATAATGAAAAATTTTTCAATTAAAATTTGATATGTAAAATATAGGCACTTTAGATTTAAAAAAAAAAAATTATAAACACAGTATTTATAATTTCTTTATTTTTTTTTATTTTTTATTATTGAATCTTTTTTATCGAAATTAACAATATGTATTCAAATCTTAATTCTTCTTGTTGTTTATTAGTTGTTTCCAGTGTAACCACTAACTGCTGTATTCAAATTTTAAGACTGTCTTCTAGTTAGGCTCAAAGTATCGGTTCTTTTTAGCCTCTGGTGACCTTCGAACTGAAGCAAACCCCGAGCGAGGTAGTTAGGGTGGACCATTAGTTTATCGATGTAACTTATTGAATATTTTTTAATTTCGTCCTGGATAGTGGGGACGCACAGTGTCGTGTTTTCATATAACGAGCGGCCATAAATAGAAGACGTTATTGTAAAGAGTTGAAATTTGGCACAAATGTTTTAATTGATAAAAGATAACAAAATTTAAAATTTCTAAATTTTCGGAGCAAGGATTCATGTCCTTCCCATATATCCTGAAAATAAAAAATGTCATAAAAGATAGACAAAGAGTTCAAACTTCATGAAATTTCGTATAGTTATTGGACTTGATACACCAAATTTGATTGACCAAATTTTATCCAAATCGGAACATGGACACGCCTAGCTGAAAAATGTCCTTTTTCATAAAATTCAAAACAGTAATAGAATAAAAATGTATTTGTTTCTTTTTCCACTTTAGTCTTAAATTTCTTTTCCAAAAAATTAATTATTTCAGTATGGGCTGCTCTGTAAGAATTATGTTTGTTTGTCAAATATTGAAAATTCTCTAATTTGTACCTTTGATGACACTGAAAAAATTAAAAAAGTTAAAATTTCGCAACGTTTCGCAAATGTCACATACTTTTTTATAATATAAATACTTGAATTAATATTATACTAAATTATAAAAAAAGGAGTTTTTATAGTTTTCTTTTAATTGCCAGGTTAACTTGCAAGTTGTAAATAATTATTACTTTCTTTTGTTCACATTCAGAACAACGGTAAAACACATACATATGATAGCTAAATGGATAAAAAAGTGCCTTACCATATTTTAGTAATATCACACTATAATATAAATGCAAATATTGCCGGCTTTATCGACAATTTATATCATATTAACCCTTTAGCATATTCGCACTATTTTAAATTTTTCTTTGCATGCTGCACATTCACCTAAAACATTCAAATTTGATTAGCTCTAACTTTAGTATATATTAACATATTTTAAAACTTATTTTTGATTATTGTTATTTGAAATCTATTTAATAAAACTGCATCAATCAAATTCTAAAATTATAAAAAATATTATTTTCATATATAGAAAAATCCAATTATGGAAATTAAAAAAATGGCTAATGGCATTTAATAAAAGACACTTTTACTAATAAGCGTAAACAAATCCCCATTTGCACTCTAATAGTATATCATTTTTTAAATCAAAATTATGTAAATCCAAAATACTTTTTGCAGTTATATTTAAAATGCTTTGGAGGGGAACTTCTGCGGATTTTTCTGTAGCAACAATATCATCAGGTATAAAATTTTTCTTTGCATTAGCAATACAGTAATATGACGGAAAACAATTTTTATGAACGGAATTTACAACAGACCTCATCATTTTATATTGTCGATATGAAAGGTTCATATCAATGTATAAAGCCACAGCTTTTTCTACAGAAATTGTTTTTTCTATACAGGGATCAACCTTCGTTGCTGCTTTCTTAATTGCCTCCGCAGAGTTGGCTGAAATTAATTTTTGTACCTTTCTTCTTTTTGACCTACTCGCAGCATTCACAATACAGTAACTAATTTAAAAAAATACAAACATCACTCAAATTTACTCCGTGTATTGGCAAATCGGTATTTAGCCAGTCACCGAACTCACACTCGAACCGGTCCCTTTTTCGGTTGCAATCGGACCACATCCGCTTTAATTTTGAATTTAAATTACATATCGTTGGTCTCATATAGAAAGGCCCTAACTCACATAAATGCAACTTTACAGTAGAAGGCAAAAACATAATAGAAATTGTATGTATCTTAATGTAAAATGGCTTCTTCAATTGCTTGTTAAACTGATATTTTTGATGCTATTGAATTAAATTTTTGCGACGAGGTGTATTTGTGGGAAATGTATTGGAATCACTAAAAAACTCAATTTCGAAAAAAATCGAGTTAGGGCCTTTCTACATGAGACCGACGATATATATTTTTCGAACGTCTTTCGCTTCCAAAGATTTCCCTATTCGAGCTCCCACAATTCCTAATAATTTTTAACTACATTTTTGTTTTCCTTTAACTCAGTCCAAGAATTAAAAAAGTCTCGCATTTTCATTTGAATCGACACTAAAAAAATAAGAATTATTTAAATTGGCGCACTTAAGCGCAGCTAAATTTTTATTTTTATAAATTAACATACTTTTTGTTATAAAATGAAAAAAAAAATTATCCCGGTAATACTTGAAAATTATTTTTTATTCACTATTATATGTTTGCTTATCACAACAAGTTTTGTTTTGTTTTATTAATATCATTCTAATAATGATGCATACACTGTTATCGACATATGTAATTAAAAATACCGTTTATATACTTAAAACATAATACAACAACTAATCTAGTACAAATTTTTTTTATTTGCCAACTAAATTCTATTATTTAACCCTATGAAGTACATGCTCATTTTTATTCCTTTTTTATACAAAATTGCAGTTATTTCAAACCACAATTTTGAAGAGCCATATCTTTAGAAAAAATTATTATTTCAATCTAATTTTTTTTACGCTTATTAGTAAAAGTGTCTTTTATTAAATGCCATTAGCCATTTTTTTAATTTCCATAATTGGATTTTTCTATTTATGGCCACGCTCACAACACTGTGGGACGTTGAGATCTCTGTGGATAATATCATTACGTATATACCATGGGGCGCAGACAATTTGTCGTAATATTCTAGACTGTCTTCTTGGAAGATTTTGGATGTTAGATGCGCATGGATGTTAGATGCATGGATGCCATATGTCCATATTGGTTTTATGATGGACTTGTATAGAAGAATTTTGTTGTCTAAAGACAAGTTTGAGTTTCCACCGAGAAGCCAATGTAGTTGAGCTGCTTTAAGTTTCATAGCCGTTATTTTCGCTTCGATATGACGAGACCAGGTCAAGCGTCTATCTATATGAATTCCCAAGTACTTTACATGGTTTTCTACCGGAACAGTGATGTTATTTATTTTTACTGCTGGGCACGTTTGTCTTCTGAGCGTGAAAGTTAAGTGAGCACATTTAGCCGGGTTAACCTTTATTCTCCATTTTTCTAGCCGTGCCTCTAGTTCATTGATGTGGGACTGCAGATTTTGCGATGCGACTTTTGGGTCATGGTTAACGCTAATAAATGCTGTGTCGTCTGCAAATGTAGAGGTATGCGTGCTCAGGTTTGTTGGCATATCCGCTGTGTATATTATATATAGAAGCGGTCCTAATATGCTGCCTTGGGGAACACCAGCAGTAATTTTCTTGAGGGGGGAGTATTTATCTTGCGACCTTACTATAAATGTTCTGCCTGTTAGATAGCTCTCCAGAAGCTTGTGAGTGTTTTGAGGAAGCATTCGTGTTATTTTGATGAGTAGCCCATCATGCCAAACTTTGTCAAATGCTTGGGAAATGTCTATAAACAGGGCTGAGCAGTATTGCTTTTTCTCAAACGCCGATCTAATAAGGGTGACAATTCTATGCACTTGTTCTATTGTACCATGTTTCGCTCTGAATCCGAACTGGTGATCCGGGATAATGTCGTGTTCATTTAGATGAGGAGTTAGATGAGGAGTTAGATGAGGAGTTATACTTAAAATGAATATTTTTTCGAAAAGCTTCGATAGGATTGATAATAAGCTTATCGGTCTGTACGACGCAACCTGGCTAGCATCTTTTCCTGGCTTGGGAGTCATAACAATTATAGACCTCTTCCATGAGGATAGGAAGTATCCAACTCTTAATATAGCGTTAAAAATGAGTAGCAAGATTCTGGAAGCAGACGATGGTAAGTTTCTTATCATTGACCCTGTAATACGGTCAATTCCGGGAGATTTTCTAATATTCACTTTTTCTATTGCAGATTTTACTTGAGTAATGTTAAATTTTAATGGATGGTTTACCTTATCAGGAATGATTGGACGACAGGAACAAGTATGTGTATCATGTGGCGTGAAAACTTTCTCAAGGTGGCCCGCGAAAGCGTTTAATTTTTCATCTTTGTTTTTGGCCCAAGTGCGCTTTTCCAGTCTTAATGGAGATTCTTGGGTTATAGGGCATTTCATATGCCGTACTGCCTTCCATAAGCTATAATTGGAGTTTTTTGTGGCATCTAGGCTGTTTAGATAGCCTTCTATTGCAGACTCGTGGTTCTGTCTCAATTTGTTGCGAAGAGTTGTCAGGCATAATTGTAGTTGGGCCTTAGTGGTTGGGGAACGACTGTTTTGCCATTGTCTTCTTAACTTCCTTTTTTCTCTGATAAGGGTCTCTATATCCGTCGATGTATTGTAAGGAGCACGTTTAATTGTCCGCTTGATTGGGGTTGCATTTCTTGCTGCAGCATCCAAGACTTCTGTAAATCGGTCGACAGCTATTTGGATGTCAGATGAATTTTTTAGGGGAATGCACTGTGATAGGTGAGAGCTCACATGCATTTTATACTTTAACCAATTTGTGTTTCTGTTTGGGTAGGAAATACAGTTTGCAGCTGCGGCGTCAGAGTTACCTTTTAAAATGAGGATTGAAGGTGAATGATCAGACGAAAGATCATAGGAGGAATTAACTAGAACCTGATCGCGCTTGATGTTTTTGATTACAGCAAAGTCAATAAGGTCTGGTAGCTTGTTGAAGTCGGTTGGCCAATAGGTAGGCTCACCACTCGATACCACATCAAAGTTATTTGCAGTTACGGTATTATATAGCTGATTACCTATAGGACTAATAAGTCTTGAGCCCCAATATGTATGTTTAGCGTTGTAGTCGCCAGCAGCAATGAATTTCTGGCCCAATGTGGAGAAGAAGTTGAGAAATTCAAGTGTAGAATGTTGTTCCTCGGGGGACAATAAACGGATGTTAACGTTAGTTTGAAATCAGTAAGATTTATAGATGTGGCCTGGATACAATCTTCTGCGAACTCTGGCAATGGTAAGTGTCTGATGTGTTTGTGCACAATTATGGCTGTGCCACCACAAGCTCGTCCGCTGGGATGTTTTGTGTCATACGTAAGGTATCCATTTACCCTAAAGCAGTTTTTATGAGTAAAGTGTGTTTCAGAGACAAGAAGTACGTCGATTTCATGCCTATGAAGAAAGTTTGCAACTTCGTGTTTATGTTGGGATAACCCGTTTGCATTCCAGAAGCATATTTTTAACTGGTTCATTTTTTGTTGAGTAGAACTTGCAGGAGCATGTTCTGGTTTCGCATCATTTCCTGAAACATGTTCTGCATAGTGGCCATGAAGTTATTCATAGTTTGAATTAAATTTTCAATTGAGGTAGGCATTTGTAGACCTTCCCTAGGAACATTATCGTACGGAGGTTGCTTTGCGTTGGAAGTACTCGGGGGATTTTTCGCATTAGGGTTTCCTTTTAGGACTTGGGCATATGATTGGTTTTGTTTGTTTGTTTGTGTAGTACTAGCAATTGAGCCAGCGGCTTGGCTGGGCGCATGTGACGGACCATATTGGGAGTGAGTTTATTTTTGAGCTAAAGCAGGTTTTAATAAATGCAAGAAGACTTTACAACCCCTATAGTTTGCCGTGTGATTTTCGCCACAGTTGCTGCATTTCTTAACATTCGGGTCAGCTTTAGAACGATTACATTCGGTGGTTTTATTAGCGTCGCCACAAACCACACATACGTGAGGCAATTTACAATATGATTTTTATGCCAATATTCCTGACAGTTTGTGCATTGGGAGGGACCCTTTCGTTTTATTGGCTCCTCAACAGTTATTCTTCTGTTGAGTAGGTAGCGCAAGTTGTATATGGGATAGTCTTGGGCTTAATCGTTCATTTAGGTGACCGGTCATTATCGTTCAGTTAAAACAAATGAACTAGTTCGTTCTTTTCGTTCACTCGGTCTTTTCTGTCAGCGGTCTTTTGTGTCAGTCGGTCTTTTGTGTCACTTGGTCTTTTGTGGCCTTCGTTTAGTCATTCACAATTGATTGAATACGGCAATGTGTTAAAAGAAACAAGTATAGCATACTTGTATGATGTTACACTCAAAATATTATGTAGGTAAATTCAAAAGATTATTAAGTTTGAATAACTGAAAATTTAATTAGAAAACGGAAAATCATTTAAAATAAAGGAATTTTATTATTCTTTAAAAATTAATAAATTTTTCTATTATTTAAAATAAAAATATACAAACTACAAAAAATACATTCAAAGGTTTTTTCAGTAAATTTTAACTCAATTTAAATTACATAATAAGATAGCTTTAACAGTATACCTGTTTATTATTATCTACCAAATCAGCGAAAAATTTTTGTTTATGTTATTTATGTGCAAATAATAAAATAATATGTAAATAATAAAATAATTTAAAATAACTTTGCATTTAAGTATTTCAGTTTTATTTTATGCATACAAAATATCTGAACATATTTATTTTTGGAACAACATGTAAAATATTTTATTAAAGAATTAGTTTTAACTTTACGGAAAATTATTTTAGTAAATGACATTCAGTTACTGTAAAACTTTTTGAGTGTACACATAAATAGAAAACAATAAACGCGAAATTCTCAGTTGATTTTTCGTTTACCAAACAACTGATTGAAAAGAAACAATACTATTAAAATGTTGTACCAGTTTACTATATTTGTTTCTTTTAACACATTGCCAGTGGAAATTTGGCACATTGTTTAGAAAATTTCATAGTACAATCTGGGCTGCCATATGTAGTGATTTCTCGCTTAACGTGGCGGTTTTAATACTTGTTTGGTGTTCTCATATTATAAATGCTTATGTGTAGTTTATAGAACACGAGCGCCTTACTCGTCCGTTCAACTAACATTTAAACAAAAACAAATTTCGAAATTTTGTTTTTGTTTTAAATGTAAGTTGAACGGACGAGTAAGGCGCTCGTGTTCTATAAACACCATATTAAGCTTCGTACAGACGATGGTCAGATCTTACAATGTTGTCATAAAAATTGCCTAAAAATGTATTGAAACTGTGTGAACATTGTAAGATGTGTAAAATTAATGCATTTGACAATGGCATCATTGTCAGGAAAATTACAACATTGTAAGATCTGACCATCGTCTGTACGAAGCTTTAGGTAACTTTATTTAAAGAGAAAGAATTACTTAAAAACTTTTCTTCCTGTTTTTCGAACTTATAATGTCATTAATCAATTTATATGATATAAAAGCATGTTGATTATCAATACACAATTTTTTTTAGATATAAAAGCTTGTCGCAAGATTTAAGTACTCGTATTTACTTCGTTTGAGAATTTTAGTAGTTAATATCAATCACATCAACGGTCAATTTCAGCAAGTTCAGTTGTAATTAACTATCCGCTATAACTGACAATAACATATTGTTAACTAGAAGTTAAATTGGTCGCAAGTTATTTAATTTACATGTTTTTCTACACAAGTAAATCTCGCGACAAGCTTTAAATCGTATAATTTATGTAACGACGTTTTAAGTTGATAGTAAAAGTTTTTAAGTTACAATATATTTTTTCTTTTCAGAGCATTTAAATAAAAGATGTTTTTTTTTAAATAATTTTTTACTTTTAACTCGCATTCGTATTCTCAGGAGGTAATTTCAGTTGATACCCATATTGAAGATTTAGAGTCACTCAGTAAGCCCTCCCATTTGATACTCATATTGTTGGAATGCATTTAAAGTAATAAGTACGCCATCTTGGGTGTTTTACCATGTTGGATGTATAATAACTTTACACAGTTAACCATGCATTTTCATCCAAACTGAACATATGTTACAAAATGTCAGCTAAATCGGTTCAAGTAATCTGCTTTAAATTTGAGTTGCAACATTTTACCCACAAACATACATTGCAAGTTAAATAAAAGCTTTTAAAATTCGTAAGTAGTTTCTTATAAACTAATTTTTTTTTATATTAACAGTCTTATGCCCGTAATTTCTACAAAAAGAAATCTAGCAGTGCATAGAAGTCAATGGTGTAAAAGCTGTCATATTTTAAATGAAAACTGAATTATAAAACATCAACGCTAAATAAATGTTGAAATAGGTAAAAATAACTGTTAGGTACGAATAAGACCAGCTTTCTTTTTTAGAAATTACGGGCATCATTCATAAACGAACGCTTAAGTAATATCTGCATTAAAAATGGGGTTTCCATAATAATTTCGTGCTCTAAAACTTGACTAAGCTTTAATAAATAAATCTGTTGACTATTGAATTTGGTTATTTATTTAAAGGTCTAATATAAAAAATAAATGAAATAAATATGTATACAATTTTCTGCTCAAATAAAAAATTTCTATTTGGCGGGTTTTATATTAAGAACAACTGGCAACGCTCATGTACATTGTAGAAAAATTGTAAATAGCAGCCAGGGTTGTCGGATTTATTTTGATCTTTTTTGCCAAATTAATTGTCCAAAATCGCCAAAGCCTTTTTTATAAATCCTAAAAAATAAATGTCTTCCTAATTGCTAAAATTTGCCAAAAATGGGAAAAAGTCGCCTTGATATATAGTATATTGTTTAATTAAAGTAAAATGTTTGTTGAACAGACAAAAGGTATAGTTTACAATAGTCTAATTGAAGCAGCAAAACGTTTTTTTGTGGTTGGTATTAAATAAATATTGGATATATAATAAAACGCTATACACTTCACCAGCAGGGCAATTCTGGGGTCTAATCACCGCACTCGATGCTATCGTTTCGAATAAACTATCGAATTTTTTTGCATACGATAGACACTGACGTATCGAATGAGAACTCGATAAATGTATTGTCGAGTTACTCAATATCAAATGCTGTTATTTCAAATTCACTACATTTCATTCGATATCGAGTTTCATGATACCAAAATAAATAATTTCGATCAATTTTGCTCGATATCGAATGCGGTGATTAGACCCCTGCTATTAACAATCATATAATTTATAACTCGTAATAACGTGCCAAGAAGTTTATATTGCACTTTATTTTGACAGCGAGTTTTAGTGGAGTTAATTATTAAAAATAACTCTTTCAACACAGACATTAACAGTTTGAATAACATGCACATAAAGAGTTCTTTAAAATGGTACGTACCGGACGTATCTTATAGCTATAAACTTTTTTCAAAAACTAATTTAAATTAGATGTAATATGTACCACCATTGAAATAGTCTTTCCAAATAACAAACGGTAAATTTGTATACGAGTCTCAAAACAAATTCATGGCTAATACTATGCTCACACTTGGGTTCTTTAACTCTGCTTAACGTTTTATTTTTTCTTAAATAATTCATAAATTTGTACAATTTTATCATTAATATGTTTAAAATAATCTTCTGATAACTTTATAAAGTATTTTTATCCATTTTTAATACTTAAAAGAAATATAAATTTGTTTGTTGGGGGTTTTTCTTAATAATCTGTCATCTTAATCATCTCAATTGTAATAACATTTTGCTTAAACACGTTTAAAAACCCAAGTGTGCACATAGCATTATCAAATTTCCAACAAAATGAGCTGGCCTAAGCAACCAGTGAAATGCGCATAGAGGCAAGCTTTCCCCCAACAATAAAAATTGGGAATTTAGCACGTCATACGAAAATCTTAAAATCTCCATATATATTAAAATCCACCAAAAATAAATCGCCATGACGCCAAATTGAAAATTAAGTCGCAAAGAAACTTGACAACCCTGATCGTATTATGAAAATGTGTAAAGCAATGAGTAAATGAAATAAGTTATATGGCATCACATATACACCACAATAGTAATGTTGTTTCTTTTCAACCAGTTGTTTGGTAAACAAGTGACCGACTGACTAAAAAGACCCAAGTGAACCATGCAAGTGACCGATTGAACGGAATTGAACGATGAAACTGAACGGCCATTCATCGTTCATCTGACTGACCCGTTCAATTGAACAAGTTCGTTCATGACCGACACAACTCTAATATGGGAACCGATGAATCAAACGATATCTCAATGCGGTGCTGTGGTTGAGGAACTTTATTCCTGTTCAAAATATTATGCACAGATTTTACCTCATACCCCTCTTGCTCTACGGCAGATTTTATATCCTCTGTAGGAACAGAACTATCTATGCCTTTTATGACAATAATCAATCCCTTAGCACTTTTTAATTGGTATGTATAGTAACTTTTATTTTCTGCGTCCAGGTGTCTTGATATAATACGAAAGTTCTTTTCTGTACTGGCTTGAATTTTGGTCTCTTGAATTTGCCCGCGTCGTATAGAAACGACGTAGAAATTATTCTTACCTACAAGTTGAGTCAACATGTTGACTATGCTATTTGATGTTTGCTCTCGCAGATAGATAGGTGGCGGTTTAACTTCTTTAGTGGCTGTCCCATTAGCTGATTCTGCTTATCCTTGTCAGGTATGGATAGTACAGAGAATCTGTTACCATTTGTTGGCAAAGAGACTACGTTAGAGCCTTTGTATTGTTTGGCCATGCGTTCCTGTTGGTTGGACCTATGGCTAGCCTTTCTCTTAGTTATTGTTATATATCTGTCCATGCCCATTTGCACTTTAGTAGTTTTTGGCACAGCTCCTGTATTTATTAATGCAAATCGTGATGTTCCAGGTTTTTGTTATTATTCCTCTGGTCAGACAATTTCACACTATGAACCACATTTACGGTCGGATCAACACACTTGCTCAGGTTGAGCACACTTGAACTCAAATTGCTGTATGGAAAACCAGTTGCGCTGGCAATTTTTGCACTTAAATAATTTTTGTTTAATTCTGGGTATCGAATGTTTTCATTGCTCACGCTCGGGGAGCTTACCACAATACATATAAGCATTTCTGCTATTTGTGCTGGGCCTACTCTCCTTATTGGGAGTATTTGTGAGGCTCATTCACAAATCTCTTCGGGCACACTAGTTATTGTTCTTTTTTTTCACCTATTACAAATATTTTTTTTTTTTTTTTCACCCACGGCAAATATTTTTTTCACTTCCAATTTTTTTATTATTTTATTTTTTTTTATTTTTGTTACTCACTGATACACGTCCGTACTCGCCACGAGCTGGTTCGCAACTCAATTTATAAATTGCCCTCACAGTATGTATAAAAGCTTTTTTTAAGTTCTTCAAATTTGTTTATAATTTTACGATAATCATTCCCATGATTAATTTGTATTGTTGTCTCGCTTATCCTACACCGCTTGATTGCTACGTAAAACGAATTTTCTGCTATCACCGAGATCATATTCTTTATTAGCTCATTTGAGTTTTGCTCCCTAAGAGATATCGGCGGAGGCTGGGACGACTTTATTACGTTTGGTGCTTCAGGAGATTCATCCTCAAGAATTGCAAAACGATTTTGGGAATTTATTCTGTCAGTTGTACCATCTTTTAAAACTTTCGGTGCCGAATCCACTGCTGAGGAGGTAGGGCTACGACCCCGTTTAAGCACTGTTATATATCTATAAATGCCAACTTGTACTGAAGGCTTTTGAGAATTTTTTACTTGAGTTACTGAGTTTTATTTAGCGGCTGTTTTAGGGTTAATTGTATCATCACTTGTTAACGTTCTTTTTGGCTTTGGCGCAACTCTTGCATTTAATAGATTTGTTATTGTATTACGATCGACCGTATTTGTAAATAGAGAGGGTGAGAGGGAACGCGTTCGATTAATTGGTTAAGCCGTTAAATATTTACTATCATCGATTTTTGTTTCGTCAACTCTCACTGTAATATAAGCATTTCTTTTGTTTTTGCATTATACGCATTCTTTTTTTTTTCATTATTTATTTATTGAATCTTCATATATTAAATATGAACTAACAATAATTAATCAAATCTTAACCTAATATTATTTTTTGTCCTGCCAGTGCCAGACAAAAATTTTGTTCATCGCGGGTTCTGTTCACTTTTATAGGTGTTTATCGCTCATCTAATTGGACAAGTGCCGCAGTGTCTCTTCTTCTTAATCGAGTGTGGCCGCTATCATTTAAAATATTTCGTGCTAGTGGGTTCGGGTGCAATTCGAGCCTTTTTAAGTATTTTACTGCATATTTCGTAATCATAGTTTTAACTAATGGAACATTGAGATCCTTGTGAATATTTGAGTTTTTAACATACCAAGGGGCAGCTGTGATTATTCGAAGTAATTTATTTTGGCGCCTTTGAATTTTTTCGATATTAGAGGCCGAGGCAGTGCCCCATAACTGAATACCATAGCACCAGATTGGCTTTAAGATGGAGTTGTAAAGAAGAAGTTTGCAGTCGAGACTAAGGACAGAGTTTCTTCCAATAAGCCAATGAATTTGGATGGCTTTTAGTTTCATTTGAGTTAATTTTGCCTCTATATGGCTTTTCCACGTTAAACGGCGATCTAGATGAATACCGAGGTATTTTACATGCGAATTTTGAGGTATTATTTGATTATTGATTTTAATAGGGGGGCATGATTCCCGACGCAAGGTGAATGTTATATGTACGCATTTTTGCTCATTGACCTCTATCCTCCATTGCTTTAACCATAGTTCGAGTTGAAATATATGATCCTGTAGGTATCGAGATGCTTCTTGACGGTTTTCGTGCACGCTCAAAAAAGCTGTATCATCAGCAAATGTTGAAGTTTGTGTGTAGTTGTTTGTTGGCATATCCGAGGTATATATTAAGTATAAAAGTGGGCCCAGGATGCTTCCCTGAGGGACTCCAGCGTCAATTTGCTGAGGAGAGCTTAAATAATCACCTTCTTTAATAATAAACTTTCGACCGACTAAGTAGCTTTCTAACAGCTTGTGTATGTTTACTGGTAAGTTAAGCTTCAATTTATGTAATAAGCCTTCATGCCAGACTTTATCGAAAGCTTGAGAAACATCGATGAAGAGAGCGGAACAATATTTTTTTTCTTCAAAGGCTTTTCTTATTGCGTTTACTATACGATGGGTTTGCTCAATTGTGCTGTGTTCTCTTCTAAAGCCGAATTGGTGGTTAGGAATACATCTATTATCATTTAAAATTGGGGTTAATTTTGACGCTAAAAGCTTCTCAAACAGCTTTGATATATTAAAAAGTAAGCTTATAGGCCTATATGACTCAACTTTTGTGTGATCCTTTCCAGGTTTAGGTATCATGGTGACTAAGGAGACCTTCCACTTTTGAGGATAGTATTCAAGGCGTAAAATAGCATTAAAAATTAAAAGAATAATTTTCTTTGCTATGCTGGGTAGCTCCAAAAGCATTTTGTTGCTGATCTTGTCAAAACCAGGAGCCATTTTGGGGTTTAAATCACAAATAGCCTTTTCGATTTCTCTTATCTCAAATCTTAGCGGAACAGCTGCTCTAGCAGCAACAGGTGGTAACTCGACCGCAATATCGTGAGATATATTTGGGGTAAATACGTTTTTTAAATGATTGACAAACAGATTTCCTTTTTCAACATCATTTCTTGCCCAACTTCCATTCAAGGTTCTTAATGGTGGTTTAGAGACAACTGGCCTTTTGAGATTTCTAGCTGCACGCCATAATGAGTAGTCTGATTGTGGGGTTGCATCAAGTTCCTTAAGATATTTTTCCAGAGAAGCCGTTTTCTTAGTCTGCAGTAACTTTCTTAGTCTTTTTGTACACTCTTTAAGTAAGTTCTTAAGTTGAGGGGATCTGTGCAATTGCCACTCTCTTCGAGCCCTCCTTTTTTCAGACAAAAGATGCTCGACATCTGTGGAATATATTTTAATAGTTTTTGTTTTTTTGGGGGCAATATTGGAATGTTGAACAGCTAGTTTCAGAAAACTGTCAAAATTGTCAATAGAGCGATCTACATAATCCGGTGTACTGAGCGGAATATTTTCTGTGCAATGGGTACTGAGATATTTTTTATATTTCAACCAATTAATTTGCGTAGCTGTCGTCGGAGGTACAATTCTATTGGGGTTCATTATAGTAACAATTGTAGGTGTGTGGTCGGAAGATAAATCTAGGGAGGCTTCAACTTGAATCGTTTCTATGGGAATGTTTTTAACCACGCCGAAATCTATGACATCTGGAATTTTTTGAAGATCAGTGGGCCAATATGTTGGTTGTCCGCTCGCTACCACATTTAAATCCATTTTAGAAATTATGTTAAATAAAACACGACCCTTTGGTGTTATAAGTCGCGACCCACAGAGGGTATGTTTAGCGTTATAATCGCCAGCGGCTAGGAAACACGGTCCTAATGATTTAAAATATTTACAATATTGGTCCTCCGATATTGAAAATCTAGGCGGGGAGTATAACGATGAAATTATTAGGTTTCTATTTAATTCCTCAACGCAAATGTTCGTTGCCTGGAGATAATCTTCACGATGATCACACATTAGGTAGTGTTTGACTCGGGCCTTTATTAAAATGGCAGAACCTCCACAAGCTCTATCTCCCGGGTCCTTGGTATCATATAGTATATAACCATTTATTTTAAACGTACTTCTTGAGGTCAAATGAGTTTCAGAAATCATCATGACATCAATTTGTTTATTTTTAAGAAAGTATTCTAATTCATTTTTATGTTGGCGGATGCCGTTTGCGTTCCAAAAACAAATGTTTAAACAGTTCATGGTTTGTTAAGTACAGCTTGCAATAACATCGATTGCATTCTAAGCATTTCCTGCATCATATTACCCATTGTGTTCGTAAAATTATTTACTGTTTGCACTAATGTTTCCATTGTTTTTTCTAAACGACTTAAATTAGAAAATTGAGTTTCATCATTACTTGGCGAGGCACCTTGCATTGGCTCATGGTTTGATTTTAGGACGTTAGCGTAAGAGGTTCTGTTATTACTAGGCTGGGGGGCTTGAAATGCATTTGTGTTAACCTGATTTGTTACCTGCATTTGAGGGGGATTAGTTTTCGGTCCGACCGACTGCTTGACGATAGTATATACAGGGCATCCTCTATAATTGGCAGTGTGATTACCGCCACAGTTGCTACATTTTTTTACGTTGGGGTCGGTTTTAGACTTGTCGCAAAGAACTGTTCCATGTAATTCACCACATACTACGCAAACAGGGGCTAAGTAGCAGTATGCCTTAGTATGGCCAAATTCCTGGCAGTTTAGACATTGAACAGGACCATTTCTTTTGTGAGGCTCCTCAATAGTTACCCTTCTGTACAGAATATATTTTAAATTATAAATTGGATGCGTTTCATTTTTTTTGAGCTTAACGTCGCCGGGTTCAAGCTCCACTCGAAATAGTGGTTGGGGATTTTTTCCCTATTTTTGATATTTGTTACGTTTTTGATTTTAAAGCCCTTCTCTTCCAAAAAAGCTTTAATTTCCCCTGGGTCTACGCATGAGTCTATGCCCTTGATTACTACCTGAAGACCTTTACTGCTCTTCAGTTGATACGTATAAAAGTTTTTATTCAGAGTCTCAAATCTTGTAATTACCTTTCGAAAATCATCCTCGTGATTCACCTGTATTTTAGTCTCGTTAATGATACCGCGCTTTATTGCAGCTACATAAAAGGAATTTTCACCTATCACCGAAATTAAACTTTTTATTAACTCATTAGAGTTTTGCTCTCTAAGGTATATCGGGGGTGGCTTAGACGATTTAATGACGTTTGGTGCTTCAGAGGATTCATCCTCCAGAATCGCGAAACGATTTTGTGTATTTATTTTATCAAAAGATGGTACTTTTGAGGCCGAAGCAACTGCTGCAGAGGTAGGGCTTCGTCCCCGTTTAAGCACTGTTATGTACCTGTCCATACCAACTTGTACTGTAGGCTTTTGACAACTTTTTACAGGGGGGTTTTCCATTGCATTTGTGTTTAAGTTCATGGTATCATTGCCCACTAAATTTGTTTTTGACGTCACGGCAATACTTGCTGGCCTGGCAACACTTGTCACCAAATCTTGTTGAAGTTTTTTTAATGAGTCACTATCCACCGTTTGTGTAAATACCGAGGGTGAGAGGGAACGTGTTCGAGTAATTGGCTTAGCCGTTAGGTAGTTAATATTGTTTTGTTTTGTTTTATTTATTTCTGCATTATTTTCATTTGCATTAACTAAAACGTAAACGTTTCTTTCATTTTGTCTTAGTGTTGTTTCACTGTTTGTACTCATGCAAAGAGTTGTTTTTGTTTTTCACCGTTTTGCTTTGCTTTAATATTTTTATTATTTATTGTATTTTACAACAACAAAAGAAAAACCAGAATTTAAATGTTTTGTTCAGAATATGTATACACATGTATGAACATTCATACGTACATATATATTTTTACTGATTTATTTTATTTAATTTGATCGTTTTAAATTGTTCACTATTATGTTAAATAATTTAATTAACAAAATATATTATTTTGTTTTTTTTTAAGCGTCCATTCGCTGCTTAGATTACAAAATCAAATGTGATTAATTAATAGTTCAAATCGTATGCGGGGCTAAAATACACGTCTGTATCACAACAAAGCACAAACCGAACTGATTATACGCATTCATAAGAGTTTATTTTTATTTTATTTTACTGTTGTTTAATTGTGCTCTTCTTTTTATTTGTTGTTTAAAAAATCCCGATAATAAAAAAAACAAGAAATGATTTTGCTTAAAAGAATGTATGTTTTTGTGTACATCAGTGAAGGGCACACACATACTATCACATTTATGCTTGTGTTGACGAAATAACAACAAAGCAACCCTGCAAATAATAGGACCAGTCCAAACACGCGTGTAAAGAGTAGTCCACAAGGGACCAGGACTAGTCCAAAAGTAACCCAAACAAATGGAAAAAACCTGGTCTATTTAACATTACGATGTCCTAGGACTACTAAGGAGTAGTTTTAAAACTACTCCATGGTATACTCAAGAGGATTAGTTTTGAATTCGTTAAAAAACGAAAGCATGTCGTTAAAAAACGAAGACATGTCTCACTACAAACACTTTTTAACAATGACATGGTCCATGCTTGCATTACATCGGACCAGTCCATGGAGTAGTCCATTTAATCAAAATGGACCAGGTGGTCCAATTTTATTTGCTGGGAACAGCCAAACGTACATTGTCACAGCCACACAAAGAAGTTTATAGTGTACATGTGTCGACGTCGCACAAGCAGCATTTTTATTCCTATGCACGCGTACATAGGATTTGCAAATGTGCTCGTCACTGGTGTACATATGTACACATATTTTTTAATTGTAATTTTTAATATTTTTGTTATTGATGCTTATGTTCACTAATTATTAATTATTTCAAAGCGTCCATTCGCTGATAGGTATTATACCTATTATTTTTTTAAAAAATAATATTAAATTATAAAAACTTATTTATATTAAAAGAAAAAACCGTATGCCGAGTTAAAAAAAAAAAACGTCTTCATTCAACGAGCACGAGGTAGCTTTCGATTCATCGCTCCTAAGATCAAAAAATTTGGTTCATCCTATTTACAACTTGAGATACCTCCTAAGTAAGAGAATAACAGTAGAGGAGCCATTAAAACGCAAGGGTCCCACTCACTGCACCAATTGTCAGGAATACGGGCACACAAAATCGTATTGCATGCTACCTCACGTATGTGTGGTTTGTTTTGACGCTCATAAAACTTCGGAATGCAATCACTCCAAAGTTGACCCAAAGGTAAGGAAATGCAGTAACTGTGGTGAAAATCACACAGCTAACTATCCAAAAATATGCGCAGTCCCAATATTGTCCACCTTATGCGTCCAGCTTTCATGCGGGGTCTTATGCTAACTCTATACAAACCTATATACTATATGACCAAGTCCTGAAAGAAAACTCCCACGGACATAATCCTGCGAAAGTAGCTAACGCAAACCAACCTTATCGACTTTTCCGTAATTAAAAACATCAAGCGCGATCTATTACTAATTAGTTCCTCACACGATTTATCGTATTATCCTATCCAAACAAAAACACAAATTGGTTGAAGTAACAAATGTATGTGAGCTCTCATCTATCTCAGAGCATTTCCATAAAAAGTTCATCTGACATCCAAACAGCTGTCGCCCGACTTACGTATGTCTTAGATTCTGCTGCAAGCAATGCAGCCCCAATCAAGCGTACAATAAAGCGTAAATGGAAGGCTATCTAAACAGCCTAGATGCCACAAAAACTACAATTACAGCTTATGGAAGGCTGTAAGACATATGCAATGCCCTATAACCCACGAATCTCCACTAAGACTGGAAAACCGTACCTGGGCTAAAAACACAAATGAAAAAATAAACGCCTTTGCAAGCCACTTGGAGAAAGTGTTCACGCCCCATGATGCTCATATTTGTTCCTGTCGCCCAATTATTCCTGATACAGTAAAAGATCCAAAAAAATTTAAATTAACTCATGTAAAATCAGCGATAGA
This sequence comes from Pollenia angustigena, assembly GCA_930367215.1. Classification (NCBI taxonomy): domain Eukaryota; kingdom Metazoa; phylum Arthropoda; class Insecta; order Diptera; family Polleniidae; genus Pollenia; species Pollenia angustigena. The sequence goes on from OV884060.1 coordinate 88,105,716, forward strand.
AAATGTCAACATTAAAAAATCTCCTACGTCTGCTCCTGCGATATTACGAGTTGGCTATTTCCTATCTTCTTGGAAGACCTCTACAATTATTATGACTCCTAAGTCAGGAAAACACGCTGGTCAAATAACGTCGTATAGACCCATCAGCCTAATATCAATATTATCAAGGCTATTCGAAAAAAATATTCCTTTTAAGTATAACTCCCTATCTTACTGAACACGCAATCATTTCGGATCATCAGTTCGGATTTCGAGCAAGGCATGGGACAATCGAACAAGTGCATAGAATTGTTACCCAAATTAGGTCAGCGTTTTGTAGTGAACGTTTAGGCACAAATATTGAAAAATTAAAAACAAATAATATTTTTTTACTATCAACTTCTAACATCTTTTCACAGCTTGTATTGATTTTTACAAAAACTGGGGATTATGTTTAATAATTGTATAATTATATGTTTCCCAAATTTTGCACTGGTACCACCAAAATGTTAAATTTGATATGGTTAGTAACCCTACGACTGTTGCTTATAAACAAAGATACTTTGTTGTTGTTTTTTCTTTGGTATCGAGCATTTCGCTCATGTTTATAAACATTTATTAATATGGTGGTTATCAACATTTGTAAATAAACACGAATAAACGTTCTCTTAAGTTAAAATGTTATATATAACTATATAGTAAAATAGTATTAATTGCTACTCAATCAATTTTTTTTTGTGAATGAAGTATAGAAGTAAATAATTAACGAACAATTTACATTCACCTTATAAGTTATAATTTAAATAATTTTCATTCCTAAAACAAAATCAGTGGCATCTCAATAACTAAGTTGTGTTTAGTTGGAATTACAAGTGATATGGGTACGAGTAATTGATACAAATTTAGCAAACTACGCAGAAACTCTAACATTGTAAATTTTACAGCGTTTCTTCCTAAAAAAACTTTCAGGCATTCGGTCATTTCATTTTGGGTTATTGAAAGGTATACACGTTGTAATAAAATTAAAAAAAAAAAAAAAGTAAAAGTTAAATACAGAGCAAAGTTCAATTGAAAAGCATATGCTATTAAAATATTACCATAACCTAAATTTGGATTTGTAAGAAAAAAAGGTACATTAATTATATTAGTTAATTTACATTTTAATTGAATATTCTTTATTGCGTATGCAATTTAGGATTTCAATAAAAACAGGCAGTGCCCAAAGTGTGTTCGAGGTTTTTCTATTGCGGAGCTAATAAAGGTTGCATTGATAATTTCTTATAAAATTTAAGAATTACCCTGTATTTCCACTACAACTTCAATTTGCTTGGAACAGCTCAGATTTTTTTTTTTAAACTTCCCAAGTCCTTAATTATTATAATATCCTGGAATAAGGACAAAACTAAGAATTCCAACACTGGCTGGTAAGAATTGATTCCCAAAAATTAAATTTTGCATTATTCCTGCGAATTCTAAAGTATTTTTTTTATATACTAGGTCTATTTACGTTTGACTAAATGATAGCCAACTATTAAATTTTAATTAAAATTTATATATTTTCGTATAAGAAAGTACCGCATTTGTTTCCACTAAACTGGGTGACATAACCTTAAAACTTAAAGTTTCTTTGGTAAAAAAATTTTCATGCAAATCTAAATTACAATTTCTACGTTTACTCACATTTTCCCCTGCAAAAAAAAAAAAATAAATAAATCTTAAGTATTCACATATCTTGAGATTACTTAAGTTAAAATTACTTAATTAGCTTTTATAAATTTTCAAAATTGTTTAAAGTTTAAATTATACTTCAATATTCTACATTATTGTAGAAATAGGATACTTATAATAATGAATTATCTCCCATGTATCACAAAAATTTCCTTAACCTAATTTACAACACAGTTTAGAATTAATCTTAAATTCTTAAGGGACACCCTTAACCTCATTTTTTTTAAATTTTTTTTGGTTACTATAAATACTATGTATTAATTACTACGTACTCTATTTTTATTATACGTATATGCAAGAATTTTGATATCATTCATAACTACTATCATTTAGTCAAAGAAAAATTCATTGATAAATAAACCGATCCAGAGGCCTCTGCGACTGCGACTTAAAATGGTGAGTGAAATAAAACATTTTTAATTTACTCTTTTTTTCTTGCATATATTAATTACTTTGAAAAAAAAAAAAATAACACAAAGAGTTTAGAATAAATGATTAAGCAAAAGGAACATTAATATTGTAAAATTTAAGAGATCCTCAATTTAGTAATTTTCTTTTTGTTTTGCTTTGCCTTTATTTTTGTTGTTATTTTATTAATGCTCCTATTGCTTTATTAGGTAATCTTTATTAAATAAATAGAGCGTCATTGCTATATACATACATAGTTTATTTTATGCATTCCATAAAATAATACATAGTTTAGCTTAGGTATTACATATTTAAATTAATATTTCATTTGTTTTCTTTATACAATATTTGTTATGTATCAACCATAAACTTTGAATTGAATTACTTTATCTGTCGAGTTACATTCTTTTGTTGCTAAAACTGGATAAGTAACTAAATACATATTTTTCTAAAAGTAAAAGATAAAATTTTTTAAAACTAGTAAATTATCTAATAGTGACTAAGTATTAATGGGATAAATAAATAGTGAATTTATTCATAATGAATTGTTAAGCTTCAAACTGTTTTCTTTCATGGTGTAATAGGTTAGATTGATCTAATTTTTTTTTGGGATCTTGCTAAACATTTTAGGTGCCAGTAGGATCATGGACTGGGTGGGTAACGAGGCACACGATTCCAAATAACAACAGGAATCGAACATAGGTACAACCAATACTTTGATCTTGATTTTCCTTCCAGTTATAACCATAGTTATGGGGCTAGTTTTTATTTGTATTATACATGGTTAGGTACATTAATTTTAGAGTTATTTCATTTCTTAAACTAGGGAGTCTTTAATAAAATGTTTTTATGTGAACCAGGACGAAGGATAGAAAAGACACGAACCCCACCAAACCCGACTAAAGCTAGCTTAAAATGGCTCCCACAGTCTTTCTATTACTTAGATCTAAGCAAGGTTTTCTCGCTTGTTTTTTTTCTGAAAGTAGAGAACCTTAAAGCGAAATTGCTTTTAGCTATTTTGCAAAATTAATAAAAGGAGAATATTACATAAAATGGCGCCCAACGTGGGGCCGAATGTGTTCCAAATTTTTGGTTCATTTTCGGTTCTGTTTTTTTTTTTTTTTGTTGTATAATTTAATAATTAAATTTCATTTAAGACTAAGTGTTCAACATGTTTTGCATTTAGGAATCTTCTGTTTGAATAATTATTTATGTATTTCAGGAATTTAGGGGCTTGAGGTTTGAGCCATCTAACCGTTTTACCAATTAATAGTACTTTCAATGGTTGACAAATAGATCCGAAATTAGTTTTTCACTTGGGAAATTCTTTGTAACATATTATATTTATAACTTATTTACTGGGATACCTGCACCTTCTATATAATGAGACTATGTTAAAAGGCACCATGCCATATCACATCTCTTATCTAGCAGTGAATAAAAAAAAAAAAACGAAAACCTTATTGCAGGGAGTATGTAGGTTATGATAATTTTATTATATAAAGAATTCCATAGACCGTTTTGATATCAAGTATTGGTTATATACCGCTATAAATTATTTTTTCAATCTAACTTAAATATTACCATTGAAAGAAAACAAATCTTTTAGAAAATTATTTACATACTTTCGATTGTACGATTTTTTTTTTGTTTGGCCTTTATCAATATAATAATTATTTTACTACAAATTGTGCTTTCCTGCATTGGGGAACTTTACGATTATAATAAACAGCTATTTATTGTTGACTTTTGCTTTAACTATTTAAAACATTTAGTTTTGATAATGTCCTTGGAACGTTCACCTCCACAGGCATCAAATATGACGCAGAGTCAATTTCCGGCAATATCATTGGGTGCTGCATTACCTCAACCTCCAATTATAGCATCTGCGTCAAATGAGCAGTGTTACATATGTAGTGATCGCCTTGACGGCAAGGTAGAATGTTTGATAATAGTTAGTTGTAACCACGTTTTTCATAGACCATGTATAGAAAATTATCTTTCCAATGACAGTGAATGTCCAAACTGTAAGTTATCTTGCCAGTTATCAGATTTAAGGCAGATTTGTTTTCCGGGAAAACCCCTGAAGTCTACGTTAAGACGTGGTGGACCTACAAAACAGTACCATACCCGTAGTTTCTCTAGAAATCTTTTTAATGACCCACAATCACCATCGATTAATATAACTAGTAACACAGTTACTACTGGCATATCAAATCCTCCTAGAACGAGTGAAAATATATCGCAACAGTTATCGGAAGATATCCTTTCCCATACGGAAATAAATAATATGCCAAATGTATCTCAAACGGCGAGAATCGAATATAGGGAAATAAATAGAATGATTGAGAACAGCGTAGCGAGGATTCTACAAAACCTCAACCTGGCACAAATAAGCTCTCAACGAAATCCTTCCCATAATTTTAACAGAAACGTACCGAATGGGTATAATTCACAGGGAATAAACTCTTCTCAACCGAATCAAATTAACTCTGATCAATTAGGCAACTCGGCTTCTTCATTTTCTTCCAATTTTTCTAATTATCAAAACGACAAGATAACCTCAATAATTCAAAATTGGGGATTAAAGTTTGATGGCACATCAACTGGCTTAACAGTTGAAGAATTTTTATATCGTTTGAAATCGTTAACTATCGACAATTTTCAAGGCGATTTTAATGTTATCTGCAAAAATCTTCATATTCTGCTTACCGGTAAAGCAAGAGAATGGTTTTGGCGATATCGTAAACAGGTCGAACTTATTAACTGGAATGATTTCAATGAAGCAATTCGCTTCCAATACAAAGATTTCAAGTCGTCATTTGATATTCGTGAAGAGATCAGAAATCGCAAACAAAAGCCTAGCGAAACTTTTGACATGTTTTACGAATCTATTTCGTCCATAATGGATAGATTACCAACACCTCTTAGTGAGATGGAATTGATAGAAATAATAACTCGAAACTTAAGGCCAGAGATAAGGCATGAGTTACTGTATATCCCCATTCATTCAATTCCACATCTCAGAAAACTGGTTCAAATGAGAGAATGTTTACTTAATGATGAGTATATACGCAGAAATTTGTCTACAAGACAAAATAATCAATTTCCGCCCAGACGTAATATAGCTGAAGTCGTTTTTGATCAGGAAAGGCAAACACCACTAGAAATAGTAGATGAACAGTCGGTAGATGCTGTTCAAAGGGAAGAAATTACTCGCTGCTGGAACTGTGACCAGCGTGGACATTATTACCAAGACTGCCTTGAAGAACGAACTGTCTTTTGTTATGGCTGTGGTGCTAAAAGCACATATCGACCACAATGTCCTAAATGTACTGCTAAAAAGGCATCAAAAAACTTCAAGAGCATTGTCCCAAAGGACCAATAAATAATTTAAATTTGACCGCAAATAAAAACTTGAATTCTGATAAAAATAACCCAATTGTCGATGAGAATTTATCTACAAAAACTTTAAATTCTGAAGTAGAAAGTAAAAATGATCTCTGCAAGTATACAATTTTAAAACGTGATAATACCGTATTGAATAATAATCAGCATGATATTTCCAAATTAATTTACCCAAAAACCTTATTTCATAAAAAGTGGGAACTATACATTTCTAAACGAAATGAAATTTTTAATGACTCTTCAATATTTGTAATAAATCGCAAGCGTTCTAAGCGATCTACTATTAGGCTTAGAAATTATTACAAGCACAAAAAATTCGGTTCGAAACTATTGGTATCAGCCATAGTAAATAGTCCTAGCGATGGGCGGTTTTACGCTAAAGTTTTTTTTCTGAAATACGCCGAATATGGCTTAATAGATACAGGAGCTAGCATAAGTTGTATAGGCGCTGACTTGGCACTAGAAAGTTTTTCAAAAAATCCAAACTTTTGCAAATGCAAGACAATTGTAAAAACTGCTGATGGCAGGGAACAGAAGGTTAAAGGCTGGCTTCAAGTTGCCATCAAATTTAAGAATATTACGCACAATATAAATCTTTTCATTATTCCTACTATCTCGCAAAGACTTTTGCTTGGTATCGATTTTTGTAAGCAGTTTAATTTATTACCTGATATAACAGATTCGGTAGATCTAGTGGACACATATGTTCATGGTCTAGAATTTTCCGATTCAACTCATAATTCTTTGTCCGAAAAATTAGAAACTTCTCGTAGTCCGTCTGATTCTTTGAGTAAAGGTGATTCTAATAATGATGATTTTTCTTATAAACTGACCTCAACTCAGCAGCAACAGCTTAAGGCGGTGGTTTCCGTTTTTCCAAATTTTGAGCAAAAAGGCTTAGGGAGAACCTCTTTGATTCGACATGAGATTGATGTTCAGAATGCAAAGCCTATTAAACAGAGATTTTACCCCGTATCTCCAGCGGTGGAAAAACTAATGAATAACGAGATAGATCGTATGTTGTCTTTAGGGGTAATAGAACCATCAACATCACCATGGAGCTCTCCTATGAGGCTCGTGGTTAAGCCTAATAAAATTCGCCTCTGCCTGGACGCTAGAAAGGTAAATTCACTTACCAAGAAGGATGCTTATCCATTACCTTCTATTGAAGGTATTTTTTCTCGTCTTCCTAAGGCCAATATTATTTCTAAGCTCGATCTAAAAGATGCTTATTGGCAGATCGGCTTAACGGATGAGGCTAAGGCTATAACAGCGTTCACAGTACCTGGAAGGCCATTATACCAATTTGTGGTAATGCCTTTCGGGCTGTGCAATGCCCCTCAAACTATGTGTCGTCTTATGGACCAGATCATCCCACCGGATCTTAAAAATAATGTTTTCGGATATTTAGATGACTTAGTCGTTGTTTCGGAAAATTTTGAAAATCATATGGAAATTCTCTTACGAATTGCTGGACAATTTAGAAGAGCAAATTTAACTTTAAATATTACCAAAAGTCATTTTTGCGTGACTAGGGTTAAATATTTAGGTTACGTAATAGGCGATGGGGGAATTACCACAGACCCCGATAAAGTCAGTGCTATTGTTAATTGGCCAGTACCTATAAACTTGAGACAAGTCCGTGGATTCTTAGGAATAGCGGGTTGGTACAGAAGATTTATTGAAAATTTTTCTACAATAGTCTTCCCCATTACTGAGACTCTTTCCTCTAAGAAAAAGTTTGTTTGGACTCCAGAGGCCCAAGTTTCATTTGATAAAATAAAATTACTTTTGACTTCAGCGCCAGTACTAATTAATCCCGACTTCGAAAAGAAATTTTTTGTTCATTGCGATGCCAGTGATTATGGTATTGGAGCTGTCTTAATACAGTTAGATGAACACGGACAGGAGAGGCCTATTGCGTATATGAGTAAGAAACTGAATTCTGCACAACGTAACTACAGTGTTACGGAACGAGAATGTCTAGCAGCTTTAGAGGCCATCCAACGATTTAGATGCTACCTGGAGTTACAGGAATTTGAAGTAATTACGGATCATGCTAGTCTGGTGTGGTTAATGCGGCAGCCAAATTTAAGTGGAAGATTGGCAAGATGGGCTCTAAAGTTGCAAGCATTTAAGTTTACTATAACACATCGTAAAGGCAAGGACAATATCGTTCCGGATGCATTATCCAGAATCCCCAGTGATGAAATCGCATCCATGGAAAGTTATCTTTCTAAAATCGATTTGTCATCACCCCATTTTAAAGATAAAGATTACGAAGATCTAAAAAATAGAGTCAGTACCGATCATCCTAAATATCCGGATATTAAGGTAGTTGATGAATTTGTCTATATAAGAACAAAACCTTATGACGGTGTATATGAAAATGAGGAAAAATCTTGGAAACTCTGGATACCGATTAATATGCGTAACAACCTAATTGCAAACCATCATAATCCCGTAAACGCGTCGCATGGGGGAATGGGTAAAACACTTGAGTTACTTAGAAGATTTTTTTTCTGGCCTGGTATGTCGAAGGATGTCCGCGGCTTTGTTAGAAATTGTGAAGTGTGCAAAGCGACAAAATCCCCAAATTTTGTAATGAAGCCCGATATGGGTAAGCAAATAATTTCTGAGCGGCCATTTCAAAGACTTTATGTGGATTTATTGGGACCATACCCCAGAAGTAAGTCCGGCCATACGGGATTGTTAATAGTATTAGATCATCTTTCTAAATTTCACTGGCTACACCCTTTGCGAAAATTTACATCAACTGCAATTCGAGAATTTCTGGAAAAAGAAATTTTTCATGTTTATGGTGTCCCTGAGGTTGTTGTTAGCGACAATGGCTCTCAATTTAAGGCGAATGATCTTAATGCCTTCTTTACATCATTGGGAATCACTCATATATATACAGCGTTTTATTCGCCACGGTCAAATGCTTCAGAGCGTGTAAATCGTTCTCTGATTGCTGGCATTAGAGCTTATCTGAAGGGTGACCATACCAGATGGGATGAAAATTTAAGCGCCGTTAGCTGTGCTCTGCGGAATTCAAAACATAGTGCAATTCACATATCCCCATATCACGCCCTCTTTGGGTTTGATATGATAACACATGGCACAACCTATGCACTTTTGAGAAAAATTAAACTGTTAGATGAGTCTTCTTATAATCTCGCTAGGGATGATAGCCTACAAATTATGAGACATGATTTGCAGAAACACATTAAAAGGGCATATGAGCATAACAGAGATTACTATAACCTTAGAACCAGACCGCAATCTTACCAAGTAGGACAGGAAGTGTGGAGAAGAAATTTTGTGCAGAGCAGTTTTGAGAAACGCTTTAATGCTAAATTTGCTCCGCTTTTCGTTAAAGCCAAAGTTAGAGAAAAACTCGGTTCACATTATTACAAATTAGAAGATATGTTTGGAAAATTAATCGGAACATTTCATGCGAAAGACATTAAGGTCTAATCGTTCTTTCTTCAGTTAATATTGTAACTTCAAAGAGTCAATATTACTTGGTTTTGTAGTGAACGTTTAGGCACAAATATTGAAAAATTAAAAACAAATAATATTTTTTTACTATCAACTTCTAAAATCTTTTCACAGCTTGTATTGATTTTTACAAAAACTGGGGATTATGTTTAATAATTGTATAATTATATGTTTCCCAAATTTTGCACTGGTACCACCAAAATGTTAAATTTGATATGGTTAGTAACCCTACGACTGTTGCTTATAAACAAAGATACTTTGTTGTTGTTTTTTCTTTGGTATCGAGCATTTCGCTCATGTTTATAAACATTTATTAATATGCATTCCCATATTAATTTTTCGGGTGGTTATCAACATTTGTAAATAAACACGAATAAACGTTCTCTTAAGTTAAAATGTTATATATAACTATATAGTAAAATAGTATTAATTGCTACTCAATCAATTTTTTTTTTGTGAATGAAGTATAGAAGTAAATAATTAACGAACAATTTACATTCACCTTATAAGTTATAATTTAAATAATTTTCATTCCTAAAACAAAATCAGTGGCATCTCAATAACTAAGTTGTGTTTAGTTGGAATTACAAGTGATATGGGTACGAGTAATTGATACAAATTTAGCAAACTACGCAGAAACTCTAACATTGTAAATTTTACAGCGTTTCTTCATAAAAAAACTTTCAGGCAATCGGTCATTTCATTTTGGGTTATTGAAAGGTATACACGTTGTAATAAAATTAAAAAAAAAAAAAAAGTAAAAGTTAAATACAGAGCAAAGTTCAATTGAAAAGCATATGCTATTAAAATATTACCATAACCTAAATTTGGATTTGTAAGAAAAAAAGGTATATTAATTATATTAGTTAATTTACATTTTAATTGAATATTCTTTATTGCGTATGCAATTTAGGATTTCAATAAAAACAGGCAGTGCCCAAAGTGTGTTCGAGGTTTTTCTATTGCGGAGCTAATAAAGGTTGCATTGATAATTTCTTATAAAATTTAAGAATTACCCTGTATTTCCACTACAACTTCAATTTGCTTGGAACAGCTCAGATTTTTTTTTTAAACTTCCCAAGTCCTTAATTATTATAATATCCTGGAATAAGGACAAAACTAAGAATTCCAACACTGGCTGGTAAGAATTGATTCCCAAAAATTAAATTTTGCATTATTCCTGCGAATTCTAAAGTATTTTTTTTATATACTAGGTCTATCTACGTTTGACTAAATGATAGCCAGCCATTAAATTTTAATTAAAATTTATATATTTTCGTATAAGAAAGTACCGCATTTGTTTCCACTAAACTGGGTGACATAACCTTAAAACTTAAAGTTTCTTTGGTAAAGAAATTTTAGTGCAAATCTAAATTACAATTTCTACGTTTACTCACATTTTCCCCTGCAAAAAAAAAAAATAAATAAATCTTAAGTATTCACATATCTTGAGATTACTTAAGTTAAAATTACTTAATTAGCTTTTATAAATTTTCAAAATTGTTTAAAGTTTAAATTATACTTCAATATTCTACATTATTGTAGAAATAGGATACTTATAATAATGAATTATCTCCCATGTATCACAAAAATTTCCTTAACCTAATTTACAACACAGTTTAGAATTAATCTTAAATTCTTAAGGGACACCCTTAACCTCATTTTTTTTAAATTTTTTTTGGTTACTATAAATACTATGTATTAATTACTACGTACTCTATTTTTATTATACGTATGTATATGCAAGAATTTTGATATCATTCATAACTACTATCATTTAGTCAAAGAAAAATTCATTGATAAATAAACCGATCCAGAGGCCTCTGCGACTGCGACTTAAAATGGTGAGTGAAATAAAACATTTTTAATTTACTCTTTTTTTCTTGCATATATTAATTACTTTGAAAAAAAAAAAAAATAACACAAAGAGTTTAGAATAAATGATTAAGCAAAAGGAACATTAATATTGTAAAATTTAAGAGATCCTCAATTTAGTAATTTTCTTTTTGTTTTGCTTTGCCTTTATTTTTGTTGTTATTTTATTAATGCTCCTATTGCTTAATTAGGTAATCTTTATTAAATAAATAGAGCGTCATTGCTATATACATACATAGTTTATATTATGCATTCCATAAAATAATACATAGTTTAGCTTAGGTATTACATATTTAAATTAATATTTCATTTGTTTTCTTTATACAATATTTGTTATGTATCAACTAAAGGGCTGCAAGAATACATTCATTTGTTTATTACACACAAGCATTCCAATATTCATTCAAATATTTAAATAGTTAAGTACTGGTTTACAGAGTTTAAGAGTTAAAACATAAAAGAGAGTGTAGTCTGTGTTTTACTTTATCACAACAAAGGCACACATTCTATTTACTCTTTTTCTTTGAATATTTATTTACTCAATTTGAAAATGCAAACACACACAAGTATATGGTAACAGTTACCTGTGTGCAAGAAATACTACATAGTAAAATTAGTACTTATGTTTATTCTCATTACGAATATATCTCTATCAAACAGAATTTTGCAACAAAAATTATAAAAATTGGATTAAAAGTATATTAAAAAGGACTTTAAAATTCTTGCGTTTTACGTTTTCGATTTCCATAACAAAAGTTGCTAGTAATAATATTAATGTATTCATGTTATGAGTAAAACATTCAAATAATATTATATTCGAAACTTATACACATTTTATTATGTCTGTTTTATTTGAATGTGGTAGTATTTGTTTCTGTTTAAATACAGTTGTTTTCTTTTCTCTTTTGCCTTGTGTGTTTATTCATTTGTTTTTTTAACATAAAATGTAAAGCACTGCGTACTTAAATCGTTTGTTGTACTTAACTTTACCTACTTAAAAAACAAATGAATGTATTCATATGCCTTTTAAATGTAGTCATGCAGACCTTTAGTATCAACCATAAACTTTGAATTGAATTACTTTATCTGTCGAGTTACATTCTTTTGTTGCTAAAACTGGATAAGTAACTAAATACATATTTTTCTAAAAGTAAAAGATAAAATTTTTTAAAACTAGTAAATTATCTAATAGTGACTAAGTATTAATGGGATAAATAAATAGTGAATTTATTCATAATGAATTGTTAAGCTTCAAACTGTTTTCGTTCATGGTGTAATAGGTTAGATTGATCTAATTTTTTTTTGGGATCTTGCTAAACATTTTAGGTGCCAGTAGGATCATGGACTGGGTGGGTAACGAGGCACACGATTCCAAATAACAACAGGAATCGAACATAGGTACAACCAATACTTTGATCTTGATTTTCCTTCCAGTTACAACCATAGTTATGGGGCTAGTTTTTATTTGTATTATACATGGTTAGGTACATTAATTTTAGAGTTATTTCATTTCTTAAACTAGGGAGTCTTTAATAAAATGTTTTTATGTGAACCAGGACTAAGGATAGAAAAGACACGAACCCCACCAAACCCGACTAAAGCTAGCTTAAAATGGCTCCCACAGTCTTTCTATTACTTAGATCTAAGCAAGGTTTTCTCGCTTGTTTTTTTTCTGAAAGTAGGGAACCTTAAAGCGAAATTGCTTTTAGCTATTTTGCAAAAATAATAAAAGGAGAATATTACAGTTTGAGAGAAAGGAATATTGCTTAGCACTGTTTATAGACATTTCCCAAACATTCGACAAAGTATGGCATGATGGGCTGCTCATTAAAATAACACGAATGCTTCCACAAAACACTCACAAACTCCTTGAGAGCTATTTAACTGACAGAACATTAACGGTAAGATCAAAAAACAAGTACTCCCCCACTAAGAAAATATTTGCTGGTGTCCCTCAAGGCAGCATATTAGGGCCGTTTCAGTATATAATATATACAACTGATATGCTAACAAGCCCGAGCAGTCATACTTCTGCGTTTGCAGACGACACAGCATTTATTAGTGTTAATCAGGACCCCAAAGTTGCATCGCAGCATTTACAGTCCCACATCAATGAACTAGAGGCCAAGCTAGAAAAATGGAAAAAAAATGTTAACCCGGCTTAATGTACTCACTTAACTTTCACGCTCAGAAGACAAACGTGCCCAACTGAACAAATAAATAACATCACTGTTCCGGTAGAAAACCATGCTAAGTACTTGCGAATTCATATAGATAGACGCTTGACCTGGTCTCGTCATATTGAAGTGAAAATAACGGCTATGAAACTTAAAGCAGCTCAACTACATTGGCTAATCGGTCGAAACTCAAACTTATCCTTAGAGAACAAAGTTCTCTTATACAAGTGTATCATAAAACCAATATGGACATATGGCATCCAATTATGGGGTACCGCATGCAGATGCTACAAAGACAGTCTAGGATATTACGGCAAATTATCTGCGCCCCATGGTATATACGCAATGACATGATCTTAACATCGCTACTATCCAGGAAGAAATTAAAAAGCATTCAGAAAAATACCTAGATAAACTAATGGTCCATCCCAACCACCTCGCTCGGGATCTAATAAAGTTCAAAGGTCACCGGAGGCCGAAAAGATCCGACACTTTGAGCCTAGCAGGCTTTTTTGACACTTGAATGCAATTAATTAGCGGTTACATTGGTACAATTGGCTAACAAAAACAAATAAGAATTAGGATTAAGCTTAGAATACATGTTGTAATTTTCGACAAGAGAGATTCAATAAAAAACAAGTTAGAGTGCTATATTCGGCTGTGCCGAATCTTTGATACCCTCCACCGACACTTCGAATGTTTTAGGAGTAATATCTGTATGATGTCTATTTATTATTATAATCTTTGTAAAAACAGACATCTGCATTAAAATTTGTTGCGGTTTAGACCTTTATAAAATTATTGACCGACAATCAGAATCAATTTTAAAAAGCTTGAATAGAATATCAGTTTAAGCTGAACTTGAATGATTTTCAGGAGAACAAATTATATAAGCCATGGTAAGCTATGAACCAATCATCCCAAATTCTGCAGAACGCTTTCTGGTATTAAAAAACATAAATTTCAATACAGCGGTGCAATTAGTTTAAGCGTTTGCAGTGAATTTCAGAAGGCTGCTAAAATGGAATCTCAGGTAAATTATGGACCGTATATCACAAAACTGCATAACATTTTTTCTGGCCATATGAAGCCAAACTGGAAGAAAGTTTACCGCGTATTTAATTATTTTACCAGAGTGGGCTTTAAATGAGGCCTATGGTAAGTTATGCACCGATTTTCACCAAAGTTCACAGTGTCATTTCTAGTTATATTAAACTGTGAGGTACCAAATTTTGTTATGATAGCATTACTTTTAAAAAAGGATTTATATGGGGCCTAGGGTATATTATGGACACATCTTCACGAAATTACATAGTTTTATTTCTTGTCCTATAAAACTTTGATGTACCAAATTTTGTTATGATAGTATTATTTTTCACGGTCTTAGGCGTACTTAACTGTTTTCCGGAAGTAGTTTTTATATGGGGCCAAGAGTAGATTATGGACCGATCTTCACGAAATTACATATGTAGTTTAACTTCTTGTCTTATAAAACTTTGATGTACCAAATTTTGTTATGATAGTATTATTTTTCACGGTCTTAGGCGTACTTAACTGTTTTCCGGAAGTAGTTTTTATATGGGGCCAAGAGTAGATTATGGACCGATCTTCACGAAATTACATATGTAGTTTAACTTCTTGTCTTATAAAACTTTGATGTACCAAATTTTGTTATGATAGTATTATTTTTCACGGTCTTAGGCGTACTTAACTGTTTTCCGGAAGTAGTTTTTATATGGGACCAAGAGTAGATTATGGACCGATCTTCACGAAATTACATATGTAGTTTAACTTCTTGTCTTATAAAACTTTGATGTACCAAATTTTGTTATGATAGTATTATTTTTCACGGTTTTAGGCGTACTTAACTGTTTTCCGGAAGTAGTTTTTATATGGGGCCAAGGGTAAATTATGGACCGATCTTCACGAAATTACATATGTAGTTTAACTTCTTGTTTTATAAAACTTTGATGTACCAAATTTTGTTATGATAGCGTTAGTCTTTACGGTTTTAGGCGTACTTAACTGTTTTCCGGAAGTAGAGTTTATATGGGGCCTAGGGTAAATTATGGACCGATCTTCACGAAATTTCACAGTCTTTTTCCTAGTTCTATAAAACTTTGATGTACCACATTTTCTTATGATAGCATTATTTTTTACGGTTTCATGCGTACTAAACTGTTTTCCGGAAGTAAGGTTTATATGGGGCCTAGGGTAAATTATGGACCGATCTTCACGAAACTTCACAGTATCATTTCTAGTCCTATAAAACTGTGACAAGCCAAATTTTGTTATGATAACATTATTAATTATGGTCTTAGGCGTACTAAGCTGTTCCACATTTTGATTCATAGCTCTGATCCTACTAAACGGATTTTACTGAATTTCAATCCCAAACTGCTTAGAATAACTTCAAGCAAGTTGACACCCAGTTTGTTTAGTTTTTTTGAGTTTTTCGAAAGTAAGCGTGTTTTCAACAGACGGACAGACAGATGGACATGGCTAAATCGACTTGAATTACTCAAGGACCCAGAATATATGTATATACTTTATACGGTCTGAGATGAATAATAAAAAAGTTTCACATGGAATGACAAACTTAATATACCCTCTTCACAACTAATTGTGGTGGAGGGTATAAAAAAAAATATTCAAACAGTTTATTTGCATTTTGTTTATTGAAAAAAACACTGATTTTTTCAAACAAATAATTTAACTGAATCAGACAAAAAGTTTACTGAAATTCATATTAATTTCAAACAAATAATTTTACTGAATTAAACAAAAAAGTTTTTGCACAATTAATGACGCGCACACAAGCAAGCACTGTAGAAGAAGATGAAGGCAGAGTAGAGCAGAGCGCGGCCGGCTGGCTTTGAGACATATCGAGCCTTTGGTGCAATACCGTAGTAATTCAAAAAATCGGGAACTGAGAAAAATGCATTTGAGGTTTTCAGCCATATTTTTAATAGTAGTTCCGTTTACTAAAGTTATTTTTTTACAAGTTTTTTAATAAAGGGGAATGTTTTGTAATTAAAAAAAGGTGAAAAATTATTAATAATATAAAATATTTTTTTTTTATTAATATAAATATGGTTGAAAATAGCTAGAGGCAATAAAGAAATTTTTAGCTGCAAAATCTGAACAGTTAGAGATAGAACCATAATCTTTTTTCTTTAGATGGATATTTTCCCAAAGATCATTTCTGCATGCCCATCTCAAAAAATTCAAATTTTGAGTTACTACGATCTTGCACCAAAGGCTCGATATTTTTTTGGTTGAAATATTTTTTGAACGAAGTCTTATTTATACACACAATTTTTTTCTTCATCACTCACTATTGCTGTACCCTTTCCTTTGCTTAAGAAGAAGAAATGTAACCAAAAAAGGCAGCAGATCGACTCGATACGTTTTTCGACATCGTTCTATTTTTGTATTTGATGTATTTAACTAAAGAGTTTTAAAAAATTTAATATTTGATTTTGTTTTTCATTCTTTTTTATTAACTTTGAAACCAATAAAAAATTTATTTTATTTCTTATAATGTTGTTGTTGTTTCTGTTGTTTAAATAGAGTGAAACGTTTTTTTTTACCTGATATTTTTTTATACCCTCCACCACAATTAGTTGTGAAGAGGGTATATTAAGTTTGTCATTCCGTGTGAAACTTTTTTAATATTCATCTCAGACCCTATAAAGTATATATATTCTGGGTCCTTGAGTAATATTAAGTCGATTTAGCCATGTCCGTCTGTCTGTCCGTCTGTTGAAAACACGCTCACTTTCGAAAAACTCAAAAGAAATAAACAAACTTGGTGTCAAATTGCTTGTAGTTATCCTAAGCAGTTTTGGATTGAAATCCAGCAAAATCGGTTCAATAGGATCTGAGCTATGAATCAAAATGTGGAACCACCACCTAAAAAAAATTGATAATTTTGTTACAAAAACTAACATAAATGGTGGAAAAATGTACAGAATGATATAAGATTTCGCAACAGTTCGTTTTATTTAACTGGAAATCACGCTGTAAAATATCTTGAAGATCCGTCCATGATTTACCCTAGGCCCCATATAAGCCCTACTCCCGGAAAACAGTATAGTAAGCCTAAAATCCTAACCAACAATGCTATCATAACAAATTTTGGCACGTCACAGTTAAATAGGAATAGAAATGAAACTGTTAAGTTTCGTGAAAATCGGTCCATAATTTACCATAGGCCCCATATAAAACCTACTTCCAGAAAACAGTTTAGTACGCCTAAATCCGTAAAAAATAATGCTATCATAACAAAATTTGGTACATCAAAAAAACTAAAAATAAGACTGTGAAATTTCGTGAAGATCAGTTCATAATTTACCCTAGGCCCCATATAAACCTTACTCCCGGAAAACAGCTTAGTACGCCTAAAAACGTAAAAAATAACGCTATCATAACAAAATTTGATACATCACAGTTTTATAAAACTAGAAATGTCACTGTGAAATTTGGTGAAGATCGGTGCATAGCTTACCATAGGCCTCATATAAAGCCTACTCTGGTAAAATAATTAAATACGCGGTAAACTTTCTTCCAGTTTAGCTTCATATGGCCAGAAAAAATGTTATGCAATTTTGTGATATACGGTCCATAATTTTCCTTATATTCCATTTTAGCAGCCTTTTGAAATTTACTGCAAACGCTTAAACTAATTGCACCGCTGTATTGAAATTTATGTTTTTTAATACCAGAAATCGTTCTGCAGAATTTGGGATGATTGGTTCATAGCTTACCATGGCTTATACAATTTGTTCTCCTGAAAATCATTCAAGTTCAGCTTAAACTGATATTCTACTCAAGCTTTTTAAAATTGATTCTGATTGTCGGTCAATAATTTTATATAGGTCTAAACCGCAACAAATTTTAATGCAGATGTCTGTTTTTACAAAGATTATAATAATAAATAGACATCATACAGATATTAGTCCTAAAACATTCGAAGTGTCGGTGGAGGGTATCAAAGATTCGGCACAGCCGAATATAGCACTCTAACTTGTTATTACTACAAACCTCGTCATGCCATTTTATCATCTTTCTTATTGTTTTACTTTTTTAAAGCTTCCAAAAACAGACTGTATGTGTTGTTGTTCTTCTTATATTTCACATAAAGAAGTGTTGCTTACGATCAAATAAAAAAATGCAAAAAGGCGACAACATTTAAAAAACGTTTAATATTTCACACAAAATTATGAAAATTTAAAACCAATAACGCGTATATTATATTTTTGAATAGTTGTCAACATTTTTGTTTGTTAAATAAAAATCAAACAAAAATATTAATTGAATCAGTAGAAATTGAACAAATTTTCGAACAAGCGTTTGTATTGAAAATAATTCGGCAATAATTTTTTCTGTGTAGTGTAAAATTCATTTTTGTTATTATTATTATTCAAATTAAAATTATAAATACGGATCAACAACACATTAAAATGTATTTCCTTAATTTCCCTAGAAGAAGAAAATGTTTTTTTTTGGCAAGGATTATTATACGATCATCGTCTGCTTTGTTGTCTTTAGCTTTCTCTTAGACTTTTTTAAACTTTCATTTGATTTTCTAGTCCTGAAGAGCTCGAAACATTCTCTTTCTCCTGATATGGATAATTTATATTTCTTGGATAAATCTTTCTTTATTTTTATTATTATTATTTATTTATTTAATGATTTTCTAATACAAAAAGATACATTATCTTATAATTAAAGTATTAGAATCAGAGAAGCTAGTTAGTAGCGAAAAGTTACTTTTTTATTGCTGATAATGGTTCTTTAGGGCTTCAGCAGCAACTTTTGTTCTGCAACTTTTTCATAATTCCGTTATTTACACAACCCTTATCATAAGCTTATTGAAAAAAAAAAATCAAAATTTTGACCTTTAAATTTCCAAAAATCGACCAAATGATGTTTGGTAACTTTGTACAAAATCCTTTAGCGAGAATTATTGATGAATATATGAACTCATAATATTTTCAAATACAAGGTCTTTTAAAACTATTTTAACATAAAAATTTTGAAATCGGTTGAAAAATAACCAAATGAGAAATAAATGGCTATAAGATAATGAACTTGTTTCAAATTTAAATTAAAATATGTATTAAAATTTTCTTCGGAGACATCGATTAGCAAACACTTGTAGGGAGTTAACGTCGTGTTCTGTCGTATTTCACGTCTTCCATGCATAGAGGAGCACAGACTTGACACATGAGTTAAAGATACTGATCTAAGTGTACTTGGATATGAGAGAAGATTTTCATACTGACCGAAGAATACCGAATGCTTGGTTGGTTTTTGAGATTCGGTATAAAGATGCTGCTTTAGCAAAATGACGAGACTTCTTCTAGTTCTTTGTTCTCTATACGAAACCTATTTGTGTTTACTGTATTGCAGCTCATTACCTAACTTTTGTTCACGTTTATTTTTAGATCCTGTAGTATGGGGGTCGACAACAAAGTTCTGCATCGTATCAAGTCTTTTGGTTGAGATTTGTGGTTTTGGGACACAGTTAAAGTCAGGAAAGTTGATTAAATTGCATGCATGTTCTTTGACTTTTTTCGGTTTTGGGAGGTTTACAATATATTTTTTTGTGAGTAAGCGAATAAGTTTTTACACTGATTTTTTTTTCTCTGTGAAATACTATATAAGCTGCGTTCGAGAACACACAAGTTTTTTCGATTTTTTACTGAACTTTATTGCATTTGACGAAATTGCGTTCGAGTACACAAAATACATAAATTTTTTTTTTTTTTTAATTTATTTTTTATTATTGAATCTTTCTTATCGGAATTTACAATATGTATTCAAATCTTAATTCTTCTTGATGTTTATTAGTTGTTACCAGGGTATTTATTCGGTTGGCCGTTTATCGGTTCGCCGATTAATTGCTACTCGATTAACTGATCGGTTAATTTAAAATTGGCTTTTTTCGATTAACGATTAAACCGGTTAATTTCAGTCGATTAACCGATGGTACAACATTTTGAATTTCTTGTAGTATAAAACCATATTTTTTGATGTTTTTATTTAAGTGTGAGTTCCATTTAAAAAAGAAACTCGCTTTTTTAAATGCATTCTACAATGCAACCATGTAGAATTAAATGTTATCTGTACCAAAGTTCACCAAAGTGCACCAAGAAAGTTGTGTTTAGAAATATTTTTTCACACAATATATTTTCAAAAAATAGTACAAAAACAGATATTAAGGAATTCGGTTATAAACTTTTTTGTAGAATTTTCGGTGCAGAGCTTTGTCAGGATGAGTGAGATGATGACCTAACAATAGAATAAACTCGCGATACTAACACAACAACAGAATTAACCGAAACAATTAGAAGTGACATAATGGAAGATTTGATCACCCCTATCGCGAATGTTATGGGAATATGATATTTGGGATCAAACCTAAATTCCCAGCCCAACAAATCGGTATCGCAAATATTTTGGGAGTAAAAATTTATATTGTGAATTATTTGTCAGTGCTTTGTAAACCAAAGTCTCTATTGTGAGTAACTTGTCAGTGCTTGTATTGTGAAAGAAAAATATACAATATAAAATATGTACTAATAAAAATATAATAAAATAAATAATGAATAGTGTTTATCTTCATTTTCTTTATGTACACTCCATCAATAAAAGGAAAAAGTAACTTAATTAAGTCCTACCTTAGAATACAAATTAAAATTTACATGTTCCCTTCTCTTTCACATCAACACTTGTTCGAATTTATTTTTTTAAAAAAATTCGCGGTAGTAAACATTGGCGATGCCAAAAAATTTGTCATGGGAAGCATTCACAATACGAAAAAAAAAAATAGGGAAATATTTTCATGGGAGTAGTTGTTTGCGATAGGGGTGTATATGTTTAAACATGTCCAGGAAAATCACTGAGAAATTAGGTATTCTGTGTTATGGGTTGCTTTCGAATTCTCCAACATCTACGATAAGTGAAAGAATTTTTTTCAATTGAAGTTTTAGAAAACTAAAGAAAATAATTGCTCAAATCCTTAACATTTAAACCCAATTATTTTGGTAAAACACTGACCCCTATTCTGCGTTTCGACTTTGGTATTCTGTGCCCATTTTTTTTTTTTTTTACTGTTAGGACCAGCACTCAGGGGATGACCCCTACTAATGCATTGCATTGTGTTGGAACTAGGAAAATAGGTTGTGGAAAGGAGGATAGAGGGAGTAGTGTTTGTGAACATTCGATTTGAACTTAATCATGTTGTAAGTGAGAGGGAAGACTTCTGCAGGAAGGTTATTCCACATACGAACTGTGCGGGAAAAAAATGAATTCTCTCTGTAATGCGTTGTACGATTCACCTGCCAATCGACCACATAAGGATGGGCTCTTGAGGAAAAACGTGTATTACGAACAAACGTACGGGTTTCGGGAACCAGATCCCTAATTTCGTCAGAACACATCCCATTGTAGTAACGATAAAACAGACAAATACAACCCACATTGCGACGGTGCTCGAGGGAGTCAATAGAATTGGATACCCTACTGTCACCAATGAAATCCTTCGCCCTCTCCTGCACGCGGTCGAGAAGCTCCAAAATAGACTTTGAAGCACCGGCCCACACATGAGAGTTGTATTCCATACGCGGTCGGATATAGGTGGTATAAATAGTAAGGAGATCAGATGGAGTGAAGTATATCTTACACCGTCTTAGAAAACCGAGGCACTTGAATGCTTCTTTCGACACCTTGAATATATGTTCTGTCCATCGGACATCACATTGTATCCTCATGCCCAGAACATCAAGAGATTCTGATTCCTCAATAATTATACCACCCATATATACAGATGAGGCACCTTGATTTGTCGCGCGTTTATGCGTTAGCACGCAACATTGGGGTTTTCGGGCATTAAAATCGACCCTATTCGCACGACCCCATTCCGAGATTATGTCAAGGTCTAGGCCAAGCGTATCATTCATATTCTGCCTCATAGCAGCGACATCGGATACGCTTGGTCTACATTCGAATGAGAACGAGTTGCAAAGGTTGCTGTCATCTGCAAAAGAGTAGATAGGATTGTAAGTTTGACAAAGGAGGTCGTTTAGAAAGATAAGAAATAGAGTAGGAGAAAGAACGGAGCCTTGCGGCACCCCTGAATGAATCTTGAACTCGTTTGACGAAACCCCATCTATAACAACTCGTATAGTGCGATCTCTGAGAAAACTCGATATAAATCGAGAGAAATTATCACCGACACCAAATGCAGCAAGTTTTGACAAGAGTGCACCATGCCAGACTCTGTCAAACGCCTTAGAAATATCCAAAGCAATTACCTTACTTTCGCCAAAATGGTGAATGGAATGGCACCATTTTTCCGATAACAGAGCTAGTAAGTCTCCAGTAGAGCGACCTCTACGAAAGCCATACTGGCGGTCGCTTAGTAGGTAGTTTGATTTTAAATATTTGACAAGATGGTAATTTACCATACCCTCCATAACTTTGGAAAGTGCCGAACAAATTGCAATTGGGCGGTAATTTTCAGGGTTATTAGCGGTTCCCTTTTTAGGAATTGGCGTTACGTTAGCAACTTTCCAGCAGACTGGAAATTCCGCGGCACGGTATAAAGTGCTGAAAAGATTTGCTAAGGGACGAGCTAGCGTCGAAGAGCACTGCTTCAAGACCAGTGCAGGTATACCATCCGGCCCAGGAGACTTGTTTATGTCGAGATCCGCAAGAACCCTTTTAACAGCTCGACCCCGAAAAAATATTCTAGGCATAGTTACGGATACTTTTTCGAGTTCGGGTAGTGGTTGATTGCTATCTGGTAGGTAAGAATTATTAGCAAATAATTCGGCAAAACAATTAGCCTTATCAACCGGGTCCGTGAATGATCGGCCATCCTTTAAAAGAGTTGGTATTGAAGAACTAGCATTAACCCTTACTCTTTTAACGAATGACCAGAAGCTTTTGCTACCCCGGGGAGCAGCAAGAACTTCAGCACGAAGACGTTGCTCGTGAAGAGTTTTTTCCCGTCTAAGTACTTTGGCACACGAAGACCTTGCCATTTTGCGTAGCAATTCAGTATCAACGTTTTTATTTTTACGCCAATTTCTGAATGCTTCCTCTCTGGATCTGACTGTTGATTTGCACGACTGATTAAACCAAGATTTGGATCGAGGTTTATTCGAAGCTTTTTTAACTGGGATGAAGATTTTCATTCCCAGCATTATTACGTTTTCAACCATTTTCGCCATGGCATTGACGTCATTGTCCAGGAAACAGAGTTTCCAATTGAAATGCCGAAAAAAGTCATTGAGCTCAGCCGAACGTGCTTTTCCGTAAACAAATATTGATCGTTTCGTAGCCCGTCGTGACACGTTCCGAAGTTCGGAGAACGGAAAAGAGGCGGAAATGGTGCAATGATCCGAGTTCCGAGAGGTGCTAGAACCTCAACTTCGTACTTTTGAGGGTGCGAAGAGAGGAAGAGGTCAAGGGTATTGTGTTGGTGCCCATCAACACACGGAATATGTGTTGGTTCATTCACCAGTTGCACGAGGTGGTTGTGCGCAGCAAAAAGCTCAACATATTGGCCTTCATAAGTTGTACGGCCCGAGTGGTGAAGCCAAGAAGAATTGTGGACATTAAAATCACCAGCAACAACGATTTCACTGTCGGGACAATTCTCAAGAATCTTTGCTTTTGAGTCGGAAAGGGAGTCGAAGCCCGATAAGGTAATATCCCTTCCCGCATTTGGACTTCTGTAAAGAAATCCGAAATGCAAATAGTGTGCATCGATTTTGAATTTAGCCCAAAGACAGTTAAATTCCGCATCAAGCATGCCCATTGATTGCTGGCATTGACATACAACTTCATTGCGTATGTATATAGCAAGACCCCGATGAAGATTAAAGAGGGATAGAAGGTGATACCCAGGAATCTGAAAATCAAGTTGATCCGAATTTTCAGATACCTGAGTTTCACATAAGGCGAAAACATCCGACCGGTTGAGACAAACGTGAGCATACACAGAGAAAAAATTCGCTCTCAGCCCACGTATATTGCAATAGTCGATTCTAAACCGAACTCTCATCACAACATAAAAAAATTCAAATCAAACGCAAAGTACCGATATTCGCTATGTTAAAAGTCGTTAAAAAAACTGTTTGGTGATCAGTGTTATACCTTCATCACCAAAACAGTTCAACAACGATTAACACAAGAACATTCGTACTAACAAAAATGAAAAGGACGGTTAACAAAGGAACACAAGGAACAATGCCATAAAAAGGGCCATAAAAGCCCTGATCTGATCATCGTTAAAAAAAAGGCCATCACTGACGAATTATTATTTTTATTTTTTATTGTTGTTGTTGTTTATTGTATTGCTTGCTTTTGTTATGTTGTAATTGTTGTATTGTTTTAAAACGGTTGTTTGTTTGTTTATTATTTATTCAAGATTTGTTGTTAATTTTGTAAATTAGGGGTTTTGTAATTTTGGTTTTGTTTGTTGTTCAATTTGTTTTATTTCTGTTTTGTTTTAGTTTATTGCAAAGTTTATTAATTTTTATGTTTATTTTTATTTTTTTTTTAACTGCACGGGCACTAATTTTAATT
The DNA here is from genome assembly GCA_930367215.1 of Pollenia angustigena. Taxonomy (NCBI): domain Eukaryota; kingdom Metazoa; phylum Arthropoda; class Insecta; order Diptera; family Polleniidae; genus Pollenia; species Pollenia angustigena. The sequence goes on from OV884060.1 coordinate 88,130,399, forward strand.
AATTTTTTTTTTTACAATTAGGACAAATTTAACGGACGGAACGTAAAGACGTGTGTACACGACAAAAGACAGAACACTACTCCCATGGTTTTCTACCATTTGTCTTCAGAGCGTGAAAGTTAAGTGTGCACATTTAGCCGGGTTAACCTTTATTCTCCATTTTTCTAGCCAGGCCGCTAGTTCATTGATGTGGGACTGCAGATTTTGCGATGCGACTTTTGGGTCATGGTTAACCCTAATAAATGCTGTGTCGTCTGCAAATGTGGAGGTATGCGTGGTCAGGTTTGTTGGCATATCCGCTGTGTATATTATATATAGAAGCGGTCCTAATATGCTGCCTTGGGGGACACCAGCAGTAATTTACTTGAGGGGGGAGTATTTATCTTGCGACCTTACTATGAATGTTCTACCTGTTAGATAGCTCTCCAGAAGCTTGTGAGTGTTTTGAGGAAGCATTCGTGTTATTTTGATGAGTAGCCCATCATGCCAAACTTTGTCAAATGCTTGGGAAATGTCTATAAGCAGGGTTGAGCAGTATTGCATTTTCTCAAACGCCGACCTAATTAGGGTGACAATTCTATGCACTTGTTCTATTGTACCATGTTTCGCTCTGAATCCGAACTGTTGATCCGGGATGATGTCGCACAGTGCTTTGTCCCCATATAACGAAGGAACATAAATAGAAGGAGTTGTCAGAAATTTTTGAAATTTGGTACACTAGCATAAAATAGCTTAGTTAAGAAAAATAAATTTTTTTGGAGAAATCGGTCCAAGGACACGCCTACCTCCCATGTGTCCTGAAATGGAAAAATGTAATTTTAGCTTCAATAATGCCCACAAGACTACAAAGAATGGTCATGCTGATACACACAGAACTAGCAACGTGTGTGTAAATTTTCATTTAAATCTGAACAAGGACTCAAGGTCCTGCCATATATCCTTTTTCTTATAAATGCTAAAACACTTACAAAAATTATCCAATCGTAATAAAATTTGGTATGAAAATTGATATTTCTTAGATATATGTATCGGATTATTAATGTGCAAAATACAAAAACATCATTTAATGAAAAACCCGACCATGTGATCCCCTATAGCATAGTATTTAAAAACAAATTTCCTAGAGTGTAATCAAATTTCCTAGAGTATAATCTATTTGGGCAATCATGGACCCGCCAGAACAAAATTATGTTATGAGGTTAAGATTCGTTTAAAAGTTCTTTCTGCCGAATATTATTTAGATATCTTCAGCTACATATATGAGTTTTTTGGATGAGGGTTTATATGGAACCTTTGTTTTATTTTGGACCTACCTGGACAACATTTTGTCATGACATAGTAGCTATCGTAAAAGTCATTGTCGCCAATTTGTATGTAAATAGTAATATTTTTAAGGAAGCTGGCATTCAAATGCTATTTTCGCGAGAATGATTTGTATGGGAGCTACGTTCAAAAATAGAAAGATTCCAATAAAATTTGATAAGCTGATTTTGATTGCAATAATATTAGTTTGGTTTGGACCAAATTTAATCTTGCCGATGTAATAAGATGGTTTTTGTAAAATTTTGGATCGATTCGTTCCATTTTCAATAGGCTTAGTCCTTGTACCATTTGAGAGCCTCTGGGACAAATTTCGTCGAAATGTCTCCGAGTTCGCGATCTGAATACATAAGGTTGCATGGCCGGCCGGACGGACATCGTTAGATCGGCTCAGAATCACTTTATTTGGAATTATTTCTTATTATATTCCTAATTAATTTTCTTTAAACTAATTTATTTATTACATTTACATACATATGGTCATTTTTTTTAATTACAATGAATCATCTTCAGTACTGGATTCTTCCAAAAATATATTGCCGCTCAACGAAACATTTGTTTCGTCATCTTTAACTGGTTCATCAACATTTTCTCTCAGTATATATTTCTCAATTTCTTCAAAAAATATATTTTTTTTTAGTCTTTGGATTCCTTTTTGAAGACAACAACGGATCTGAGACAGGCGCGGATCCAGCTTGAGCCTTAGGGGGGGGGGGGGGGGGAATTTATATGATACAAAAAAAAAATTTGTTTTTAAAAGTTTATTAAAAGCAATTTGTGTATATTATATTAAAAAAACTCAACAATAAGGTTAAATAAAATATTCAATATAAATTAAAATAAACTTATCTTTTTAAATAAGCAATTTATGATTTCCTTGTGAGGCAAATTTAGATAGTACTGTCTATGTTCGGTTTGTCATTGTTGATCTGAGCCATGTTTTTATTTGACGAAGGGTAGGAAATGACCTCTCGCTCGTAGCATTACTTACGAGCATTGAAACGAAAATTTTAAATATTTTTCTTAGATTAAGGTAGATATCTTCATCACAGTTTATTAAAGCATCTACAACGTTATCTGATAGATTTTTAGATAATTTCCATGTTTGTTGCCAATACTACAGTTCAGGCTCAAGTTTAGATGTTAGTAGGTGTTTATCTCGAGTTGTGGTTTTAAAAGTTTTATATCTGTATATGACTTGATTACACTTTGAGTAGAAGTTTTGGTATGTTCAATACATTAAAGATATCTATTGGAAAGGTGTTTTGAGATCTTCTAAAATAAATTCAATTAGAGAATGAAACCTACAGCTCGGTAGAAATCTTCAACATTTTGGATCTGATTATTTCGTTCAAATCTTGTTTTTTAGGTTGGAACCTCGATTTGAACGCAAATAACTTTAACTTTTTTAAAAATCACTTAAAATTGTTCTTCGGCTTTATTTCTTTTTTCTTCAAGGCACATGATTAAAGTTTTGATAAGACTTGATGCTTTTTGAAGATCTATATCGTGCTTTTGTAAAATGATACTAAGCGGCTGTGTTACAATTAGTATCACACTTAATATGTTTATTCCGCAAATAAATTCAAAAGTTCTAAGTGAGTTCCTTAATATAGGGCTTTTGATTAAGTATCTCTCTACCTTTCCACTGAGATATTTTTTCCAAAGCTTCTACTATATGATGTACACTTGTTGCAAAGTGTAAAGCTGAGTCGTGACGGTCCACCCATCTTGTCTCGCATAATGTAAAGAGTTTGGCTCCCAAATACTTTACTAAAAACGTGTTTTGCCTGATTTACGGGAAATAGCAAGGCGTTTGTTTCGCATTTGTCGCGGTTTCCAGAATTTTTTAACAGCTTCATTTTCTGCTGACATCAAACGACACCCATCAGTTCCAACTCCTATACAATTTTTTAGGTCAAGACTAAAATTTGTCAAAGTATTAAGAACTGTTGATGATAGTGCCATCGCATCAATTGACACATCAGCGTCATTATCAATATCCTGTGAAGGCTTTTCAAATGCTTTTAACACAAAGCCAAAACAATTCTTGCCTAACAACTTTTTGTTGTATGTTGAAATATTTTAAAGATAAAGAAATCTGGCTTTTCCCCGACAAATCCGTGCGTTCGTTAAAAATTACCGAAAGGGATTTTTTTCATAAAACACATATATACATAAATATTGCAAATACTAAGGCTTTATAATAATTCAACCGCACGCATTTTCAAGTCAAACGTTTACTCCCAGCGCCTGCTGGGATTGAATGTAGAATAATAAGTATTTGAATACAGTAAACTAGATGTTTTATTGAAAAAATCTTATAAATAACTATTAGGATGAAGATTTGGATACTTATTGAATAAATCAATAAAAAAACAAAAAAATGCTTATTGAAAATATCGTTAGAGATTCAATAAAAAAACAAAAAAAACTTTGCTGGGATTTCCAAAAATTTTGTACATAAAAAAAGATAATATTAATGGGTATTCTTGTATTATCGAAATAAACAAAACATATTTTTATAATTTACGGGGGGGAAATTTCCTTGTTTCACTCCCCCTGAATCCGCGCCTGATCTGAGAAAAGTATTAAATGAGTCATAAAATCTTTATGAGTGTCTCTTCGTGACGTTTTTCTCGTATGGGACAGTCTTGTTTTTCTCACGATTTTGTGGTTGGCTTCCAATGCTTCTTCGGACAAGCACCCTGAAATTTATTTAAGTTATTAGTTACGTTTCATTATGATTACATAAAGCCACTTTAATACCTTAATAATTCTTGTTATGTTCCTAGTTTATTTCTTTTTAACTAATTCAATCTATGAAAATTTGAGCAAAAATCACGAAAAAAGCATTTTTTTAAATACTTTTTTTTCAAGTTGTGGTAAAATTTTTTAAATTGTTTTTCTTGTAGTTATTAGAAAACAGTCTTAATATTCGAAATCAGAAAAAAACCCATAGACGATATTTTTCTTTTTTTTTTAATATTCCATCAAATTTTTAGAGCTTAAGTAAATAATAAGCATTTTTCAAACCATTAAAAAAATATGTATATGAGAATAATTTACCGAAAATTTTTTATAGTTGGTTTAGAATCTTGTAGTCCAGAAAATGAATTTTTTAAAATTATTTTCTTGAAACAATAAAAAACCAAGGGCATTTGTGATTTCAGTGCCCTCTTATGCCGTAAAATGCAGACAAACACAAACGATTTTTTATACATATTTTGATTTTTGTTGTTTTTTATTAAACGGTATTAGTTTGAATTTATATTGTCTTTTAAACTCCTGAAAACTATGAAAATTTTAGCAAAAATCATGAAAATAGCCATTTGGAAAAATTTTTTTTTTAAGTTGTGGTAAAATTTTTTCAATTGTTTTTCTTGTAGTTATTAGAAAACAGTCTAAATATTCGAAATCAGAAAAAAACCCATAGAAGGTATTTTTCTTTTTTTTTAATATTCCATCAAAGTTAAGAAATTTTTATAGCTTAAGTAAATAATAAACATTTTTCAAACCAATAAAAAGACACTTATGAGATAATAATTCAATAAAATTTTTTTATAGTTACCTCTAAATATAGTAAACTACTATAGAAAAAAATTTCAGTCTCGTGCTTTAAAAACAAACAGTTTTCCTGAAGCATGTAAAACTCAAGTAGTTGTTGTGCCGTGTTGACCACACCGCTTGTCAATTACAGCTCTGGCTGGTGAAAATAGCGAGGCTGCCAGATGAGCAAAATCTCATAAACTTACAAGTCAAACCATATGCTACTACTCTTTTTATCAACGGGTGGAAGTGAAGTAGGCTGCAGTTGGTAGCTATTTGTAATGACCGATTCTGATAAGAAAAATGTGGATGATTTCCGGCCTTTTGGATTGAAACGTGTTGGTAAGCGGTCGTGCAAAAACTTAAAAAGTGTTAAATTGTGAAAAGTGTTATAAATAAGAAGCAGCAACAGCCACAAGATAGTGGTAGCAACACTGGATAACCTCATCCCAAGGAGAACGTAAGAGGATAGCGTGATAAGAAGAAGGTAAGAAAGAGATTTTGTCAGATTATAGCAGATTCTCATCCGTCGTTTAATTCAGCATTTTATTAGCCTATTGGGAAACTTGCCCACAGGACCCTGCAGCATCACGTTCGGGTGGGGACATAGACCTGGAATACCGCACGTGAACCTGTTAAAAGTCTACCCGAAGCCAAATGAACATGTACAAGTCCTTTAAGACACCAGGATTAGTCGCCAACAAATACTTCAATGGGAGGAAGTTCCCGACAGTAACCCCACTATAATAAACATGACCACCATAACAACCATTGCAACAAAATTCCCAACCGACAATAGCACCAATCCATAAGCACCAATTCATAAGGTAACCGCAATACAACATATTCAACAATAATAGCATCAGGTTCCCCAACTTTTAATAAATTTACAACCCAAAAATATTACATACATAAGTTTAACATCCATTCAACAACACCCAAGTTTCACCGGGTATTACAACCATAGGATAATACGATACGAAAATTGCAACAAAATAAAAGAAAACGTCTGAAACAAAGCAATAAAAAGTTATAAAACACACTACGGAAATTCCAAAGAATTGTTCAAACACTACTAAATAGCTACAATAATAGAAGCCAAGACAAAACCAAAGGAACAAATTACAAGGTCGTGAAACAATAAACCAAGAAAAACACCAACTGATGTCAAAATTTGCAACTAAATATATGTATCTTCCGAACCTACAACTATTGGTATAACTTGCAGCAATAATTATGGATTGACTCAATCGCAAGTAGCACTACTAAGCAGACGACAACCAACTCAACAATATTTGGATCAGCAAGTAGGTTACAAGATATCAACAAAACACCAAATTCCATCAGTGATTAAGATGACAACTATAGTGAACGCTACCAAAATACCACCATATTAAGTTACAAAAATTACAACAACAACAACCACGAAACCTAACTGCATCAACCTTTACACACTAATAACTGCAACTTAGTTTCGTGGCGGATGAAGGGATAACGTTAACAACAACATTTGAATCCTTTAAGGAACAACGGCCATCCGGCCTAGCCAGATAAGTACTTGTAGTTAGCCTGTTGAAAGGAAAATAGTTATTTTTAATGTTCCAAGAATCTTGGGAATGTTTTAAATAGATAGTGTCAGAGTTGTATGTTTTCCTACGGTCGTGTTCACACACGTTGCCAATAGTTTTGTGGAGGGAAATATTTTTATTTAACTTGACCAAACGTTTGCTGGTGCAAATACCATCCAAAAGTTTCTGGTGATCGTATATAATAATCGTTTTACAAACAGTTAGAATTATTGAAAATAAAGTGAAGGTGGGTTCACTGTCTGAAAATTTGTTAGATTTATAAATATTTGCTAAATTTTACCAGCCACGTTTTGAGATAAGTGTGAACACCATAAGTAAATTCCGGTTTTAACGTTTCCATTTTTAAAGTTTTCTTTTGACCGTGGCTTTTGCCTTATAAAACAAGAAACGGCCACTTATACTTTACCACGCGTGTTTTGGGCACGCAATTTTATACATTTCGGCAGTTTAACTCCGCTCAATTTGGAGCATAATCAAATATTTTTCACAAGTTTTAAATTTTATTAAGTTTTCTTTTGACCGTAGCTTTTGCCTTCTTAAAACAAGAAACGGCCACGTTACAATTGACCACGTATGTTTTGGGCATACAATTAAATTATTCCGCAGTTTAACTCCGCTCGATTTGGAGCCTAATAACAATTTTTTTTTCAAGAACATTTTATTTATATTTTAGTTTTATTTATCTGAAAAATTTTTGAGATTTTTTTTTCGTAAATTTTGAAATTCTTTTATTCGGGAAAATTTTTGTGACAGTTAATTAAAAACAAAACTCAAAATAAACAGTGAAACAAAAAAAAAAAAAATTTATAGCATAAAGAAAAAAAAAAATAAAATAATAAATTTGGAATTTTGTCTGAAAAATAAAGAAACAAAAGTTTCTAGTAAATTTAACCCATAATTGGCATTATGAAATAAACTTGGTGGTTTTTTTTATTCGAATAATGAATACCAAAATTTATCGTTAATTGAACCATAATCAGAATAAAATAATTTTTGTGTTGTTTTCATCCGGAAAAGAAGGGCCACAGTTTATATAAGATAAAAACAAAAATCGTATTCTGGAATAAGTGTTGTGTTTTCCGCTTGAAAATTAAATACCCAAATTATTCCTGTCTCACACCTTGATTCGGATTATAGGATGGGTTTGTGATTTTTGTTCGAGAAAGAAATACCAAAGTTTAAAGAAGTTTAAAACCAAATTTAGTATTATGAAAGAATTTTTGTATTTCTTGTTCGAAAATTAAATACAAAGCTTATCACAGACAGAAACCTTAAATCGTAGCACGGAGTAATTTTTGTATTTTTTTTTGTTCGAATGTTGAAAACCAGGGTTTATAGTATATAACAATCACGATGCTTATTATGTAATAATGTTTGTAGTTTTATTCGGGAAATAAATATAAAATGTAAAACCACGTTTCGTGTTATTATTGGAAAAGAAATTCAAGATTTTAGAGCAAACAACAAACATTATTCGTATCGTGGAATAAGTTTTGTTTTTATTCAGCAAAGTCATTCAAGATTTTAAAGCTAAATAAGAAAAAAAACACCATTAGTATTATGCTATAACTTTTTAGTTCTTATTCGGGAAATAAACACAAGAGTTCATTGTAAATTTTAAATTATTCGTATTAAGAAAAAGCTTTTGTATTTATTTGCGGTCAATAAAGAGCAACGTTACTGTGAATTAAATCTGAACTCGTGCTATGCTATAAATTGAGTTTATTTTTACAAGATATTGATAAACTGAATTGATAAAACATGTAAACATAAGTCTCTTAAAAATCAAAAATAAGAAAATTACAAAGTACATTATACCTAACAATAGATTTAAGATCCATTTATATGAATTCAGGATAGAGTGTAAATATAGTTCGAACTTAGGGACCTAGTATTATTAGCCAACGGGCTTAAGTCAATTTTTAAGAATATTTTGTAATGAATGGAATAAATAAAATTGACAATTCATCTGTATTCAAAATGAGTTCTGAGTAATAAAAAGGCTGACAAGGTAGGTATCAAGTGGTGATGTCGATTAAGGGGCAGTCGTAAACTGATTTTATACTGCCATGGTTTAGGGGAGGGTTTTGGGAGTAACAACACCTATATTTCCAGAAAAGGAATCGCAAACATTTTTTTGTTACTGACACAATTAGTAATGTTTATCAAAGCTTATCTCTTTTCGCTACAACGTACCAGCGCCCAAGCCCGACGAGCCTTAGCCGTGCACTAGCTACAAGTTGTCAGTGACGTGGGGAAAAGAGGTTAACGAGTGAAGAGTTTGGTGAGTCGTCGCTGCCACCTGTTATTTTAACGTTCACTTACAATTCACGAGAATTGACAATCCTGCTTTGGTGGGAAGTTTTTTTTTGATTCATGTGGTAAACAGTACAGAAATGGCGCCCAACGTGGGGCACGGCCTTATTTAGGTAGATGGAAGCTAAATAAGATTATCCACAATTGGTATAAATTCAAGGTTATTTATGAAGATTAGTTTTGACGTTAAGTTGAGGAGTCCACATGATTAACATTGGTGATCATGTGTAGCCATCGGAATTACCGTTGAAGCGGGAATACTATTTGACTATCGTAAGACTTATTGGTCCGTCTGAGGGATATTTAAATTGCGACGAATAGTTAAGGGTGTTTCGGCATTAAGTATTGTAAGTCCGAACTTTAAGATTTTGAATTTAGAAAGTTTGTTGGCTACGTGCTTGATGATTAGAGAACCTATGGGGTTCGTTAACATAACCTTTAATTTAAACCTAGGCTCAATTTTGCGATTCTTTTTATAATATTTTACATCGCCTACTTGATACCTTCTAAGCCAATAATTTTGAAATTTTATTTGCATTAAATTTTTAACTGAAAGGGTTCATAACTGGAAAAGAATACTCAATACTTTTAGGCATTAATATAAAGTTTGAGTTGAATTTTATTTTGAACTAAAAAGAGTTTATTGCGGAAAATTGCATTCATTACAATTATTGTATGCCGATAATAATAATAATATCAATAACACAAAGTTTACTTAAGAAGATTTTTTTTTTTAATAAAAGTGAAGTGGAAAAAATTTTTCCCAATAATATTCCTTTTAGGATAATAAGAGTACGAAAAAATAAATTTGTTTTAAAAACATTTTTACTATAAAATAAAAGTAATAATTTGTAAATAAATAAAAAAAATTTTGGTTAAAATTTTTAATTAAAATAAGTAAGAATAATACCTTGAATAAGGAATTGTGATTAAAAATTTTAACTAAGATAACTTAAGACAAAAGATTAAACTACTTGGCAAACATTTACTTGTGAATTTTTGAGAAAATTTTTAGTTTAAGTGACTTATAGAAAAATAATAATTTGGCTGATAGCTAATATAAGAGTTGGGATAAATGAATTATCTGGACCCATAACTCTTATAAAGATTTTTCGAATACTTTTGCTTTTAAATTTGTAGTGAATGATAATCTGATTTTAAGTGACTTATGAAAAAGAAAGAAGATTACTATAAAAGTTTTGGTCTAACGAATTTACATGGCCATAAAACTTTATAGCAAATATCTTGAAATAATTAGCTTTGAATCTTATCGAATATTAATTATCTTTGAAAATTTTGAACAATATTATTCTTAATTAAGTACGGCGGATGCGTACATATAACTAAATACAAATAATATTTTGTTTCAGCATTTTAAATTTTATTTCAGATTGGGGAATTGAAATTGAAGCGTTATTTTAGTTTATTTTGGTAATTTTGAAATTGTTTTAGTCTGTCCGTTTAAGCCCTCGGTGAATTATTAACACTTTCGGGAAAGTCAGAATAGTTTTTGAGTTAGGTTCGTAACTTTTAAGATAGTTGAGGCAAATAAGTAGACAATGGTCGGTACAAGATCCAATAGTAGAAGTGAGGTTTCGGTAACTACCACAGCGGTAACCGCGGCTACAACAAGCACATCGTCGACAAGTCAGACGGGAGCGATTCCTAGGCAGATAGATTTGAACGCCACCGTAATAGAAGCACCGATACGCGAAGATTTTAATGCGACAACAATGGAAGTACCTAGACAAGAAGATTTAGATGCAAGCGGAGGAAGTTTTTCAACAAACAGTCTTATAGTGACTCCACCTTTCAGCAGTATGAGTGCGCAAGGAGTTATTGACGCTTTTCGCCAAAACAATGTACCTTTAAGACCACCGAATAGTAATATTAACCGGCGTGAAAACATTAGATCAACAGGAAACGTGACACAAGCAGACTTGAGGAATTTTGAAGATCGCTTACTAGATTTGGTACCAAGGATTATTCAACAAAGCTTACAGGCACAACCATCCGGTTCAAGTCATATACCACCAAGGGAGAATGAACGTTTTCCAGATTTAAGTCAACCACCTCCATCATTTTCGGATGCACCATATAGGCAGCTGCAAGTACAGCAATGGCCTAATACGACATTTAACCCACAACAAAATTATCACAACAATTTTGCCACGACACCAGAAGTCCCAGTAAATACAATACCACCTTTGCAAAGGAATCAACAATCACAAGGTGCGAATATAAGGATCGACAAATGGGGAATACTGTGTGATGGAAATCGAAATACAACTAGTATAGAGGATTTCGTATTTCGTGTAGAAACTTTAAGAGCGGATTATGGATGCAATTGGCAGGATATCTTAAAGTCGTTTCATCATTTATTAAGAGGTTCAGCTTTAGATTGGTTTTGGGATTATAGAAGATTCAACAGTGTGAACCGTTGGGAAGATTTCAAAACAGCATTAGTGACACAATTTCACCGTTTTGATAGCGATTTTGACATTCAACGAAAAATTTTAGATAGAAAGCAGCATAATCAGGAAACTTTTGAAGATTTTTATAACTCAGTTATCCGTCTTCGTAATCAACTTCGTAGCCCAATAAGTGAACAAGATATTGTTAGTATAATGAAAAGCAACCTTAAAGCTCCTATGGCACAGTTATTATTTTCAGTGCAAGTCAACGGATTGGCTCAATTTGCTAAAGAAGGACGCCGAGCTGAAAATCTATTGAACAATCATCGTCCTATTAATAACAGATACCCGCCTAGAGCCATTCACGAATTGGAATATGAGAACGTGAAGAATGAAGAACATCCTGAAATAGATGCATTGAACACTACCAGTACTAGAAAACTGATTTGCTGGAATTGCAAGACTGAAGGACACACTTTTATGGAATGTGAGGAAGAGAAAAGAAATTTATTCTGTTACAAATGTGGTATGGAAAATACAGTAACACCTAGATGTACAGTTTGTCAGGGAAACCAAAAAGCGAACTTGTCTCGAGTTGGGATGGAGGCTCGTTCAAAGACAACGTATCCCAAACAATATTAATTGACGGAAAACCGTATATTCATCTAAAGCGAGAACGAATAGAAAACTCACACCCAATCAAAGACAACAGCAATTTATATCAGATCGTTCCACGAAAACCACTGCATGTAAGAATTAAAGAATATCAGGAAGTAAGAGAATTTTTCAGCCCTCAAAGAAAATTATAAAAACTCGAGAAAGATATAAGCACAGGAAAAAGTTAAGATTTGAAATAGCGTCAGCTAGTATTTATGAAGGTCTAGATACTCGTATATACACTACTATAGACATAAATGGTCACAGCATACAAGGCTTATTAGACAGTGGAGCATCGGTGACAGTGCTTGGAATGAATTGTTTAGAGTTTGCAGAAAAAGCAAAATTGGTTATTTATCCATTTAAATCTGAGATTAAAACTGCAGATGGCAGATTAAATCCCATTATCGGACGTGTTCGAGTCGATATTACATTTAATAAAGTTGTAAAGCCTATTGATTTCTTTCTAGTACCAACGCTAAAATTACAATTGTATTTAGGACTTGATTTTATAAAAGCTTTTAATTTGATACGTTTTGAAATAGACAGTTTAGAAAAGGAAGTAGAAGAATGCGGAGGCAACACTTTTCCTCTGATGCACAGTTTAGACCCGTATCAGGAAAAGGCTTTGCAAGCGGTTATATCTCTTTACCCTTGTTTTACTCGTAAAGGCTTAGGCAAAACGCCATTAGAAACCCATGTTATTGAGACTGGAGAAGCAGTGCCATTAAAAGAGAGACACTACCCAATATCACCCGCAGTGCAAAAACTGATGTTCAAGGAGTTGGACAGAATGTTATCTTTGGGAGTTATTGAAACAAGTGAAAGTCCTTGGAATAACCGAGTAACTATGGTACTTAAAGGAGAAAAAGTGAGGATTTGTCTAGATGCCAGGGGACTCAACAACGTAACTGTAAAGGACGCCTACCCACTTCCGAATATTGAAGGACTTTTAAGTCGTTTAGGCGACACACATTTTATCTCAAGTATAGACTTGAAAGATGCGTTTTGGCAGATACCTCTTGCAGACCAGAGCCGAGAGAAAACAGCTTTCACGGTACCTGGATGGCCTTTGTACCATTTTACGGTCATGCCTTTTGGGTTGTGCAACGCTGCCCAAAGGTTGTGCCGTTTAATGGACAAGGTCATTCCAGCGAGACTACGGGAGAAAGTGTTCGTCTATTTGGATGATCTGTTAGTGGTATCACCTAATTTTGAGGAACATGTCGAAGTTTAAGCAGAAGTCGCCAGATGTTTAGATAAGGCAGGTCTCACGATTAATGTGAGCAAGTCAAAGTTTTGCTGTCGTGAACTAAAATACCTTGGATATATTGTAGGAGGGGGAATTTTGAAACCAGACCCCGAGAAAATACAAGCAATTGTCAACTTACAATATCCTAAAACGACTAAGCAAGTTAGAAGTTTTCTTGGAACCACCGGATGGTACCGTAGATTCATTTCGGACTACGCCACTACCACCGCACCTATTAGCGACACATTAAAGAAGGGTAAGAAATTTGAATTCACAGAATGCCAAGAGTGCTTTTGATCAACTAAAAAAATGTTTAACTGCTAGTCCTGTTTTGACACACCCTGATTTCAACAAACCGTTTTTCATCCAGTGCGACGCCTCAGACATAGGTATGGGAGCAGTGTTGTTTCAAGGAAACGAGGAAAAGGAAGATCATCCTATAGCATTCTTTTCGAAGAAATTTACGTCAGCTCAGAAAAATTATTCAGTAACCGAGCGCGAATGTCTTGCTGTGGTAGCCGCGATTAAACGTTTTCGTCCTTACGTCGAGCTAATGTCTTTTACAGTAATCACAGATCATTCGTCACTCAAATGGTTAATGACCCAACGAGACCTAAGTGGACGTCTTGCCAGATGGAGTTTACAGTTACAATGGTTTTCATTTGATATAAAACACCGAAAAGGAGCTCAAAATGTAGTACCCGATACATTGTCCAGATACCCATTAGATGAATTTGTAATAGACAACAACGCTTTAATAGATCTGACATCGCCAGAGTTTAGTAACGCTGATTATAAAGAACTTATAGCTACTGTAACAGAGAATCAGAAAAGTTTGCCAGATATTAAGGTGGTAGATAATTTCGTGTACAAACGCACTATTCCATATGATGGTAATATAGATAGAGAGGACCATGCGTGGAAGTTATGGATTCCATCCGGTCTTACAGAAAAGGTAATTGCACAGGCACATGAACCTCCGAAACACTCTCATGGTGGAATAGGGAAGACGATACACAGAATAAGGGAATATTTATATTGGCCACACCTTAATGTACAAGTAAGAGAATATGTGAATAGATGCGATATATGTAAACAGTGCAAACCATCAAACACAGTTTTAAAACCACCTATGGGACAGGAACCAAACGCAAGTAGACCTTTTCAAAGGATATATATCGATTTTTTAGGACCCTATGTGCGCTCAAAGAGAGGCAACAGTTACATTTTCATTGTTCTTGACTATTTTTCGAAATATGTTTTGTTAAAAACCATGTCTAAGGCGAATTCTAAAAACGTTATTAGCTTTTTAACACAAGAAGTCTTTTATAAATTCGGATGTCCAGAGATAGTGATATCGGACAACAGTTTGTCAGCAAAGATTTTGGAGAATTTTTAAGTAGTTTTGGGATTAAACACATGCGAACCGCCAACTACGCGCCACAAGCTAACGCAGCAGAAAGAGTAAATCAGTCCATATTGTCAGCTATTCGGTCATATTTAGATACCAACCAAGCAGACTGGGATTTACATCTGTGCGAGATAGAATGTGCTTTGCGATCGGCAGTACACTCAGCCATAGGCGTAACACCATACTTTGTTTTATTTGGAACTAACATGATTACTCACGCTTCAGCCTACCAGTTAGCACGAAAATTAGATTTGTTGGAAGATTCTGAAAATCGGATTGAGACACGAAACGAATTTCTTGAACTGATTAGAAGTAACGTGAAACGCAATTTGCATAAAAGCTATGAAACCAATACTAGTCGTTACAACGTACGATGTCGAGAAACCAAATTCAGACCGGGGCAAGAAGTTTTTAGGCGTAATTTTCAACTCTCGGATTTTTCAAAACAAATAGCGACAAAGTTGTGCAAGAAATTTGTCAAGTGCAGAATTATCAAACCGGTGGGAAACAATCTTTACGAAATAGAGAATATTCAAGGCAAATTCCAAGGAGTATATCATGCAAAAGATTTAAAGGCGTAAGAACCACATTACCAAAACACAATTTGCTAATATGATAAAAACTTCTTCACCACGTAAGAGGATGTGTGCCGTGTTGACCACACCGCTTGTCAATTACAGCTCTGGCTGGTGAAAATAGCGAGGCTGCCAGATGAGCAAAATCTCATAAACTTACAAGTCAAACCATATGCTACTACTCTTTTTATCAACGGGTGGCAGTTGGTAGCTATTTGTAATGACCGATTCTGATAAGAAAAATGTGGATGATTTCCGGCCTTTTGGATTGAAACGTGTTGGTAAGCGGTCGTGCAAAAACTTAAAAAGTGTTAAATTGTGAAAAGTGTTATAAATAAGAAGCAGCAACAGCCACAAGATAGTGGTAGAAACACTGGATAACCTCATCCCAAGGAGAACGTAAGAGGATAGCGTGATAAGAAGAAGGTAAGAAAGAGATTTTGTCAGATTATAGCAGATTCTCATCCGTCGTTTAATTCAGCATTTTATTAGCCTATTGGGAAACTTGCCCACAGGACCCTGCAGCATCACGTTCGGGTGGGGACATAGACCTGGAATACCGCACGTGAACCTGTTAAAAGTCTACCCGAAGCCAAATGAACATGTACAAGTCCTTTAAGACACCAGGATTAGTCGCCAACAAATACTTCAATGGGAGGAAGTTCCCGACAGTAACCCCACTATAATAAACATGACCACCATAACAACCATTGCAACAAAATTCCCAACCGACAATAGCACCAATCCATAAGCACCAATTCATAAGGTAACCGCAATACAACATATTCAACAATAATAGCATCAGGTTCCCCAACTTTTAATAAATTTACAACCCAAAAATATTACATACATAAGTTTAACATCCATTCAACAACACCCAAGTTTCACCGGGTATTACAACCATAGGATAATACGATACGAAAATTGCAACAAAATAAAAGAAAACGTCTGAAACAAAGCAATAAAAAGTTATAAAACACACTACGGAAATTCCAAAGAATTGTTCAAACACTACTAAATAGCTACAATAATAGAAGCCAAGACAAAACCAAAGGAACAAATTACAAGGTCGTGAAACAATAAACCAAGAAAAACACCAACTGATGTCAAAATTTGCAACTAAATATATGTATCTTCCGAACCTACAACTATTGGTAAAACTTGCAGCAATAATTATGGATCGACTCAATCGCAAGTAGCACTACTAAGCAGACGACAACCAACTCAACAATATTTGGATCAGCAAGTAGGTTACAAGATATCAACAAAACACCAAATTCCATCAGTGATTAAGATGACAACTATAGTGAACGCTACCAAAATACCACCATATTAAGTTACAAAAATTACAACAACAACAACCACGAAACCTAACTGCATCAACCTTTACACACTAATAACTGCAACTTAGACTCAACAGTTTCGTGGCGGATGAAGGGATAACGTTAACAACAACATTTGAATCCTTTAAGGAACAACGGCCATCCGGCCTAGCCAGATAAGTACTTGTAGTTAGCCTGTTGAAAGGAAAATAGTTATTTTTAATGTTCCAAGAATCTTGGGAATGTTTTAAATAGATAGTGGGAGAGTTGTATGTTTTCCTACGGTCGTGTTCACACACGTTGCCAATAGTTTTGTGGAGGGAAATATTTTTATTTAACTTGACCAAACGTTTGCTGGTGCAAATACCATCCAAAAGTTTCTGGTGATCGTATATAATAATCGTTTTACAAACAGTTAGAATTATTGAAAATAAAGTGAAGGTGGGTTCACTGTCTGAAAATTTGTTAGATTTATAAATATTTGCTAAATTTTACCAGCCACGTTTTGAGATAAGTGTGAACACCATAAGTAAATTCCGGTTTTAAAGTTCCATTTTTAAAGTTTTCTTTTGACCGTGGCTTTTGCCTTATAAAACAAGAAACGGCCACTTATATTTTACCACGCGTGTTTTGGGCACGCAATTTTATACATGTCGGCAGTTTAACTCCGCTCAATTTGGAGCATAATCAAATATTTTTCACAAGTTTTAAATTTTATTAAGTTTTCTTTTGACCGTAGCTTTTGCCTTCTTAAAACAAGAAACGGCCACCTTACAATTGACCACGTATGTTTTGGGCATACAATTAAATTATTCCGCAGTTTAACTCCGCTCGATTTGGAGCCTAATAAAAATTTTTTTTTTTCAAGAACATTTTATTTATATTTTAGTTTTATTTATCTGAAAAATTTTTGAGATTTTTTTTTCGTAAATTTTGAAATTCTTTTATTCGGGAAAATTTTTGTGACAGTTAATTAAAAACAAAACTCAAAATAAACAGTGAAACAAAAAAAAAAAAATTTATAGCATAAAGAAAAAAAAAATAAAATAATAAATTTGGAATTTTGTCTGAAAAATAAAGAAACAAAAGTTTCTAGTAAATTTAACCCATAATTGGCATTATGAAATAAACTTGGTGGTTTTTTTTATTCGAATAATGAATACCAAAATTTATCGTTAATTGAACCATAATCAGAATAAAATAATTTTTGTGTTGTTTTCATCCGGAAAAAAAGGGCCACAGTTTATATAAGATAAAAACAAAAATCGTATTCTGGAATAAGTGTTGTGTTTTCCGCTTGAAAATTAAATACCCAAATTATTCCTGTCTCACACCTTGATTCGGATTATAGGATGGGTTTGTGATTTTTGTTCGAGAAAGAAATACCAAAGTTTAAAGAAGTTTAAAACCAAATTTAGTATTATGAAAGAATTTTTGTATTTCTTGTTCGAAAATTAAATACAAAGCTTATCACAGACAGAAACCTTAAATCGTAGCACGGAGTAATTTTTGTATTTTTTTTTTGTTCGAATGTTGAAAACCAGGGTTTATAGTATATTACAATCACGATGCTTATTATGTAATAATGTTTGTAGTTTTATTCGGGAAATAAATATAAAATGTAAAACCACGTTTCGTGTTATTATTGGAAAAGAAATTCAAGATTTTAGAGCAAACAACAAACATTATTCGTATCGTGGAATAAGTTTTGTTTTTATTCAGCAAAGTCATTCAAGATTTTAAAGCTAAATAAGAAAAAAAACACCATTAGTATTATGCTATAACTTTTTAGTTCTTATTCGGGAAATAAACACAAGGGTTCATTGTAAATTTTAAATTATTCGTATTAAGAAAAAGGTTTTGTATTTATTTGCGGTCAATAAAGAGCAACGTTACTGTGAATTAAATCTGAACTCGTGCTATGCTATAAATTGAGTTTATTTTTACAAGATATTGATAAACTGAATTGATAAAACATGTAAACATAAGTCTCTTAAAAATCAAAAATAAGAAAAGTACAAAGTACATTATACCTAACAATAGATTTAAGATCCATTTATATGAATTCAGGATAGAGTGTAAATATAGTTCGAACTTAGGGACCTAGTATTATTAGCCAACGGGCTTAAGTCAATTTTTAAGAATATTTTGTAATGAATGGAATAAATAAAATTGAATTGCCATCTGTATTCAAAATGAGTTCTGAGTAATAAAAAGGCTGACAAGGTAGGTATCAAGTGGTGATGTCGATTAAGGGGCAGTCGTAAACTGATTTTATACTGCCATGGTTTAGGGGAGGGTTTTGGGAGTAACAACACCTATATTTCCAGAAAAGGAATCGCAAACATTTTTTTGTTACTGACACAATTAGTAATGTTTATCAAAGTTTATCTCTTTTCGCTACAACGTACCAGCGCCCAAGCCCGACGAGCCTTAGCCGTGCACTAGCTACTAGTTGTCAGTGACGTGGGGAAAAGAGGTTAACGAGTGAAGAGTTTGGTGAGTCGTCGCTGCCACCTGTTATTTTAACGTTCACTTACAATTCACGAGAATTGACAATCCTGCTTTGGTGGGAAGTTTTTTTTGATTCATGTGGTAAACAGTACATTGTTTCGCCATTTTTACTTTAAATTCTTTAAATTTAAATGGCGTCCTCTAGCGGCCCCAAAAAGAGTTAAATCGTAAAAATTCTTCAAAATTCATTTGAATTATTTTGTTATCTATCGATCTGTTCATTTTTAAGTACAATGTAATACTTGTTTTTTATTTATGTCTATGGGCCAAAGCACTGTGTCGTGTTCATTTAGATGAGGAGTTATACTGAAAACGAATATTATTTCGAAAAGCTTCGATAGGATTGATAATAAGCTTATCGGTCTGTACCAGAGAACGGCTTTGTGCAATTGCAAAAAAATCGCATTAAATGAACAGCAACAAATACAGTCGCTTGCGGTCATACAATCAAACTTGCGCAACCGCAAACATTCGCTGCTGGTTTGCAGTCATTCAAATAATGCACATCGTGCTTTGTTATTTATACCATCGTTCGCTTCGTTTTTAAAAAAGATGTTTGTGTATTACGCACATATGTAGGTACAAACAATTTCCATAGAAACAGAAGGCTTTCTTTTATCATCTTAAAAAGTACAGTGGTTCTGTATGTATGTACAATGTATTCTTGTTATTGTTGTTAATTTTAACAAAGCGTCTCATCGAGTGGTTTATTGTTGTTAATGTTAACAAAGCGTCTCATCGAGTGGACAATGACTACTTGAATGCAAAAGTATAAGAATGTGTTCCTTTTGAATTTACACAATTGTGTTATATTGCGTGCGCAACAAAAATGCAAATAAAGCACTTTCAATAAAAAACGAATACATGCAAAAATCAAATGTTTACGAAACGATGTTACACTCAATTTACATGATGAATTTTATGACGTCCAATTTTAGACGTAATATTTTGTTTGGTAGCAAGCGGTGTAGAGAAGAAAGAGGAAGAGAAAACAGAAATCATGTCTATTTTTCTACCCCTCTTTCTTCTCTACACCGCTTGCTACCAAACAAAAAAATGACGTCTAAAATTGGACGTCATAAAATTCATCATGTAAATTGAGTGTTAAAATTACCAACCTTGAACTTTGTTTTGCAAGCAAAGAGTGAATGTAAATTTGAGCGTATGAATAAATCAAGAAAAATAGTGATTTTGCAGTTCTCTGGTCTGTACGACGCAACCTGGCTAGCATCTGGCTTGGGAATCATAACAATTATAGACCTCTTCCATGAGGATGGGAAGTATCCGACTCTTAATATCGCGTTAAAAATTAGCAGCAAGATTCTAGAAGCAGACGATGGTAAGTTTCTTATCATTGACCCTGTGATGCGGTCCGGTCCGGGAGATTTTCTAATATTCACTTTTTCTATTGCAGACTTTACTTGAGTTATGTTAAATTTTATTGGATAGTTTACCTTAACAGGAATGATTGGACGACAGGAACAAGAATGTGCATCATGTGGCCTGAAAACTTTCTCAAGGTGCCCCGCGATAGCTTTTAATTTTTCATTTGTGTTTTTGGCCCAAGTGCGGTTTTGCAGTCTTAATGGAGATTCTTGGGTTATAGGGGGTTTCATATGCCATACAGCCTTCCATAAGCTGAAATTGGAGTTTGTTGTGGCATCTAGGCTGTTTAGATAGCCTTCTATTGCAGACTCAGGCCTTAGTGGTTGTGGAACGACTGTTATGCCATTGTATTCTTAACTTCCTTTTCTCTCTGATAAGGGTCTCTATATCCGTCGATGTATTGTAAGGAGCACGTTTAATTGTCCGCTTGATTGGGGTTGCATTTCTTGCTGCAGAATCCAAGACTTCTGTAAATCGGTCGACAGCTATTTGGATGTTAGATGAATTTTTTAGGGGAATGCACTGTGATAGGTGCGAGCTCACATACATTTTATACTTTAACCAATTTGTGTTTCTCTTTGGATAGGAAATAAAGTTTGCAGCGGCGGCGTCAGAGTTGCCTTTTAAAATGAGGATTGAAGGTGAATGATCAGACGATAGATCATAGGAGGAACTAACTAGTACCTGATCGCGCTTGATGTTTTTAATTACAGCAAAGTCAATAAGGTCTGGTAGCTTATTGAAGTCGGTTGGCCAATAGGTAGGCTCACCACTCGATACGACTTTAAAATTATTTGCAGTTACGGTATTGTATAGCTGATTAGCTCTAGGACTAATTAGTCTGGAGCCCCAATATGTATGTTTAGCGTTGTAATCGCCAGCAGCAATGAATTTCTGGCCCAATGTGGAGAAGAAGTTGAGAAATTTATCGCGTACAATTTTATGCCTCGGGGGACAATAAACGGATGACAACGTAAGATTGAAATCATTAAGATTTATAGATGTGGCCTGGATACAATCTTCTTCGAACTCGGGCAATGGTAAGTCTCTGATGAGTTTGCGCACAATTATGGCTGTGCCACCACAAGTCCGTCCGCTGGGATGTTTTGTGTCATACGTAAGGTATCCATTTAACCTAAAGCAGTTTTTTTGAGAAAAGTGTGTTTCAGAGACAAGAAGTACGTCGATTTCATGCCTATGAAGAAAGTTTGCAACTTCGTGTTTATGTTGGCATTCCAGAAACATATTTTTAACTGGTTCATTTTTTGTTGAGTAGAACTTGCAGGGGCATGTTCTGGTTCCGCATCATTTCCTGAAATATGTTCTGCATAGTGGCCATGAAGTTATTCATGGTTTAAATTAAATTTTCACTTGAGCTAGGCATATTTCCAGAAGGCATTTGTAGACCTTCCCCAGGAACAGTAGCGTATGGAGGTTGCTTTGCGTTGGAAGTACTCGGGGGGTTTTTCGCATTAGGGTTTCCTTTTAAGACTTGGGCATATGACTGGTTTTGTTTGTTTGCTTGTGTAGAACTAGCAAATACAGTAAATGAGAACACAAATTGAGAGCGTAGAGTGACAGTTCTTGTCTGAGTATTTACAAATTTTTACTGCAGATTTCAAAAGGTAAACAAACAAAAATAAAAAATAAAAAGCACACAAATTGCTAAACAATTGTTAAATAAAAGAAATGCTGAAATAAAAATTAAACCAAAACAAAAATTGAATAACTATTAATTAATTAAACATGTTTGTGAAGCATTTATTTGGCTAAATACAAACTTTTTAATTTTTTTTTGTTATGTTAATTTTTAAGAAATGTAAAAGTATGAAGTATTTGGGTACTTAAGTAATCAATAGAAAAAAAATTATTCATGTTCTTTTAAATAATTTTACCCGCTACATATTAGTTAAATCAAATAAAATAAAAAACAAACAAATATGAAAGATAACATAAAATAGTTTCTTTGAATTTTCCAAAAATGTTCGTGTTATTAAAAGTATTTAGTCGAGTACCGATTATTTTTTTATTTTGCTTAAAAACTAAAATTTTTTGGCTAACTATCTTGAGTTATATTGCCAGGGTATCACATGGTTTGTTCGAGCCTTATTCACAAGTCCTCAATCAAGACTTTCGTATAGGAAGGCGAAGAGCTTCCAGAATAAGCTCCAGAGTACATCTTGTCTCCACTGCAAAAAGTCTGAGTTATTTCCTTGGTTCTCCACCTGTAAAACACGTTAAAATTTTAAGGTTATGAAACGATTGCATATGGATAATGCTGACACCGCAAGAACTGTAACTCGGAACAGTTATGCGATACCACGCCACTTACCAATGCGGGGTGAAACGTTATACGCACGAAAAGCAAACAAACAAACAAACACGGCCTGTTTGTCTTTAAAATATAACCACAAAGACGCGCGAGCTGCTTCCCCGCCCAGTAGCTCGTTTCTGTATTTCTCGCATCGTAAAATTTCTTATATGAAGTGTGAAACAAAAAATTCCATCGTTTCTCGATTTATGAGATAAAAGTGTTTCTGTATTTGAATGCGAAAACAGACACAACAAATTCTGTTTATACTGGAATATTTCCAGTCAAATAAAAGCGAAACGTCAACAAAAGAAATAAATATAATAAAAACAGGGCTGCCAGATTTGACGAGTTATCGTCATCTTGACGATTTTTTGTTCCGATATTAACAAAGTGACGTTTTGATGATTTTTGCTAAAAAAGTGACGAAAGCAAAAGCAAAAACAAAATCAAAAATATTTTTTAATTTTGTTGTTACTTTCTATAGAAATTCACCTTGAATTTTTAAATTTCAAACACTTCTATTTTGTGGCGTTGATAATTGAAAAAAAAAAATAATATGAATGTCTGTAGAAAGTAACAACAAATTTATAAAATAATTAGTATTGTGGTTATTTTGTTGAACTATTTATGGTTTTCAATCCAAATTTTTAATATTTTTAATTAGGCTTAAGTTAAGGAAAAAACAAGTAAAATCAATTAAAATGGATAATCATTCAGGAAAGCAAATTTCGATCTACCAAATGTTAAAATACAATTTGGTTTAAGGATTGATGTTTGACTAGTGACGTCAGCAGTCGTCGATGGCTGCGAGTGTAAGAAGGCAAATCCATCTGAGGAGATCGAGTGGTTGCGATCGAAACATGTCATGGTAACCTGCCGCACAGTGGTATTTCTTCATACATCTAACTGCAAAAAATAGAAGGAGTGATCCTACAACGATGAAATTTTGCACACATGTTTAAATTTAAGTAGAAAAGAAAAATACAAAAAATTTTTAAAATCCGTCTACTCCTTGGGGTTCCTCCCTTGGAACGCCATTTTTCTACGAATTTTTGTCCTCAATGTATAGGTTGCAATTCGCAACGGAATTTGATTAAATTTAGCAAATGTCCATAAGTTGATCTAAAAAAAAGCACTACATATTTTGGATGAAATCCGTCGACTCCTAGTGGTACCTCCCTTGGACCTCCATTTTTTTGCTTTTTTTCTTCTCAACGTATGGGCCGCAATTCGCAACGGAATTTGATAAAATTTGGCAGATGTCCATAAGTTGATCTAAAAAAGAGAACCACAAATTTTGGTTGAAATCCGACGACTCCTAAGGTACCTCCCATGGTCCCCCATTATTCCACGTAATTTTCTTTTCAATGTTTAGGGCGCAATTGTCAATAGAATTTGAATTAATTTGGCACACGCGTATTAATTAATAAAAGAAAAAACTAAAAATTTTGGTTAAAATGCGTCGTCTTTTATGTAACCTAAATGGACAAATTTCGTATAAATAGAATTCTCATTGAAAATACTAGTATTATTTAATTAAAGAAATGCATTTTATTCATCAAGTATCATATCTTTAATTACATCATCCAATTCTAAAATATTCTTATGAGGTTGACGTCTTAAGCTACTAATATATGGATCGGACGACTCAAGCAAACGATGAAAAAAAAATTTCATAATATTCAAAATGAATTATTTTTAATTAATTTTTTTTTTTAAGATGTATTTACTTTCTAACCAAGTCGCCCTTCTCCCCAACGATGTAAAAAATGACCAAAACCCTCTTTTGAACTGCCTTTTTCACTATTTCAATTTCATCAATAGTAAGCACCGAATTTTCCTGTTTTATAAAATTTGTTAACAAATTGACATTGCTACCACAATCAATTAGTTCCGGGCACAATTCACTATATATGACACAGAAAATAAAATCATTTTTAGAATTGTATTTTAAATTTAATTACAATATTTATTATTATTTATTTATTTACGTTAACTATTTACTGGTTGCAAATTTTGTTTTCAATTTAACCGGGTTTCTTCTATACATTTTCTTTTATTAAAACACATCTTATTCACTTTTAAAAACATTTGTCAAAAATTTATTAAGAAATTGTTGTTATAATTAATAACTCAAATTTCTTTAAACCGTTAAGCCTAAAGGTATGCAAAACTTTTTTATTACAAGGGTGCAATATTCGTGACTTTTTTACTAAATTTGGATTTTTTTAAAAGATTGACAAAAGTTGGTGAATTTTTTTGACTATTTAGAAAGAAGAGTCTTTTACCTTTAATTTCGTTTTACTGAGAGCACGGAGGTAAACCGAGCTAACTGACTTTATCTCCAACGAAAACAGCCAATGCTGAATTTTTAAGGACAATTTTGATGCACTCATATCTCCCAAACTATGTATGCAATAACTTTTTCTTTTCCTTTAAATTAAGAACAAGGCTTTGGACTTAAATAAAGTCGACACACAGATTTTTCCGCTCGAAACATCTTCGATATATAAATCTCTGAATTTGAACAAAATTACCATATATTTCCCTTTCACAACATTAACCTGATTTCAACCGATCTTTTCTAAGAATATATATACATATATCTTAAAAGAAATCCAGTTTTTTGTTTGCCAGACTCTTCTCTTTAAAATAGCATCATTAGATTTTTTAAAAGTAATAGTCAAAAAATGCCTTTTTTGCAGCAGAAATCCCATAGTGTGCCGGCCAGGGTTCGAGCCCGAGCCACGTCAAGAAAGAAAGATTATCAATAACAATTTTAATTGATTTTCATGTTGTAAAATTCCTTTCTTCATAAAAATAATTTAATAAAAATTAAATTTCATGAACTTAAGCCTAATTAAAAATATTAAAAATTTGGATTGAAATTTATAAAATATTTTTGATTTTGTTTTTGCTTTTGCTTTTAATAAACTTGTTGGCGTTGCGTTTTACACTTAGTCTTCGAAATATGATAATTGTAAATATTTTTATATGTTTGTTTATTAGAAAAGAAGATATCTTTAGAAACAAGGGTTAAATTTTTATATTTATCCCTATTGTGAAAATTGTCCTCGAAATTGTTTGCCTCTTTCCTAAAAAAAAATTTCGAGGGAAAGTAATGGACCGACTTGGCTTATTTTGAACATTTAATACTTCTTATATACATAAACAAAATATGATTGATATTTGATATTCTTATCTTATATGTACACTTTTGTGCCAAAAGCATTATTCCGGCAAGAAAGAAATTTGTTTGTCTCCCAGTAAAAACTTTTTCAAAATGGATAGCTTCTTTCACTCGTTATTTAGTAGCTTTCTTCCATAAGAACTTCGATAATTATTTTTTTCTGGATGTATTTAGATAAAAAAATGACTTACTTTTGAATTTGTTCATTTTGGCACAACCCTTGTAAAATTCATTAGTTTTTCAGTAGAATTGTATGTAGTGCTTTTATGTGTTTCTGATTACTTAACATATTATTTTGTAGGCGAAGATTTTACTGGGTCTACCAGGTATTCTACTAACTCTATTTCAGGTAAAAAAGAAAAAAATTATAGGAATAGGTAAATTAAAGATTTATATCTCAGCCATTTGTAAACCGATATAGTTAAATTTCAATAATATACTATTTCGGACTACATACGATATAAATATAAAACAACGTTGTCACTATCAATTCCATAAAAAACCAGAATATTTATAATACTGTTATCAAAGCTGATTTAATTTAAACATTTTCCATTTTGATCTCGGTTTTTGTAAATATGTATATTAGAGCGACTCACCAAAAAAAGTGCTCGATGTACCCTCCTAAAAATGAACCTTGGACTTTTTTAAGATGACATTTTAAATTTTTCGGCTCCAGCTTTGACCTCTCGTGAGCTGGACCAGCTTAAAAAAGGGTCTATTTTTGTATGTTTTATTAATTTGAGAATCTGTTTCCTTACCAACTTATACAAATTGGGTATGGTAAGAAAGGTTTTTTTAAGGCGCATCCAACTGTATATACAATTTGTCCAAGGACGATCATCCATGTCCTTTTTTTTAAGGATTTTCTGTAAAAAAAACGGTTTAAGAATTTTTTGTTCGGGGTTGTTTGTAATAAAAGTGACAAGTTAACATATTTTAAACTTTAGTCGATTTAATTAAATACGTGTCTCAGCTTTTTTTGAAATTCGTGCTGGTTCGTGTTTTGGCAAAAATGCAATGGGGTGGAAACCCTTCGTTTTAAATAGGGCAATATGGGTATCAAATTTTATCTTTTGACAACACTGTTGCCAGAAATTTTTTCTAATAAATCTGAAAAATTGGACTAAAAAATCTGGAAAATCTGGAAAAAATTGTTAAAATCTGCAAAATATCTGCGAACTTAAAATACTTAATTTTGGGGTTGATTTTGTTTTTATTTTCGGATTCGTACAACAAACTAAAACTTAAGCCGATATCTAAAATTTTTTTGGTACATTAAAATTAAAAGTTAATATATACAAAAGAGAAAAAATATATATTATATGAATGTATGTATATATATACTTAAATGTATATTCAAAAACATTGTGCATACGTAGTATCATATCATCGTATATAAAATAATTTTATTTATTTTTGTTTAAAATTATATTTTCTCATGCCTTTGTGTAACTTCTCCAGGGAAAATTAACAATTTTAAATTGTTATCGGATTAAAGAAAATAAATAATTTTTTAAAAAATAATCCTAATGAAATGAAATTATTAAATACCCATGAACTTTAACTATGTTTTTGTTTGACTATTTTATAATAAAAGTCGAAACAAATTTGTTTAAAATTGATTTTAAATTGCTCGATTTTTAAAACAAAAAAGACGATCTTTTTTATTTTTTTCTCAGGAAATTGACGATTTTGACACAAATTTATCTGGTAGCACTGATTAAAACCAAAACAAGAAAAGGCTAAAAAAAAATTTAAAATAACAAAATATAACAATTGTTTTTTGTTTATTTTCATCATATAAATTATGCATTCATCATTTATATTCCTTCTATTTTTTTATTTATTTTAAAAAAATAGAATATAAACATATTTTAAATTCAAAATATCTACATTTTGTTTTTGTCGCCACCAATTTCAAATGTGACTTATTTTGACAATGTTTGAAAGAAACTTTTCGCAAAATATTGTTATAGAAACACTTTTTCTCGCATCCTTCCAATAATTGCTGGAAAATTATTTAAATGACAGATAATTCTCGCAAAAAAAGATACAGAAACACTTGTGTGAGAAAAACCATTTTTTGTTTCATTTCACACTATTTTTGTTGCAATTCACACGTTTCATGCGAAAAGTTTTACGATGTGAGAAATACAGAAACGAACTACAGAGCAGTTTTACGAGTGGAGTACCGATAAGAAAACGAGTAAAGTAGTCAAAAGTGCAAACATTTTTCAACACTTCAATTATTTGCCATCAGCTGTTGCCTTAATTTTACGAATTTTTACAAATTTTGCGTTCGCATACTTTCTTGGAAATTTTTATAATAAAAAAAATTCGTTCGAAATTAAAAAAAGTAAATTTTTTGTTCACTTTTTTAAATTCGGTAATAAAAGGAAAAAAGTATTTTTAAATTAAAATTTTATTCATATACACAGAAAAAATTATCTACAAAATATTTTCAAATAAACTGTTGTTTTAAATTGTTCTTTACTATCTATAAATATTTTGTTTTTAGCAGTAATTGATCATTTTCAACGCATCATTGTTGGAAATTAAAATATGCTTGCTGCTTGTGCATTATAATTCGTAAAAATTAAATATATTTGTTTTGGTAAATATTTATATTTACAACAAATTTTTTGGATAAAATATTGGAAAATGTTTTACTGAATTTACGAATTTCTTCATAGGACATAAATTAAACAAAAATTTGTTTGATTGTGCGAATTTCTTTACTGAAATCGATTTTCAGTTTTTTCTGTGTAGATTTGGGGTATGTTTGATTTACATTTGATTTGAAAATACATATGTATGTGCTGTGAATCTTATAGTATTCTTTTACATTTTAATTGATAGATCAATATTCAGGTAACCAGTAAAAAAAAATAAAACTTATTCGATTGCTTTGCAAGGATATGTTCATTGCAATGCTTTGTGATATACGACATTTTTTGTTTGGTTGTCTGGTGCGTAAACAAATAATTGGTCTGTCTGCGTACACATATTTTGCGCAAAATGTTGCAAAATCTTGCAAAATGTTGTCTGCGTACTCCAAATCTATTGCAGCGAGAGAGCCAAAAAGAGAATTTTTTGACAGTTGGAAGTTAGAGAACTTGCAAAATGTTACTGGAGAAATTTCCGCTTGCAAGATTTTGCAAATAGTTTGAACAGCTGTTTGAATGAAATAGTTTTTGTGAAATGAAAATAAAAATTTAAATTTAACAATGGCAGAGGTAAGTAGTTAGAATTGTGTTGATTTTTAACGTTTATAATAAATTATAATAAACAAAACATTTCACTTCGTGCTAGAAACGTTCAAATATACAGTGCGACAGTGGCGTAAGTGGAGTGGAGATGACAGAACCGATAGAACTAGCAGAACTTTGTGGGGCAAACTTTGCAATTGAAGAGGCTAGTATTTAGAATTGTGTTCCTGGCGAGAACTTCACATCCAAATTATTTTTCTCCGTTGTTAAGCTGTTAGAGGGCACTGTATTGGGCATTTCATTCTTTTTTTTCATTGTAAGCCGGCACTATGCTGGGCAATGTAAGCAATAGAAGTTTTATAAAAAACCCGACAAATAAAACTAAAAATTAAGAAGAAATTAAACTTACCAAATTAATAACAGTGTAATAAACAAGTTTTTTAATTTACAACACTTTCTTAAGCTTTACTTTAATTAATAATTTTTTAATTTACCTCGAGAATTCAATTTTGCGTACACATATGCTAAAATTATTTTGTTTTGTTATTTCAATTGTTTACACACCGATCAGCTGTTTTCTTGCAAGATTTCACTGGATACTGTCTGCGTACTTTTTGAGATTTTTTCAGCCGATAGAGTAATATTGGTCTTACTCTCCCAAAAAAATTTACTGAGTATTTGCTACTGGAAAAGTACCCAGACAGACCTAATGCTAATGGACTTCCGACGCGGGAACAGGCGACATATAATTGACCATGCGAGAAGCATGGATTCTCAAGGTTAATGCCGCAAACACGCAATGACTGCCCTTGAGATTTGTTGATTGTCATTGCATATGCAAGCCTAACTGGAAACTGCAAGCGCTTAAAATCGAATGGCATGTCGGTTGGAATCATTGGGATCCGAGGTATCAAAAAATTTTCTCCTTTGTACTTTCCTTTAAGTATTGTTGCTTCGATGACGTTATTCATCAACTTTTTTATCGTAAGTCGGGTGCCATTACAAAGACGTGGTTGGTTTATATTTCGTAACATTATGATTACCGATCCAACTTTTAGTCGGAGAATATGAGGCGGTAATCCGGGTAATTCCAGGGAGTTTAAAAATTGGATTGGATAGTTGACGACATCGTTCTGAGAAGAAACGGAATCCACCGATTTGTACATCTTCAATTCGCCAGCGATTTCACTTTGAATCTTAAAATTCAATTCGTCGACATCAACGTTTTTCGCAGCCAATATAGCACGTTCGCTCAACCAATCATGATTTCTGTAATTTTGTGTAATGTTTGGAAACACCTTTCGGATGAGTTCGGACTTTGATTCGGTGAACTGGCAGAAATCGACGGGAAATTGAATACAGCAGGTCGAAATATCCACCGGGATTTTGCCGTTTCCTATGTCCAGCAATTGTTTGGAAAATACGTCTCGAGATTGATCGTTCTGCAGCTCGACACGCATGTTCAGAGTCAGTTTGAGTTTCCTGACGTATTTCCACAAAGCAGACGACTTCAAACATGCATTAAGTTCATCGGCTGGCGTTGATCGTGGTATCACTGGCAGCGTTTGCCGAAAATCACCTGCCAACAGAATCATCGCACCTCCAAATCGGCTTTGATTGTTTCGTAAATCTTGCAATGTTTTGTCTAATGCCTCTAAAGATTTTTTATGCGCCATTTTACATTCATCCCAAACGATCAGTTTGCTTTGCTGCAAAACTTTGGCCATCGAACTGTTCTTCGATATGTTGCATGTTGGATTTTCATTGGTTTGCATATAAATTTAAAATTAAAAAGAAAGTCCAACTGTTAAATTAAAAAATTTAAATATCATAAGCATTTTCTTAAACTTACAGAAAACTTAAATTGGATTGCTGCGAATATTTGAAAGAGAAATTAGCCAAATCGTGCAACTGTTTTCCGATTTTAGATAAAACGAAAAAAGTGGGCGTAAAAGCAGGCGTGGCAAATTTTTTTTTCGATGAAAACTTAAAATGGATTACTACTAACATTTGAAAGAAAAATTAGTCAAATCGATGGAGCCGTTTTCTGATTTAAGGTAAATCGAAAAAAGTGGGCGTGAAAATGGGCGGGGATTACTACTAACATTTGAAAGAAAAATTAGTCAAATCGATGGAGCCGTTTTCTGATTTTAGGTAAATCGAAAAAAGGGGGCGTGAAAGTGGGCGGGGAACAATTTTCTTTCCGTGTAAACCTAAGTTGGACCATGGCGATCACGTTAAAGAAAAAATCGTCCAAATCGGTCAAGCCATCCTCAAGTTATGTGCTTAATAGAAAAAGTGGGCGTAAAAGTAGGCGTGGTAAATTTTTCTTTCGATGGAAACTTAAAATGCATTGATACGAACATTTGAAAAAAAATTTAGTCTAATCGATGGAGCCGTTTTCTGATTTTAGGTAAATCGAAAAAAGTGGGCGTGAAAGTGGGCGGGGAACAATTTTCTTTCCGTGTAAACCTAAGTTGGACCATGGCGATCACGTTAAAGAAAAAATCGTCCAAATCGGTCAAGCCATCCTCAAGTTATGTGCTTAATAGAAAAAGTGGGCGTAAAAGTAGGCGTGGTAAATTTTTCTTTCGATGGAAACTTAAAATGCACTGATACGAACATTTGAAAGAAAAATTAGTCAAATCGATGTAGCCGTTTTCTGATTTTAGTTAAATCGAAAAAAGTGGGCGTGAAAGTGGGCGTGGCAAAATTTTCTTTCCGTAAAAACCTAAGTTGGACCATGACGATCATTAGAAAAAAAAAACTGTCCAAATCGGTCCAGCCGTTCTCAACTGATGCAATTACCAACGAACAACATTGATTTTTATTTATATATATATAAGATATAAGATAAGATAAGATTACATCTAAAGCTAAGATCCCACTATCGGCGCAATGTACCAATTTTTGTCGTTTTTCATGTGCCGATAGTGGGAACGGTCAACATTTTTGAATATGCGACAATTTGTGCCGAAATTGTGCTGACTGTGGACAATCAAAATTTACCTTGATGCGCCGATAATGTGAACACTCTTTTGCACAATGTGGAGCAATCAAATTACTTAATATGTGCCGATTTTTATCGGCCACTTGCGCGCCGAAACAAGGGATGGCAAAACGAAATTTTTAAAATGCACCAACTGGCTAAAAAAATTTTACTTTTTTGAGCTTAATTGTACCAAAATACATTTGTTTTATCTATTATTTATGTATTTAAACGTTAAATAGTACATTTCTACTGTTAATTGAAAGAAAACAATTCGCCTTCACCACAAAACATTGCAGTTGTATCGATCTCGCCGTCCCTGGTTTGTAAACATCTTTTTACAAAACAACAATTACAAAAATAAAAGAACAAGGGCAGTAAGTTTGAATAAAATTGTATACATTTTTTATTTTTTTTAGAGCTAATTATGCAAACGCTGACCCTCTCAGGAGAATGTGTATTCAATTTAATGAACTGTTTAGATTTATAGATTTTTCTTGTAATACTAATATAACTAAAAGTAAAATAATATTTTTTTTAAATTCATAATTAATTATTTTATGTGAGTTATTAACATTTGTGTTGTATAAATAGTCTGTAAGGATTAATTCCATAGACGAATAAATTAAATAAATAAATAAATAAATATATAAATATAATTTAAAATTGTTAGGAAACATAATGGAATATTCAGACGGAGAATTTTGCGAATTTCTAAGGTAAAATGATATCTGCCAACAAGCAAATAAACAAAAACATATGATTTAATTTGCCCAAATAGCACGATAGTGTGACCGCATTGTACCGTTTATTGTCGCAATTGAGTTTTGGCCGATATGAACCGAAAACAATTGTCACAATGTGCGACGATAATGGGACCACCCAAGAATAAATTGTGCAATGTTTTAAAATGTGCGCCGATGTAGCACGATAAAAATCGTCACAGATTGTGCTATTTGAGCCGATAGTGGGATCTTAGCTTAAGACTAATATTACCTGTGTAAAAAAAGGAATGTGCAAAACAGTAAGTAATGGTTTATAACCACCTGATCGCCAGCTAAATGACGTTATTTTATAAAGCGAAATAAATGTACCTGTTTTGCATAACTTTTAAAATTATTAATTAAAGTAATAACAAGTGGTCACAAAATCCATTTGCACGAGTTTGCCAATTATTGCTTAGATACTGCAAAACTTTTCGTTTCTCTATGCCAGGGATCATCCTATGACACCTACAATAGACAATATTTTAATACATGGCGCAACTGTAATGAGCGAGGTATTGTTGCCTAGATGTAGATGCGTCTGAGACACGAAATACAAATTTTTGACTTTACTGGCAGAATTTTGCTAGAAAGCTTTCGAGGGTTCAGTGTAACAAAGATATTTTAAATAGACTTTTGCTCAGTTCTGGCCCACCAATTACTAGCATAAGACCAACTCCAAAAAAAGAAATTACCCTTTACGAAAAAAGCAATTTCTTTTATGCTTCCACCTGCACTTGGCTCTGAAGAGAATCCAGATTTGGAAGAGGATTTTGAAGAAACAGACGAAGAAGAACCATGACACTCATCATCATCTAAGTCTGTGTTCATACGGCTCTTGTCTTATTGACATGATTGCTTCTTTATAGGCGAGAGGGACGAGGGGAAAGGAAACGAGTACACAGATGCATATACTGTCTTTACGTTTTGCTTTTTCATTCGTTGTTTAATTTTGTTATTGTTTTCAATATCAAAAAAAGCACATGTCGTCAACATGACATGAATCATTTGAACGCCAGTTCATGTCCAAAGAAGAAAAAGGAAGAATCTTGTCAATAAGACATGAGCCGTATGAACTCAGACTTATACTACATTTACACCTACGCCAAATCTAGTACTTACGAGATTTCGAGCCAAATCTAGTTGTTTTTGAATAGATTTCCCATACAAAACAAAATCTACTTCGTGAACAGAAAAAATTATTTTTCCAATTCAAACAAAAAATTTGTAGAATCAAACAACTTTTTTCTGAAATCGTTCCTATAAGCAAATTTGCATATTCAAACATTTTATTTGCATTTTGTTAATTGAAAAAAACACTTATTTCTTCAAACAAATAATTTAACTGAATCAAACAAAAAGTTAACTGAAAATAAAAAAAAACAAGTAAGAGTGCTATATTCGGCTGTGCCGAATCTTATATACCCTTCACCATTGTGCGAGCAGAATACAGAGCAACTAGACAAAAACTAAATAAAACTGGTAAATATTTTTTTTAAAATAAGAGACAACCGGTGTTGAACTTCGCTTTTCATAAGGGCCCAGAATATATGTACTTTATAGGGTGTAGGAACAATATTGTATATACCTTTTTACCTTCGGTGAAGGGTATAAAAAGAGTAATTTTCGGGAATTCAGGGTTCTAATCACTGCATTCGATACTATCGTATCGAATAAACTATTGAATTTTTTTGCATACGATAGACACTGGCGTATCGAATGAAAACTCGATAAATGTAATGTCGAGTTACTCGATGTCGAATGCTATTATTTCAAATTCAATACATTTCATTCGATATCAAGTTTCAAGACACCAAAATAAATAATTTCGATGAATTTTGCTCGATATCGTATGCAGTGATTAGACCCCAGTATTTCTGTTATAACTCATACAAATTTCCGACATTTTGATATATAAGTCATATCCATAGGACGTATAGCAGCCCTAAAATTTAGGTTTTTATAAAAATTTTGATGTTTTTTAGCCCATTTTTTGAGGATTTTGCTCATAAATTACCCATTTTCTAACCGATTTGATAGTTTTATATACCGACGTGTTAAGGAAGAATTTTACCATTTACTTAAGTTATATTTATATATAAACATTTATATAAACTTGTAAATATA
This sequence comes from Pollenia angustigena, assembly GCA_930367215.1. NCBI lineage: Eukaryota > Metazoa > Arthropoda > Insecta > Diptera > Polleniidae > Pollenia > Pollenia angustigena. The sequence continues at coordinate 88,165,300 of OV884060.1, forward strand.
TATTTTAACAAAGTTAATTATAAAAAAGAGTAATTTTTGTGGATTCAGTATTTCGGTTATAACTCTGCCATTTTTTAACCGATTTGGCAGATTTATATACCGACGTGTTGAAGAAGAAATTTACCATTTACTTTAGTTATAAAGCTTGGACTCGGGGAGATCTATGGTTCCCGAAAGTTGGGTAATTAAAAAAAAATTTAATTTTGGTCATAACTTTTTTGTATCTGAACCGATTTTCCCGAGTTTTTTATAAAATATGTTATACTAAAAATTTCCGATATTTTGGTATATAAGTCATATCCATAGGACATATGGCAGCCCTTAAATTTAGGTTTTTATAAAATTTTTAATTTTTTTTGTACGGGAGGTACCACGCCCACTTCTCCAATCCCGCCCACATTTTGCAGGATGGTGTGTATTGGCAACCTAAATGTGTGTACCTAATTTGGAAATTTTGGCTCTTGCCGTTCTCAAGATATACAGAAATAAAAAAAATACAACAACAAGGGATTTTTGGAAAAATTTAGAGGTAGTCGTGGTTTTTTGCTCATATCTGCGTAATTTTTGAATCGATCTGGCTGAATTTCAATAGCAAGAAATGGTGGACTGTATGTAACATAAATAAAAAACAACCTAGCCGCTATCATGTCTGGATTATCCGGAAAACACATATCAAACGTAAGACGGACAGACGGTCAGACGGACATCGTTAAATCAACTTCTCTTCTCATATGGACCCAGAATATATATACTTTATGGGGTCTAAAATCAATATTGTGGAAATTACAAACGTTACGACAAACTTATATACACCCTTTTACACCTGTGGTGAAGGGTATAAAAATAAGGGTATAAAAGGGTATATTAAAAGGCGTAAATATGTATAAAATATACGAATATGAAGTTCATAAATATATTTTAAAAATTTTAAAAAGTGAAAAACTGACCAATTTCTTTTTAGATAAAAAGAATTTATAAAAAACAAAAAATAAAAAAAAAATGGAATGAATGGGATTCGAACCAGTAAACCAATAAGAAATTGTTAGGAGGCAGACCGTTTAGACCGTTCGACCATCGAACCGCATGTAAAGCCGTTGTTGATTTGAGTATGTGATATCAATAATTATTAATAGTAAATTAAAGTATGTATGTGTTTGTTGTTTGTGTATAATACAGAAGGTAATCACCCCTATTATGTAAGGCGTTGTCGACGTCGACATTAATTTTTAATTGTTGTCACATCAAGGCGACGACTACATCACTTCGACGTTTATTTGGTATTTTATAAGAATGTTGTGTCGACGTCGACTAGTTCTCGAAAATTTGACAAAAAAAATCCCATCTCCAATTGTTTTTTTTTTTTTTATTTTTTGTTCTTCACTCGTTTTTTAACGCTATGTCTGAGTTCATACGGCTCATGTCTTATTGACAAGATTCTTCCTTTTTCTTTTTTGAACATGAATTGGCGTTCAAATGATTCTTTTTTTTTTTCTTTAGTCCTATTTTCATCCATACATGATCTAGAAACTAAATCCGCTATCATATTAGAGTTACTACAAAATTGTTTTTATATATATTCCAGAGCACCGTGTAAAATGCATCTAATTTGCAAAAATCTAAATTATTTACATACAAAGATGATATACTTGCCAAAAGATGAAATTTGATACCCATATTGCCCTATTTAAAACGAAGGGTTACCACCCCATTGCATTTTTGCCAAAACGCGAACTAGCACGAATTTCAAAAAAAGCTGAGACACGTATTTAATTAAATCGACTAAAGATTAAAATATGTTAATTTGGCACTTTTATTACAAACAACCCCGAACAAAAAAATCAAAAACCGTTTTTTTACAGAAAATCCTTAAAAATAAGGACATGGATGATCGTCCTTGGACAAATTGTATATACAGTTGGACGCGCCTTAAAATATCCAATTTGCATATGTCGGTAAGGAAACAGATTCTCAAATTAACAAAACATGCTAAAATATACCCTTTTTCAAACTGGTCCAGCTCACGAGAGGTCAAAGCTGGAACCGAAATATTTAAAATGTAATCTTAAAAAAGTCCAAGGTTAATTTTTAGGAAGGTACATCGAGCACGAATTTTGCTTCCATACAACTTGAGTCGCTCTACAGTACATGCATCTGTGTACTCGTTTCTTTTCCCCTCGTCCCTCTCGCCTACAAAGTAGCAATCATGTCAATAAGACAAGAGCCGTATGAACACAGACTATTTATGCTATATTCCAATATATTTTTTTATCTGATTTAGCTTTTTAAAAAAAAGTGTAGAGTTTGTTTCCAATTTTGAATTTTTTCACGAATTTTTGGCATGTTTTTGATAAAAGATATTTTTACTGTAAGTTTTCTGATTCTTGATAGCTTTAACGTTTATTAATAAATATAAGACTTTTCTTTCATGCCGCTGTTAGCAAATTTTTGCGAATTTTCGTTAATTTAGCAATTTTCACCGAATTTTTGCCATTTCTTTCAGTTTAAGGGATTTTTAATCAATTTTATGGCTTGTTTGATATATTAAAAATTTTCGCGAATTTTCGCTGTTTTTGTATATTGACGTCAGCAGTTGTCGATGGCTGCGAGCGTTAAACGGCAAGCCCTCTGAGGAGATTGAGTGGTTGCAATCGAAACATGTCAGGGTAACCTGTCCGTAAAAAAAAACGCCTGGGTTCGAGCCCAGATTGAGTCAAGAATGAAAAATAATCAGTAAATTTGATTTAATTTTCATATTGTAAAATTCCTTTCTTCATAAAAATAATTTAATAAAAATTAAATTTAATGAACTTAAGCCTAAATAAAAATATTAAAAATTTGGATTAAAAACCATAAATATTTAGTTCAACAAAATAACCACAATACTAATTATTGTTTTTACATTTTTTTTTTTTTGCAACTTCCCGACATTTTGTTTTTTTAGCCGATTTAGCGATTTGAAACCAATTTGAGAGTTTGTTTCCAAGTTTGCAATTTTTGCTCATTTTACCAAGCTCGCAATAGAAGCGATTTTTCCTAAAATATTTCTGATTCTTTACAGCTTTAACGATTTTTAATAAATATTAGACTTTGCTATCACGTAGCTGTTAGCAATTTTTTGCGAATTTCCGCTAATTTTGCAATTTTAGCAAAATTTTTGCCATTTCTTATAGTTTTAGGGCTTTCGTTATATATTAAAAATGTTCGCGAATTTTCGCTATTTTTGCAAATGTTTCCGAATTTTCGCGTTAAATTTACTAATAAAATTTGTGCCCATAACTTCTTTTAAATTTACATTTTTTATTTCAAACGTATTCAATATATATGTTTACATTTCATTTAAAATTTCTTTAACTTTCATTTGAGTCGTCGCAAAATTTCCTGTCGACTAAAACGGAGACAATACTACTCGACGTCGACTTGAAAGCGCCTTAGAAAATATCAATTGACTGTCAATAGTAATCGATTATTGTCAACAACGACACAGAAAATACCCTTACTGTGCAGGTGCCGTCGACTTGTGTCGATGTCGACTTTCATAATAGGGGTGAATATTAAATAAAAAAAAAAAAGTTTACCGCAAGTATTTTAAATGAAAAAAACCACAAAAAAAACAACACACAACTATTTTACAGGGTTACCATTAACCGTTTTGAAACGTAAACTGTCGTTTTGGTTAATAAAAGTCGCAAACTAATTTAAATGTTTTTTATTTATCAATAATACAACATAAACATACCAAGAAATTGCTTAAATTGTGTATGCTTTTAAATCGCTTTTGTGCAGAAGATATTATCAGGCCTGTTCTGAAAATCACTTTAACTCAAATCACGTGATTTGAAATCACATGTGCCTACTAAAATCACACGTGTGATATTTTAGCGTCCCGTTTTTGTGTGATCTTCAATTGCAGAAAGCACACCAAGAAACACAACAACGGTATGACTTTCAAAACACCACAAAGTCACAGGTGTGATTTCAGAACAGGCCCGTATATAGGTATATATGAATATATTTTTGTATAAATTGTCTAAAAAAGTGACTAATATGTTATCAATGTCAGCAATAAAAAGGCAAAGATTGCTTTTAATATTTTGACGACACTAGATCACTGTTCGTTATGTTAGCGGTTTTGTGTAGTCGTAAAATTAGATGATGAGGGCATTTCTAATATTCCCTAAATAAAATTTTTTTTTTAAAAGTGGATAACCCTGCTTGTTTGTATGGTTTTTAAGCAGTGTGACCATTTTGGCAATTTTGCAGCTTAACTTAGATTAAAAATTTTAATTTAGCTAAAATACTTTCATTAAGCGCTTCGCATTTTTTTAAGCATTTTAATTAAATGTTTCTAGCTTTTTTAGAATTATTTTAAAAATTGAAGAATAGGTATTGATATAACTTAAGTTTTTTATGTATTATAATAAATTATAATAAATTTTGACTAAAAAAAATAGTTGTAGTCAAAATTAAATTTCGTATGGAAATGGATAATTCTTATTTTATTGTAAAAAAAATTTCATTTTATTTTTTTACAAGACGATAACCCTGCATGTTTGGGCGATTTTTAATGAAGACTTTTAAGTAGTGTGGGAATTTTTTATTTTTGAAAGTAAATTCAGCACCAAAAACTTAGATTTAGCTGTAAAATTTCCATTTGGCATTTTATTAGCTTTTTAGAAAAATGTTTTAAGCATCTTTTGATTAATTTTTAAAGTTGGATGGAATAGTCTTAGCGATTAAAACTAAAATAAATTGTTATAAACTAATGATGACTGTTTTTTTTAAATATAAAAAAATTAATCTGGTCTAAATATGTCTGTAAATTCTTTTAAATCGAAATAGCTATAAAACCGTTTGTATTTTGTTTTTATTAGAGGACCTTCCAATTTCAAGGTTAACCAATTGTGGTATTTATATCTGATGCTATATCAAATCTACCTAAATACTTGTTTAAATATTACCATTTATTTTAATTTTGTTTAAATTGAGTCACTTAAATGTATAAAGATTCAAAACAATATAATGAACAACTTTAAGAATTATTTGTAGCATTTCTTTGCCTTGCCTAATGTCAGAGTAAGCTGTGAACAAATTTTAAGATCTGTTTCTATGTCATTGGTTTCGTCAATAAAATTATCCAAACTTAAATGTTTCTAGCTTTTTGATTAAATTAAACATTTACGTACGCAAATACTTATTGTTGAATGTTTTGTTTTCAAATAACAAATGGGATTTTTTTTTAGAAATAATAAGATTTTGTAAAAATAATATGGCAACACGTGTAAGATTTTTGAATTGAAATGTAAGAAGAGATTATCAACCCAACAAACACGGAGCTTTGATTTCAAATTGAAAATGATTTGAAATCAAACGTTTTCTCAAACGACAAACGTTTGATAATGATTTGAAAATCATTTGAAAATCATAGCGTTCTCAACAAAAAGGGGAAATTATTTTCAAATTGAAAAATGCCTTTATTTTCAACTTGCTTTCAAACGTAATTCTCAAATCTTTTTCAAATGTGGATTATAATACAATGTGGAATATAAATAAAATATTTAATTTTTTTTAATTTAAATTTATTATTTATTTAAATAAACTGTGAGATAAGCATTCGGCACCATAGCTAAAAGATGAAATAATGTTCTTTCCGTCCTCTAATTCGTGGAAAGACAAACTACTTGGCTCCCTTTTATTTTGAGGATTGTAGCACCGCGATCGTTCAACAAACTTTCTTCACTTTCCCGTTTTATTTTCCTTTTTTTTGTATTCTTAATCACTGGAATTACTCACAAATAATTTTTAATTTTCACAAGGAATAAACTGTTCACTTTAAATTAAAATTTATTTTTAATAGTTAAACACATGTTACCACAAAGTAAAAAATGTAACTTTGATCGCCATTTTTAATGATCACATTTATTTTTCGCTTTAGTATTGCCAAGTTTATTTTTGATTTGAATTTAACATTTGACATCAAATTGATAAAACATTTGATATCAAATGTTTATTTTGAAATCATTATCAATTTGAAGATAAATGTTAAATCAAACAATTGAAAAACGTTTGAGAATTGTGTTTGATGTCAAATGATAAAGTCATTTCATATCAAAGGTTTGACTTCGTGTTTGTTGGGAAAACATAGCAACAATCCGTCTCTAAAACTGAAAAAAAAACAACAATCATGAAAACAATGCCTACCAATACACATAAATAACTTTTGCATATTCGTACATACTACATACTTAGGTATTTACATTTAAGCCAAAAACAAATTGTAAAATATGGTTTTTGTTTCACATGTAAGGCGAACGATTCATATTTATATTGTTAATAAAATGAAAAATCAAAAATCGCTGAATAATTTTAAAATCGTTTATAGAAATATTTATAAAAAAAGTTAAAATATTTTCTGTTTGGAAAAGGTGGAGATGCCGAGATTTGAACCCCGGCAATTTAACAAACAAACCTTCTTGAGCAACCGCCCAGACCATTGAGCTATTAACGTTGTTAAAAATAAAGAATTATAGTATAATATACTCCGTCATATTATTAGTTTAATATGTAGGTATGTATTTTTCAATTAAAGCGAACAATCATGTACAAGCATGTGTACATGTTTCTTATGCTTAAAATTCAACTCGTTCAAATAAAAAACAAAAAAAAACCACAACCACAAGGGATTTTCTTGGAAAAATTAGAGGCAGTCGTGTTTTTTTGGTCATATCTAAGCCATTTGTGGACCGATCTTGCTGAATTTCAATAGCAAGAAATGGTGGACTGTATGTAACATAAATGTAAAACAACCTAGCCGCTATCATGTCTGGATTATCCGGAAAAAACATATCAAACGTAAGACGGACAGACGGACATCGTTAAATCAAGTTCTCTTCTCATATGGACCCAGAATTTATATACTTTATGGGGTCTAAAATCAATATTGTGGAAATTACAAACGTTATGACAAACTTATATATACCCTTTTACACCTGTGGTGAAGGGTATAAAAAGTTTTTGCACAAGCAATGACGCGCACACAAGTAAGCACTATATGAGAAGATGACGGCAGAGCAGAGCCGCCGGCTGGCTTTGAGACACATTTTTTTTGTTGGAATAAATTTGGAACGAAGTCTTATTTATACACACATTCTATTTTTGTATTTGATGTATTTAACCAAACAGTTTTAAAAAATTGAATACGGGATTTTGTTTCTTGTAATGTTGTTTCTGCTATTGTTTTTCTTATAGTTGCGCTTTTTTCAAGCGTCCAAAAATAAACTGTGTATGTTTTTTGTTGTTGTTCTTATATTTCACATAAAGAAGTGTTGCTTACGATCAAATAAAAAAATGCAAAAAGACGACAACATTAAAGAGCGTTTAATAGTTCATACAAAATTATGAAAACTTGACACCAATAACGCGTTTATTATATTTTTGAAGAGTTGTCCACATTTTTGTTGGTTAAATAAAAATCAAACAAAAATATTGTTTGAATCTGTAAAAAAATTTATAGAAATTAAAAAAATTTTCAAACAAGCGTTAGTTTGAAAATAATTCGGCAATAATTTTTTCTGTGCTGCACAAGAAAAAATGACATTTAAAAAAAAGACAAAACAAAAATTGTTAAAAAAAAATTAAAAAGTTTACTAAAAACTGTAAAAATATTGATAAAATAAATATCGTTGATTACACTACGTGACAGTTTTTTGACCAAACGAATCTGACACTTTATCTTTATGTAAAATCGTCCGCTAAATCAGAATATGAAATCAGAATTGTTAAAAGTAGAACAGTTTTTGAGATATTCCAAAATAACCGTTATTTGTGTTTTTAAAAAAGATGATGTGACCGAAATGCAAATATCTTCAAAATTTTAAACGGATTATGTTTTTCTTTCTTTTTAGTGAAAGGTTATAACATTTTTAAAATAACCATGGGCCGTTTGTAAAGATACGTCAATAAATGGCAGATTCATAGTGGACAAAATTTCAAACTTCATTATATATTTGATGATTTTTTGCAATTTTGCTCTTTTCAAGTTATTTTTTTTAAAACAAACAATTAAATTTTTTTAAGCTTTATCACTTACGACGTTAGCCTATTTCAATACGTACATTTTGTGCCCAATAGGATCCAGATCGATGCAAAAATTACAAACTTACAGAAGATTAATTGAATTAACCAACTTTTCGATTGTTATCAAATCAAAGAAAAACAGAACAAATAAATATACAAAGCTAAATTTTTAGTAACAATAAATATTAAAAATAGCTTAAAACTATTACATTTCTATGTGGGTTAATCTACTAAATCTTTTGTAACTTTGTCATTTTTGTACCAATCTATGTCTTGTTGGGCGCCAAATATTCATATTAAAATAATCTTATGTCGCATGCAGGGACCGTAACACTTATGCCTTTTTTCATAAAAGTCAGATGAAAACAGTTATTTTTTGATTTTTATTTTTTTGAACAAAAACAACAGTTATTTTTTGATTTTTATTTTTTCGATCAAAACTAACAGTTATTTTTTGATTTTTATTTTTTTGAACAAATTTAACAGTTATTTTTTGATTTTTATTTTTTCGAGCAAAAATAAAAGTTATTCTTTTAATAAATTTACGTGTTTTAATAATTTATGCCAAGTTCACACTTGGGTTTTTAAACGCGTTTAAGCAAAATGTTGATTTAGCTAATCAAAGCCGTTCATATTACATTTGAGATGATTAAGATGACAGATGATTAAGAAAAAAAAAAACACACACCAAACACACAAAAAAACAACAAACAAATTAATATTTCTTTAAAGTATTAAAAATGATAAAAACACTTTTATAAAGTTATCAGAAGATTATTTTAATCATTTTAATGATGAAATTGTGAAAATTTATGAATTATTTAAGGAAAAAAATAAAAACATTAAGCAGACATCTTGGCCGGTTGTACACGATCATGTTGGCGATTCTACATTTGAGGTATGTCCAGTGGATTCTACGTGATTTATGAAGTGATTTAGTTGTAATGATGTCAATTTGAAGTGATTAACAAATCAGCAAAAACTTGGTAATGACTTGCCATTACTGAACAACTTACTTTTTAATGACTACTTCATACCATCTGCATTACATAGAAGTAGTTTAGTAATGGCTGACATATAATCTGATACCTAAGTACTTGTGTATGAGTTGATTAACGAAATTTATAATTCATTCATGATAAAATGCATCACGGTTTATTTATTTTCAAACCTAATACAAATTGGTTTTAAATATTTATTCTTGCAATTTGTTTTTTTTTTTGGCAACATTAAGAAATGTAAGATTTAATAATTTCATACATCTAATGTTACATGTATGCCATAAATTTTATGAATTAAAAAATTTTTTTTATAAAAGCAACATATTTCAATAATTGCCTTCATAAATCACTTTCAATCAACGTTTTTATTGTTATTATGGACAATTTAATCTTATATTTACGCTCTTAATTGAGTAAAAAACATAGATTTTTTATGGAAAAAATACGGTGCCCCAGTAGACAAGCTGGTAGTGGGCTAGTCTATCAGCACCGAGGTTGCGCGATCGAATCCCACCAGAGACAGAAAAAAATAAAACAGAGTAAGAAAAAATATAAAAAAAAAAAATAAAATAAAATAAGAAAAAATATAAAAAATAATAATTAAAAAAAAAATAATAAAAAAAATTTTTTTTTTAAAGTCATTACATGTTAGTTGTAATTTTGGTGACATCGGATAATAAGTTATTTGAGTCCCTATTTGTAAGCGAATGTGGTAATGACTTATTAAACTCCCTATTTGTAAGCGAGGGTGGTAAGTACTTCCCTCCAATGACATCACCGTGTTAAAATAATGAGTTAAAATGCCAATGAGCTTTTTAACTCATTACTTTGCAATGTAAGTTTTTGCTGGGTAGTATTAAATGACTTTAATAATTATTTTAATGTGCATAAGGAATTCCAATGATAATTAAACACTAAAATAAAAATTTCAAGTCAACTAAATTATTAAATCACGTACATTTATTTAGAGAATAACTTTTATTTTTGCTCGAAAAAATAAAAATCAAAAAATAACTGTTATTTTTGCTCAAAAAAAATAAAAAAATAACTGTTATTTTTTGATTTTTATATAAAAATCAAAATTATAAAAATCAATATATTTTATCATTGACAAGTGCATAAGGAACAATATGGTATACTTGAATAAGTTTTTCGACATTTACTTCTATATGCTTTTTTTGTTTTAAAATTCCAATATAACTGTTATTTGCGGTCCCTGGTCGCATGCAATAAAACATTAGAATTTTTAAATCATTGGTATACAAAAAATAACTTGAAAATAGCAAAATTGAACAAAATCATAAAATTTTCAATGAAGCTTGAACTTTTGTCCACTTTAACTCTGCCATTTATTGACTCATCTTTACAAACGACCCATGGTTATTTTAGACATTTTTTAACCTTTTACTAAAAAAAAGAAATACATATGTAATCCGTTTAAAATTTTTGAAGATATTTCCATTTCGGTCACATCATCTTTTTTAAAAACACAAATTACGGTTATTTTGGAATATCTCAAAAACTGTTCTACTTTTGACAATTCTGACTTCATATTCGGATTCAGTGGACAATTTTACATAAAGATAAGGTGCTAGATTCATTTGGTCACGACTTTGTTGAAATTTTGTCACGTAGTGATTAATAAAGGTAATGCAAATTTTTAAATGTATATTTCTTTTTGTATTTGCATGTGTAATGAAAAAACTTTTAGTCAGTTGTTTTGTTATAAAAAAAAATCTCGCTAATGTCAAAAAAGTATAATGTAAACGCACTAGATTTTGAAGAAGATTTTAAATCAAATCTACAAGATTTCGGCCTAATGTAAATGTAGTATTAGTGCAAAAGAGAAGTTATTTTAAATAAATTTGTTGTTATTATTTATATAAAATTTGTTGTTACTATTATAGACAAGTTATAATTACGAATAAATTAATTATTTTTAGATAAATTAAATACTATAAAATACATAAAATCACATAAACTCTTAAAAATAAATATTTTTTGGAAATTAGCAAAAAAAACTAAAAGAAAAATTTTTTTTGACAGTTTCGTTCCGGGGGGGTTATTTGGAGAGGTACTTCCCCCTGCCCATAAAAGTTAAAAAATTTAATATTTACAGTATTAAGGCGTCAGTAATCTCTTTCTTTTAATATTTTTATTTTTTTAAAATAATTTTTTATGTAACCGCCCACAAAAGGGGGCGGGGCCGAATAGTGTAATTTTACTATCTTCTGGGTCCAATTTTAGGGGTTTTAACTTTCTCCGACGTTAAAAATTGCATTTGCCAAACAAAAGTATGGTAAACTGCACTAGAATTTCTGTCTGTATCTTATTCTAATATAATTTTATCAGGTGATTTCAATGGCAACTTATTAACACAGTCTGGCTCTTATCTTTGTTCCGTCATGACTTCATTTAATTTATTTGCTGTAAATAATTCCAGACCCACACACTATACCACAGCTAATACTACCCTGCTGGATCTTTTTTTTGTTAATAACAAATATAATGTTATGCATTATGAGCAATTAGCAGTACCAATTTTCTCTAAACATGATCTTATATTCATGTCTTACAATTTTAATGTTACTAGACACCACCAAAAATTCTCCTTCCGAGACTACAAAAACATAAACATGTCATCACTACAAGAAGACCTTAACAATACCTCTTGGAATTATATTTACTTTATTCCAACTGTCAATGACCAAGTTAATTTCCTTAATAACACTATTCTACAATTATTTAACAAACATGTTCCGCTTAAGACAAAAGAAGTAAAATACAGAGCAAAACCATGGTTTTCCTCTGAGATAAAACTGTTAATAGAACGTCGTGATAATTTGTACCGTATAAGGAAACGCTACAGAACCAGTGCCTCACTTGAAGATTTTCGTTCAGCTAGAAAAGCAGTTGTTACCAAAATTAGACATGATAAAAGAATATACTATGGGAATAAATTCAACACAGCAATTGACACAAAGCAAACATGGAAACAAATAAAGGACATTGGCATTATTGGAAAGCAGCTTCGCACTGATGATGTGGATGTTAATGCTCTGAATGAGAAATTCGTTAACATTTAACAACCTCCGGTACAACACAATTTTTATGATCGGATTACTCTTGTTGATCCTTTAAACCCTGAAAATCTATTTTACTTTCAATGCTTCAGCTTAACAGACATAGTTGAGGGTTTTCGTGCTGTTACATCTAAATCAGTTGGTCTAGACGATATACATCCACGTTTTATATAACTAATCTTACCATGGATAATTCGATATGTCAATCGCCTTTTTAATACAATTGTTACTACAAGCACATTCCCAGCTGAATGGAAGTATGCCAAAGTTATACCAGTACCTAAAGCTGATAAAGAATACCGGCCCATTTCTATCCTTCCTTATCTCTCTAAGGTTTTTGAACGCCTCTTACATAAGCAAATTACTAAATACATTTATGAAAAAACTCTTCTCACTGATAGACAGTCTGGATTTAGATCAAAACATAGCTGCACAACAGCTTTAACTGAAGTAATCGAAAATATACGCAGTAATTTGGATGATAGTCAAGTAACTTTCCTGGTTTTGCTCAAATCATTCAAAGGCTTTTGACACAGTTGAACACCAAATGCTTCTAATCAAACTGAAAAGAATGGTTTACTTTTCTTCACCTGCCTCAAAGTTAATATCATCATACCTGTCTAACAGGCTTCAATCGGTTGCAAATAATGGAGCAGTTTCAGACCCACTTATACTTTCGAGAGGTGTCCCACAAGGCTCCATACTTGGTCCACTTCTATATTCACTATATGCTAATGATTTACCCAGCCAAATTCAGCACACTCGTATACACATGTATGCAGATGAAGTTCAGCTATATCTTAGTTGTTCAAAAACATCAGTTCGGCATAAAGTCAATGAGCTTAACAACGACTTAAAAAGAATTCTCAATTGGGCATCAGCCAATGGTTTGCGACTTAATCCCAAAAAGTCCAAGTGTTTAATAATTTGTAAGAGGTCTTTTATGATCAGTGATGAAATAAATTTATATCTCGGAGACTCTAAAATCGAATTGGTTAAGTCTGTCAGAAATCTAGGAATTATTTTTAATAGCTCGCTCAACTAGACTGATCAAATTAACCAAGCTTGTGGAAGAACATATAGTATGCTAAGAAGTCTATGGTCTAGTCATCACTTTACACCACCTAGGATAAGAATGTTGTTAGCTAAAACATATTTAATACCCACACTCCTTTAAGGTAGAAGTACATAACACGCGTTAGTGCGCGTGCGCTCTGTCGTCTTCTGTCAAAAAAAGTTAAGCTAGTGTGTTTTCATAGAACAAGCTACATGCAAAATATTTTGACGCGTTTGCGCCAGAAAGTTGGTTAACTTTGAACTTTTTAACGCGTTGTGTGTTTTTGACAAGTAATCAGCTGACAATAAAAATAATAATTTAACAAATTTGTGAATCAAAAAGAAAAACTTATTGAAGTGCTTAAAAAACAAACAATATTTATACAAAAAGAATAAATTTAATAAAATAACAAAATCTTGATATATTTTCGAACCCGTTTTTAATGCACAAATAAGTAAACAAATAAAAAACAGCTGACAGGAATGGCTTTTGTAACGCATGTTGTGTAACTTGCAGTTTTTGACGCGCTAAAGTTTATAAACGCACGATACTTGTCGACGAACTAACGCGTGCTATGTACTTCCACCTTTACTCATCGGAAGTATTTGCAAGCTGTAGCAGTAACGACAAGAGGAAAATGAACACAACATTTAATAACATAACTCGATATATATTTGGTATAAAAAGATTTGAGAGTGTGTCCTTGTATACTAAACGTATCTTTGGTATATCTCTTGATGATTATTTGAAGCTGAAAAATCTTGTTTTTTTACACAAAATTATAACAACTAAAGAGCCCGGCTACTTATTTGAAAAACTAACATTTACTTCTTCACCCAGAAATAATTCAATCAGAACTTTGAAGTATCGAGATACAGCATCTTCTCATCAATTTTTCATTTTCACAATTTATCTCTGGAACCATCTTCCCACAAACATACAATTCACTAGCAACGCAATAAAGTTTAAAAAATTACTAATGGAATACTACTTTTAAAATTTTTTATTACGTAACTGCTTAAAATTTAGAATATTTATTATTATTATTAATGCTAAAATTATGAATGTTCAATCTGTTTTAAATTTTTGATTTTCTAATATGTATTTAGGTTTAAGTCGAAACTTTGTGTAAATTTTTTTTTTTTTAATAACTAATCGGATTCTAATACTGTAATTTATAAGATACTGTATCTTGTTGTATTAGAAAGGCACCAAATAAATACAAATAAATACACTAAAAAAAAAATTACATTTTTCAGAGGTTGGATTAGTTCTTCTAGGGGGAACTTTCTCCTTCGTCCGATTTATATTTATTTTTAGGGTTTACCTACCTATGACAATAACACATATTTCTGCCAAGTTTCATCGATCTAGGGGCACTCAATAATTTTTAAAAAGCAATATAAGCATGTATGGACAAATGCAAAAAGAGCGAACGATGTGTACATACACAACATTTTTTCTATGCAAACCCTGCAGATAACGAAACTAGTCCATACATGCATGTTAAAAGTAGTCCATAAAGGAGTAGGAGTACTCTAAAACTACTCCAAATATGGGTAAAAGTTGGTTCATTAAACATTACGATGTCCTAGGAGGGGACCATATAACCCACCGAAGTAGTCCTTAAACTACTCCATGGAGATCTAAAGTGGGTAAGTGTTAAAAGTACTCTATGTTACTACAGTATGGAGTACACTTAAGGGGTAGTTTAAGCATTTCTCTTTTTCATTTTTTACTAATCGGCTTTTATGGTGAGTACTGTAGTGTATTATTTATAAATTAATTTAGTTATTAATCAGTTAGGGAATACAAAGCCCATGTGGGCCATTAAAAATATATTATACAGTCTTAATATTGTTATTAGTATTATTGCTATTATTAAATATATTTTTTTAACTTTATTTCACAAACTTTCACTTTTAAATAAACAATTAATAATGGACACCATCAGGGCTACCAATGTGTAATACTGTAAACTATAGAAAAGTATACATCATGCAGTTGTTGGCAGCATTGCATGTTAATTTCTTATGACATGATCCATACTACAGTACATTGGACCATGTTGTAAGTAGTCCATTTAAGCTACAATGGACCACGTAGTCCAATATTATCTATAGGGAAGAGCAAAAGAGCATAAAACCAAACAAACAAATACAATGCCACCAGTGTGACCAGGTTTTTTAAAAATATAAAGCTAAATCATGTTTGAAATAGACCTAAAAAAAGCTAAAGAAGGAAATTCAAAGCCAAAAAATAAAGCTAAATTTGTTTATAGCTTCTTGTAGTAACTTTTAATTATTTCGATATTTTTCATAGATTAAGTATTGCTTATGTAATTATAGCTGAGAATTATTATATAAATAAACGAAAAAAAACTCCAAAAAAAAGCTTGACCAGTAAATTGATCAAATTTTAGCTTTACTTTTAACAATTTCTATGGATTTGCTTATCTTTATTTGTAAGAAGATAATTGTATATTGTAATTAAGAAACTGTATAATGATGTTTGATCTAGCTAAACGTTTTGCAAGAGCAAATAATTTTTTTATTAAAACAAGGGACGCCAAATATTTAACAGGTATGAACATAACTTAACTAGTAAAATTTTTACTAGCAGAAATTTTCGAAAAATAGTTGACGGAAGTCGTTGTCGTGTTCAAAGTCGAAGTTCGAAATCACGACATCGACAATGTAAAACACATATGTAAGTAAAATGTTCGCCGTACATATGTCGTTTGCGTCAATCATAATGCCAACTTTTAAAAACGACTATATTTCGACCACGACGCTCATAAGAAGGCCACACAAAATATTTTTTTCTGATAACTAAGCCAAAAACTAATTTTTTTCATGATAAAAAAATAAACGATTTAATTCTTAGTTCTCTTAGAGCCATTATTATAACATCTATAAGCAGACATCAAGAGCAAAAGTAAATCGAATTATGGGCGTTATAGTCACATTAGCAAAACGTTCTACGTTCTTTTTAATTTTCGAAGACTCAAACCATTAAGGGCCATTATTACAACTTGAAGTTAGCTAAAGTTAAGATTAAATTGACAGATAATAATGTGTTATCTGTCAAAAAGCGTCTGGTAACTGTCGGATAACAGCTAACGCCAAGTTATAATAATGGCCCTTAATGGTTTGAGTCTTCGAAAATTAAAAAGAACGTAGAACGTTTTGCTAATGTGACTATAACGCCCATAATTCGATTTACTTTTGCTCTTGATGTCTGCTTATAGATGAAATAAGTATGTTGCAAATACCATCACGTAAATCATTTATATTAAATTTACTTTTAAAGGCAGAAAAAACAGATAAATTGTGATAAATGTAAAACGAAAAGTACTGTATGCTTAAACCTTATTTTTAAATTCTCATGCAATAGGCATATAACTTACTCTAAGCTTTGCTTTTGTTCAATAATTGATTTGTGGTTTTGATATTATCACTGAAATATGGAATAGAATATGTATGTTTTTTGTTCTTATAAATCACATAAATTTACTGTTTATTCAAGAAATTTTCCGAAGTGTAACTTTTGACAAAAATTCTTAATTTTTTTGGTAAATAAAAAAACTTTTGTAATCTTCCCCTCGCAGCACTGTTATGTATGTAGGTCAAATCTGCAACAGCGATTTCTTCTTCGCTGCCAGCCTATTACCCTTTTAACTAAATCACACATAAGTTTATTCGGATAAACTGTTTTATTTATGTTTTTTAAAATATAAATAAACACGAAATTTAAATAAAAAAAAGGGTAGGAAAAGCTAAATGAATCGTGGAAAAAAGCTTGAAGCTAAATGAAATGTCTCAAGCTAAAAAAGAAAAAATAAAGCTAAATTTAGCTCAAAAATAGCTAACATGGTCACACTAAATGCCACACATGCAAAGCTTTCGTTTACCCAAAAATTTGTACAAATTTGTACTGGATTTTACTGAAATGCGTTCGCGTACACATAAATTTGTAAAATGTTTACATTACTCACCTACTGGATTTTACTGGAAAAGTAAACGAACAATGTAGTGGTGACCATATCTGAACATAAGCTAAAAAAAAGTAATGTCCTGCTAGATTGGCAAAAAACCCCTATGTGCGCATTTTCACGATTTTTTGTTCCGAAATTAGCAAAGTGCTGATTTGCTGATTTTTTTTCTAAAAAGTGACGATTTGTTCAGTCTCCAAAGTCTGAATAAAACATTACATTTCCTGACAATTTCGTTTTTATACCCTTCACCGAAGGTAAGAGGGTATACATATATAACTTTGTCATTCCGTTTGTATGTTCCACAATATTGATCCTACACCCTATAAAGTATATATATTCTGGGTCCTTATGAAAAGCGAAGTTCAAATCCGGTTGTCCGTCTGTCCGTGTGTATGTTTAAATAGGTTTTACGAAAACGCCAGAAATGATGTGGACTAGGTTGATGTATATTTATGTCACATATACTCCGTTTAAGTTTGCTATTGAAATTTAGCCAGATCGGTCCAAAAATGACGGAGATATGAGCAAAAAACCACGACTACCTCAAAATTTTTCCAAAAATCCCTTGTTGTTGTTGTATTTTTTTTATTTTTTTTTCTGTATATCTTGAGAACGGCAAGACCCAAATTAGGTACACACATTAAGTTGCCAATACACACCATCCTACAAAATGTGGGCGCGATTGGAGAAGTGGGCGTGGTACCTCCCGTACAAAAAAAATTAAAAATTGTATAAAAACCTAAATTTTAGGGCTGCCATATGTCCTATGGATATGACTTATGTATTCTATTTTAGTAGAACAAAAAGTAATTTAAATTTTTGGGAATACAAAATTTTAATTTCAAAAGATTTTGTTATTCGTGCTTAATTCCCAGTTTTTATTATTGATAAAAACACTTGAAATTTATTGTTGATGGGATAAGCTATTCCTATGCATTTCACTGGTTGCTTAGGCCAGATCATCAGGAAACTTCATCCATAAAGGTTTTAGACAAACTAAAGATATTAAACCAAATAAAACTGTTAAACGTATAAGAATTATAGCAACAGTTCTACTTGTAACAATATCAAAGTTTAAACAAAACACATCAACAATAAACAACAGTGGGTTCATCTCATCTTACATTTCCCCACTACAATTAGTTGAAATTCTCTCAACATTAATTGTAGTTGTAAGTAGGTTAAGAAAAACAAAATAAAAAAAACAACAACTTACAAAAGATGTTGTCAATTAAGTGTTTTTTAGGCCGTGCAATGCCTGTTTATTATCAAAAAGTAATTCAAACTGGGAATTAAGCACGAATAACAAAATCTTTTGAAATTAAAATTTTGTATTCCCAAAAATTGAAATTACTTTTTGATAATAAACAGGCAGTGCACGGCCTAAAAAACACTTAATTGACAACATCTTTTGTAAGTTGTTGTTTTTTTCATTTTGTTTTTCTTAACCTACTTACAACTACAATTAATGTTGAGAGAATTTCAACTAATTGTAGTGGGGAAATGTAAGATGAGATGAACCCACTGTTGTTTATTGTTGATGTGTTTTGTTTAAACTTTGATATTGTTACAAGTAGAACTGTTGCTATAATTCTTATACGTTTAACAGTTTTATTTGGTTTAATATCTTTAGTTTGTCTAAAACCTTTATGGATGAAGTTTCCTGATGATCTGGCCTAAGCAACCAGTGAAATGCATAGGAATAGCTTATCCCATCAACAATAAATTTCAAGTGTTTTTATCAATAATAAAAACTGGGAATTAAGCACGAATAACAAAATCTTTTGAAATTAAAATTTTGTATTCCCAAAAATTTAAATTACTTTTTGATAATAAACAGGCAGTGCACGGCCTAAAAAACACTTAATTGACAACATCTTTTGTAAGTTGTTGTTTTTTTCATTTTGTTTTTCTTAACCTACTTACAACTACAATTAATGTTGAGAGAATTTCAACTAATTGTAGTGGGGAAATGTAAGATGAGATGAACCCACTGTTGTTTATTGTTGATGTGTTTTGTTTAAACTTTGATATTGTTACAAGTAGAACTGTTGCTATAATTCTTATACGTTTAACAGTTTTATTTGGTTTAATATCTTTAGTTTGTCTAAAACCTTTATGGATGAAGTTTCCTGATGATCTGGCCTAAGCAACCAGTGAAATGCATAGGAATAGCTTATCCCATCAACAATAAATTTCAAGTGTTTTTGTCAAGAATAAAAACTGGGAATTAAGCACGAATAGCAAAATCTTTTGAAATTACAATTTTGTATTCCCAAAAATTGAAATTACTTTTTGATAATAAACAGGCAAGTGCACGGCCTAAAAAACACTTAATTGACAACATCTTTTGTAAGTTGTTGTTGTTTTTATTTTGTTTTTCTTAACCTACTTACAACTACAATTAATGTTGAGAGAATTTCAACTAATTGTAGTGGGGATTGTGAGATGAGATAAGCCCACTGTTGTTTATTGTTGATGTGTTTTGTTCAAGCTTTGATATTGTTACAAGTAGAACTGTTGCTATAATTCTTATACGTTTCACAGTTTTATTTGGTTTAATATCTTTAGTTTGTCTAAAATCTTTATGGATGAAGTTTCCTGATGATCTGGCCTAAGCAACCAGCGAAATGCATAGGAATAGCTTATCCCATCAACAATAAATTTCAAGTGTTTTTATCAATAATAAAAACTGGGAATTAAGCACGAATAACAAAATCTTTTGAAATTAGTAGAACATATTTTATAAAAAACTCGGGAAAATCGGTTCAGATACAAAAAAGTTATGACCAAAATTAAATTTTTTTTTAAATACCCATTTCGGGAACCATAGATCTCCCCGAGTCCAAGCTTTATAGCTAAAGTAAATGGTAAATTTCTTCTTCAACACGTCGGTATATAAATCTGCCAACTCGGTTAAAAAATGGCTGAGTTATAACCGAAATACTGAATCCCTAAAAATTACTCTTTTTATACCCTTCACCGAAGGTAATAGGGTATATATAACTTTGTCATTCCGTTTGTATGTTCCACAATATTGATCCTACACCCTATAAAGTATATATATTCTGGGTCCTTATGAAAAGCGAAGTTCAAATCCGGTTGTCCGTCTCTTAATTTGACAGTGTTTTAAATGTATATATTGATAAATGTTATGATATAAAATTTAAATGTTAAATATATGTGTATATTGTAGCCCCTGAAGATGACCATCGATGCATGGTCGAAATATCGGATGAAAAATAAAAAGCAAAATTAAAAATACAAAAATTTATGGATTTTTTATTTATAATTTTTATATGACCTAAAGCCAAACAAAAAAAAAACAACAACATAGACAATCACCTTTATTGTGTTTGGCGTAGTCGAAAAACGACAGGTGTCGTAGTTGCAGTCGTATTTACAATTTTATGTTACCGTCTAAAATTTTCGACTAGCAAAATTTTGTAAAAGAATCACAATGTAAAAGAATACATATAATAAAATTATTTTTAAACACCCTGTTAAAGAGCTGTCAAATAAGTGTTTGAATTAAAAATAATACGCATAGTAAAATTGTTGGTAACATTTTTGTATTATTTTACTTGTGAAAATGTAAAGTTTAAGTTTTTATTCATATCTATTCACTATGAGCTGAAACTAGAATTTTAAAAGGATAGTTTTGCGTTTTTATTTATTTCAACATTAACATATCGATGGTTTTCTTCCGCAACCTCGTAACTCAAAAACAAGTACAGTAAAGTACGGATAAATGCACATCGGGTTTCGCCCGACTTTTTGTGCACTTATCCATTCTTTGTATTTATGCTAACCTCGGATAAGTGCACAAATATTGCAATTATACAAATATTACATAAGTGCACAAATATTGCAATTATACAATTATTGGCTAAACGCAAATTTTTTGCATAAGTTTAATTTTATTGGTAATTCATGTATATTTTTGTTTGTCTTATAGAGTTCAACAAAAAAACTTAAAAACCTAAATCATAAAGTTTTAACGTACATACTATACATATGTTTACAAACTTTCATGTATCGTACATTTTATGTATGTATGTAAATAAATTTTTTTTACAAAACTTAAAAAAATCAGTTCAGTTTAAAAAAAGTCTTTAAAAAATCACATTTATGCAAAGTTAATTTGCTTTTGTTTTTAATCCACAACATTATTATTAACAAGAACAATTATTAAAAAAAGTTGGTATGGAAGATTATATAGATGACGAGCAAACTGAAGAATCTGAATCAGATTGCCTTGGATCATATGAGGGGAAAAAATCGGAAACCTTTTTTTGGATCAAATTTGTGATTCCTACCTTAAAAAGCTTTTCTTCTAAATTTTCGAAATCGAAATTTTCGTTTTTGGATTGGATGTAATTTTTAAGAGTGTGAAAAGCTTTCACAGCCTTTGTGTGGCTAGGAGTCTACACATTATTAGATTCTTTATTTTGCTCGTCAACAGGTTCCAGATTTTGATCTTCAGAATTGTCTCTCCATCCAATTTCTTTTAAAATATCAGTTTCAGTGAGATCACCATAACATTCTATGTTATTGATATTTTTTAATTAGGCTTAAGTTCATCAAATTTAATTTTCATTAAATTATTTTCACTGAGGGAAGGAATTTTACAACTTGGAATTTTTTATTAAAATTTATTGATAATTTTTCTTGGCTGAGCTGGGATTTGAACCCGGGTTGATCTTTACATGTTTCAAGAAACACCACTTTCTATCGTCGGAAGATCTTTGAGTTCTACCCACTGCACCACTGCGGTGCCCGTTAGCCAACAGTCAAAAATCAATCTTTAACCAGTAGTACTGGTGGTTCAAAATTTGCTGTTATTATCACTTAAATTTCAAATTACATGTTGCCTCCTTTTTCCTCTGTTTTTTCGTATTCTTTCTGTCAAGACTTTGTCTTGAAAACCTGAATACATTTGTTTTATTATGTTTTTTTTTTGTCCACTTTCGTCGACATTTTATTTGTACAAATTAAAGTACAAATGTAAACATTAGAGCTTGTGCCATAGCTTTTTTTAAGAACAATTATTATCACATTCTAAAAGCGAATTAAACTCCGCTTCTGGAATTGGTGGTAAATCAATTACTTCCTCTATATCGATAGGTTCTTTCAAGCTATTTATGAAACCTGCCTTTCAAAAGCAATTTTGAATTACTGTAGGTGTTACCAGCCACCATGCTCTCTTTACTATTTTAAGGGCTTCTAAAACAGTCACACTTTTTGAAAAATTATCAATTGAAATACGTGCCTCCAAAGCCAATAACTGTTTCCGTACTAGGGCTGTGCGGTAATGAACCTTAAAATTTTTAATTATACCCTGATCTAAAGGTTGGATAAGGGATGTTGTATATGGTGGCAAGTAATGTATAGTTATGTGTTCAAAAATAACATTATTTGGAATTTTATGACTACTAGCGTTGTCAACAAAAAGTTCTGTTTCAGGCTTTTATCGAAATCTGTCAAAATTTCAGTCCATATGGAGCTACTCATCCAGGCATTTCTTTGACCGTAATATGGAATCGGAATAACTTTTTCCCCAAAGTTGTGCGGTTTTTTTTGATTTTCCTATAGCATACACACGCTTATCAGACCCATTCCAATTACACAAAAATAGCAAAGTCAATCGCAGTTTTGATATTTTACCTCCAGACACTCCCTCGTCTTTCGAAGCAAATGTACCTGTAGGCATTGCTTTATAAAACAGTCCTGTTTCATCTGCATTATATACCTGGCAAGGATGCAGGTCTTTGACTAAATCCGGTAGCGTTGAATTTGTCCACTCTGCACAAGCTATGTAATCTGCATTTGCCTTTTCACCACTAATTTTTCGAAAAGAAATGTTTTCATTGGTTTTCCAACGTTGCAGCCAACCAGCCTCGAAACCTTCTACCTCCATTGAAAATGCAAACTTTTTGGCTCTTTCGGAAACCATGAGCTCACTGATGATTGCATTTTTGGATCTCATATCTTTAAGCCACATTGAAACTGCCTTATTCACCATGTTAGTCTGTCCTGGTGATGGTCGCGAATATCTACGAACTTTTGTTGATTTTTTAAACATCGCGAAATTGTTGAAATATTTACATTATATTTTTCAGCGAGACTCTTCCGACTACACCCGGCGTTAAAGGAGCCAATTAATTTGAGCTTTTCTTTAACGCTCAATGTGTGCTTTTTTGAACCCATGGTTATCTGAATGCAAAACATTGAATTTGTTAATTTTTACTCAAAAGTATTTGAAAAATGTATGTATTTTACTTACTTGAGGGTTACACGATCAAGTTTTGGCTATCAAGTTTTAATACACTCACACTTTTTTACCAATACACTCATACTTTTAAAAATTGATACGAACTTGCCTCTAAAATTCTCTTGCCAGTGAGTGTATCAATTTTCGTTCAAGAAAACAGCTTATTACAAATCTTTTGAAGTTGTTTTTGTTTTTTTTTTCACAAATATTTTGCCGTCAAAAGCTAAAGTTCTTTTTTTTACAAATTGTTGCGGGAATTTTAAAATTTTAACTAAAAACCTAAAAAAATAGTGAAATATGTGAAATAGTGAAATAATAAGTGGAAAATAGCAAAACATTTTGAGTTGTTTTCTCGGCGACGACATCTTAAAAAGTAAATTGCTTTCAACTTGCGTGCAGCCTACGTCACAGCTGCCAATTTTTGCATATTTTGACAAACAGTATATGTAAAAGACTATCAAGAAAAGCTTGATCGTGTGGCTGCAATGTTACAAAAAACCAAATTTTCTTCAGCAAACGAGCAACTGACTTAAATTTGTTTTCGTTTCTCTTTTGATCTGTCTTTCTACACTTACCAGCGTTGTAATTTTGACACATACCAGCAATGTAATGTTACGTTGTTTTTTTGTACCTTTTTTTACTTTTTGTAGAAAAACGTGCTTAGGTGTAAATTAACTATTTTAGTTGTGCATTTACGCACACAAAGTTGTACTAAAAATGTCTCTTGAGGATTGAAATTATTATGCACTTATGAATTTTTTGCATTAATCCGTGTTACACTTATCCGCGCATTTTTACATGAAAAAGTATAAAATTGGCTTATGGCTTCGAAACACGTTGCACTTAAGCGTTTTTTGCATTTATGCGTGTTGCACTTATCCGGTTTTTACTGTATGTACATACTTTTCAGTAGAAGCAAAATACTTTTTTTTTACCAAATATTCGAAACTGTTTTGCTATATATTCTTTTATAATCCAAGAATTAGGAAAAATTCCGATATTCCGCCAAACAAAAAAATTGCAAAATTGTAAGGCGATATTTACTGATTACTTTTCCGATTAAAACAAAGAATCGAAAAAAATCAAGGTACGTGGTTGCGGAAGAAAACCATCGATATACAAAGTAGTTCTATTTACATGAACATAATTAGATTAATTAAAACAAAATAAAAATTAAATCATTTTACCTTTTATTAACTCTTCAAGTTCAAGTTTTATTTTTTAATTTCTAGTTCTCTGTTTCTCTTTGCTTCAGAGTTCCGCCTTATATAAACCGATTTCTCCCCTTTAGCATTCTCCGTGTGTAACGTTCCAATTCCGATAATTTATTTTTCAAATTCAAGCATAACTTTTTTTGCAGTTTTACTTGTTGTTCTAAAAGCTCTAGTTTCGCTCGGTTTTTATTTTTTCTAAGCGGAGGTATCACAGCTGAAGTACACGGGCTTTCGATTTCGGTAATGTCAGTTATTAGTTGCGTTCGAGAACACACAAGGTTTTACTATATTTTACTTAACTTTACTGCATTTTACAAAATTGCGTTCGAGTACACAAAATGCAGTAAATGAGAACATAAATTGAGAGCGAAAAGTGACAGTTCTTGTCTGAGTATTTACAAATTTTTACTGCAGAAATTTTTGCAGTAAAATTTAGTAAATCAAAAAAACATATGTTTCAAAAGGTAAACAAGCAAAGTAACATATAAAAAGCATACAAATTGTGAAATAAAAGAAAAGTTGAAATAAAAATTAAACCAAAACAAAAAGTGAATAAATATTAATTAATTAACTTGTTTGTTTGGCTAAATACAAACTTTTGAAATTTTTTTTTGGTTATGTTAATTTTTTAGAGTTGTAAAAGTGTGAAGTATTTGGGTAATTAAGTAATCAATAGCAAAAAAATTATTCATGTTCTTTTCAATAATTTAACCCGCAACAAATTAGTAAAATCAAATAAAACAAGTTAGACTGCTATATTCGGCTGTGCCGAATCTTTGATACCCTCCACCGACACTTCGAATGTTTTAGGAGTAATATTTGTATGATGTCTATTTATTATTACAATCTTTGTAAAAACAGACATCTGCATTAAAATTTGTTGCGGTTTAGACCTATATAAAATTATTGACCGACAATCAGAATCAATTTTAAAAAGCTTGAGTAGAATATCAGTTAAAGCTGAACTTAAATGATTTTCAGGAGAACAAATTATATAAAAGCCATGGCAAGCTATGCAGTAAATTTCAGAAGGCTGCTAAAATGGAATCTAAGGAAAATTATGGACCGTATATCACAAAATTGCATAACATTTTTTCTGGCCATATGAAGCTAAACTGGAAGAAAGTTTACCGCGTATTTAATTATTTTACCAGAGTGGGCTTTATATGAGGCCTATGGTTAGTTATGCACCGATCTTCACCAAATTTCACAGTGTCATTTCTAGTTCTATAAAACTGTGATGTATCAAATTTTCTTATGATAGCATTATTTTTTAAGTTTTTAGGCGTACTAAGCTGTTTTCCGGAAGTAGGGTTTATATGGGGCCTAGGGTAAATTATGGACCGATCTTCACGAAATTACATAGTTTTATTTCTTGTCCTATAAAACTTTAATGTACCAAATTTTGTTATGATAGCATTATTTTTTACGGATTTAGGTGTACTAAACTGTTTTCCGGAAGTGGGGTTTATATGGGGCCTAGGGTAAATTATGGACCGATCTTCACGAAATTTTACAGCGTGATTTTCAGTTGAATAAGACGAATTCTTGCAAAATCGTATGGCATTCTGTGCATTATGCCACCATTTATGTAAGTTTTTGTAACCAAATTATCAATTTTTTTATTATGTGGTGGTTCCACATTTTTGATTCATAGCTCTGATCCTACTAAACGGATTTTGCTGAATTTCAATCCCAAACTGCTTAGGATAACTACAAGCAATTTGACACCGATTTTGTTTCGTTCTTTTGAGTTTTTCGAATGTGAGCGTGTTTTCAACAAACGGACAGACGGACATGGCTAAATGGACTTAGAATTACTCAAGGACCCAGAATATATATACTTTATGGGGTCTGAGATGAATAATGGAAAAGTTTCACACGGAATGACAAACTAAATATACCCTCTTCACAACTAATTGTGGTGGAGGGTATAATAAAAAACAAACAAATATGAAAGATTACATAAAATAGTTTGTTTGTATTTTCCAAAAATGTTCGTGTTATAAAAAGTATTTAATCGAGTACCGATAAGAAAACGAGTTAAGTAGTCAAAAGTGTCAATATTTTTCAACACTTCAATTATTTGCCATCAGCTGTTGCCTTTTTTTACAAATTTTGCGTTCGCGAAATTGTTGGACAACAGCTTTTTGTGAGAGAAAATTTTTCAGTTTACTCATTTACTGCATTTTACTGTAAAATTACTCAAACGCACCTATTGTGTCTAAATTTTGCTCGGGGTCTGGTAAAATCCTTCGCTTTCTCTTAATTCCAAAGGGATCTTTATGTTCGACAATAGCACGCATGTCTAATAGATCAATTGCTGATTCTTCGACAGCTGAAAATGTATTTTGTTGGAACCTCCCACCACCTGTTGCATAGCTTTCAGCTTTGTTATGAGTGAGTGTTTTCTTCAATTTAAATTTAGAATCGGCTTTTACCTTCCTCTAACCCTCTCCGGAATGGGATGGGGGACCAATGCAATATAAATCTTCGGAAACGGTGGAAGGCCTTTGCCAAAAAAGGTGTTTTCTCCATTATTGCTACTTTCTTCGCAAATTGTGCGGCAGTTGTGATCTTTATCCTAAAATATATACCAGAGTTAGGTACACAAGCACATAAAAACTAAATTATATTTCAATGATATTAAATTTTTTGCATGTTTACATTTTATTTCCTTCCATTGAAATTATTTCTCAAATAATTTTAATAACGTCGTGATCAAAATGTTTAACGACAATTTTTTACACTTTTGACAGACAAATACGCCAAACACGGTACTGTTTTGACGTCGTTTTTGTAATAGATTTGAAAAGTGTCGTATTCATTGGCGTTTTTCGCCAATCACGGTACCGTTTTTAAAAAACGACTAATTTACGCCGCAAAAACGGCAAAGACAATAAGGGTGATTATAATTTAAGAAATGTGATCATAATCTTTGAAGTGTGGATTTTTTATACATTACATCTGAGAACAGTGCGAAGTATTTATGGAAAACAGTCTGGCATCTCGATCAACGGGTGTGGGCGTAATCGAAATTTCACCAAGTGATAGACAGGTGGATTCACATAAAAAATTTAATTGCGCGTAAAAGCACAAAATGAATTTATCTAGGAAAACTGAAACATACGTATATATTTTTAAGCTATATTATTTTCAGAATCTGGTCAGTTTGGTCATGGGTAGGCCAAAAGTTGAAATTTGTCGTACAGTGTTATAAAAAAAAAGAAATATATAAATAAACAGAAAGTGCATTGGCAGGTCTGGCAGAACCCTGCAAATAAAATTGGACCACCTGATCCATTTTGATAAAATGGACTACTCCATGTACTGGTCCGATGTAATGCAAGCATGGACCATGTCATTGTTAAAAAGTGTTTGTAGTGAGACGACATGTCTTCGTTTTTTAACGACATGCTTTCGTTTTTAAACGACTTGAAAACTAGTTCTCTTGTGTATACCATGGTGTAGTTTTAAAACTACTCTTTAAAAGTCCAAAGGTGGGCTATATGGTTCTGCCCTAGGACATCGTAATGTTAAATAGACCATGTTTTTTTCATACTTTTGGGTTACTTTTGGACTAGTCCTAGTCCCTTGTGGGCTACTCTTTACACGCGTGTTTGGACTGGTCCTATTATTTGCAGGGAAGAAATGTTATGTAATTCACTGTTCGACAAAATACAATGCAAATGGATGTCACATAAATTCAAAGTTATAAAAGTACGAAAAATTATTTATGTTATTTATCGTTTTTATTAAAAAAAAACAAATTTATAATTAGCGATTCATATTTGTTCTAGAAACAAAATAATTCAATATGTCAGTGCTTTGGACACAACAGTGTGTAATATCTTTTGTCAACATTGTTACGTGGTTTTATCGTCGGCTGGGGTAACTCTGACGAGTCCAAGTTTTACTTACGGTTCCACCAACCTTAAGTGATAAGACAATGAATTTACCCTTTCTGGGGGTTGTAAATAATGTGTTCTTTATTCATTATTTCTTAAGACCCAACCAGAATATGCTCAAACTTAAGCTACTGTTAAAAATAAGGGAAAAAGCCTCTCAAATAAATTTTAAAAAACAAAATAAAAAACATTTGATTCCGTACGGAATGTGCGATTAGTTTTGCACTTTGCTTAAGAAAATTACAGTTTCATAAAATTTAACAAAAAGTTCCCTTAAGTTCAACATGGTTTTACACATATGATTTACATGTATTCGCTCAGTTGCTTAAGCCACGTTATTCACATTCTGGTTAGGCCTTTAGTTAAACAATTATCGAGGTATTAACTACAATTTCATGAGGTATTAACTACGATAACTACGCTACATCGGCTTCAAAGGATTTGTCGTTGATCGTGTCGTACACGCTGGGCTGCGAGGTTCGGGTAGTCGGCTATTTGATCAGCTTCGGGTATTCGGCTATTTTATCAGGTTCGTTTAATCGGCTATTTAAAACAGGTTCGGGAACTCGGCTATCTAATCTTTCGTTTTCGTCGGGTGGCCTTTGTCGTGCGCCGTTGTGTCGCGTGCGTTAATTATACCTTAATTATATTACAAACTACTTTCTACCAAGAATGATAGAAATAAAGATTACGCCTTGCGCATGTTTTACCGTTTGATGACGTAGTAGTTCCCTTAATAAGATTACCAAGTCTCTTTTATATGTGAAAATCGTAATTTCTTACAAAAAGTTTATGTTTTACCTGATAGTTGGCAAACCTGCAATTAATTTACTCTGAGAGTTCAAACAAAAAAATATTATATTAATTGTCAAAGAATTTTGCTTAATATTTTATATTAAAAATATTATTACAATAAATAAAATTTTAAATAGTATTCAAACGTGTGTTAAAAGTAGCATAATTAAGAAAAATAAAATCTAAATAAAAATAGAAGAGAGCAGAAAAGAGAACAAACATAACGTGTGCAGTGGACAAAAACCAACAAATTAGCCGCAAAAAAACAAATCGGTAAATTGTGCGCAAAACTAACGTGTTGCGTCCTTTTAATTAAATGTCTATATTTAATATATATTTATGTAAGTTAAAAATAAAATTATGAAGAAAAAAGGAACTTCTTATAAAAAATGTTCAGTTTTCAAAAAATTTAAATGGAATAATAATAAATTGTTCCACTGTCATACTTACACATAAACATAACAGTTTGTTTTATATATTAAGTTGTTATTTTATATATATATATATATATATATATATATATATGCACAGAAAAAATCTTTACTTTTTTTGATGAAATATTATAAATTGCAATATTACCATAAGCTTAACCCAAGATGTGCCCAAACAAAATCTACACAAAGCTCATACATGTTTCAATGTATTGATTTGGCGTTCTAAGACAGCTATCAACTGCTTTATGACAAACTTACACAATCAGTGAGAGAAACTTGTGGATTTGCTGTGCGATAATAAAACCAACATGCATGAAATATATGTATAAGAAAATAAACCGTTTATTAAAAATCTGAAAAACTTTGAAAAAGCAAAATTTGTTTCAATAAAACTAGTGGTTTCGTGTGGGACGGAAAATTAGTGAGATGTAAAGGTTTAAATGGGCCTTATCATAAAATATCTACTGATCTTCACGACTTTTGAGAGTGTGATTTCAAATCATATATAACTGACCAACAAAAAATTATTATAACAGCTTTAACGTTGCGGTTTTGCGCGTGCTAAAGTGTTTTCCGACACAAATTTTTTTAGTTAATAAAACGAATATGTGCGTTAAAGGGCGGCATGAAATAACCCCCCAATATGTTACCCCCCAAAAAAATAATGAAATAACCCCCCAAAAGTTTGTACAGAGAACAACAAAAACGATTTTTGGGGGGTTATTTCATTTTGTTTGGGGTGTTATTTCATTTTTTTTAATTGGGGTATTATTTCATATGAAATTATCCCCCAAAAAATCATTATGAAATAAAGCCCCAATATATATTTTTTGGGGGATTATTTCATTTTCAAATTTATAATTTGGTATACAGAACACCAGCTTCGATAAATAAAGCTACCCTGCATAACCGGCCTTCGGCTAACTAAAGCTTCTCTGCGTAGCCGGGTCGAGTCTGTATTTTTATACTACAGAGGAGAAAATCCTGGCGCTATGCAGAGAAGCTTAAGTTAGCGAAGCCGGTGTTTGTTATATCATAGAAGAAAAAGTCATTGCGCCCGGCCGAAGGCCGGCTACGCAGAAAAGCCTTAGTTGGCGAAGCTATCATATCATGATATCTATCGCGTGATTCTTTAAAGCAAAACTGTATAATTAATTGTATTACATATATTGGGCTCTTATTTCATTTTAGAAATTGGGGTTTTATTTCATATGAAATAAGCCCCCAAAAATTAGGGAATTATTTCATTTATGTTTGGGGCGTTATTTCATTTCGTTGGGGGCTAATTTCATTTTCATAATTGGGGCTTTATTGCATATGAAAAAAGGCCCCGAGCTTTGGGGGGTTATTTCATTACTTTTTTGGGGGGTTATATTATACCAAAAGTTCATTATAATGGCATTTGTCGTTTAACGCTTCTATAGTATTTCCGACTGTGGGCTTTATATGGGCATATGGTAAATTATTGACAGATTTTCACTTAATTTTATAATAATTTAAGTTATATAAAACGAATATGTGCAAAATCTTATACCAATAATTGCATTCCGCTACTAATTATGTTAGTTTATAACAAAACTATAAATTTTTAAGGTTGGTTGTTAGACAGTTTGATTGATAACTATTATCCTACTGTATTGATCTTGTTGGATTTCGTTCCCAAACTGCTTAGGAAAGCTAGAAACAATTTGACATCAATATTGTTCTTTTCTTTTAGTTTTTCTAAAGTGCGTTTTTTTTTACAGACGGACATGGATTAATCGACTTAGGTTAGTTCACATTTATCAAATATTTAAAAAGCTTTCCCAAAATCATAATAAATTGTTATTAATAAAGTCTGAAATGCTTTTTGATCTAGTTGTGCAAAATCATTAATTTTATTTTTAAGACCAAATACTAACGGAAATTCAAAAAGTACCAGTTAAATACCAAAAAAGTTCCAAAAAGCCCCTTTTACACATTCTCATTTATTCAGGGCATCTAATTTTATGTTTCTAGGTCCAATAATTGAAAAAAAAATCAAGTTAAGGAACGAAAAAGTACCAAATAGATCCCTTTAAAGATTTTCATTCATTCAGGGCCTTGCATGTTTAATTTTATGTTTTAAGTCCAATACTAACGAATATTCAAAAACTACCAGTTAAAAACCCAAAAAAGTACCAAAAAGCCCCTCTTAAAGATTCTAATTTACTCAGGACACTGCATATTTGATTTTATGTTTCTAGGTCCAATACTTATGAAAACTAAAAAAGGACCAGTTAAAGAACGAAAAAGTACCAAATATATCGCTTTAAAGATTCACATTCACTCAGGATCTTGCATGTTTAATTTTGAGTTTTAAGTCCAATACCAACGTAAATTCAAAAAGTAACAGGTAAAGACCAAAAAAGTACCAAAAAGTTCCGCATTGAGTCTTATCACTCTGGATATTGCATGTTGAGTTTAATGTTTCTAGGTCCAATATTAACGGTAATTAAGTTAACGATCTTCACACATAATCGTTAGAATTTCAAAAAGTACCAATTTTGTATTTGTATTTTTAAATAAGTTTTTTATATATCAAAATTTTTTGATATTTTATGTTTCTCGGATAAAAAGCAAAGAAGAATAAAATCGGAAAAAGGGAACAATTGCAAATTCTGAGAATTGAAAACATTTATAATGGAATATAAAAATTTTTCAAATTTATGGGACATAAAACGTGTTTGGTAGAAAAAAAAAAAAATTCGTTTACATATTGGAAAAAAGAACGTTATACGTTATTCAGAAAAAATATTTATGGTTCATTAAAGTAAAGTCAACCAAATTTCCATTCAAAATTCAGTTTATTAAAAGTTCATAAATTGAAGTTTTTTGTATGTGGTCTTTCAACGACAATCAACGTATTTCCATTTAAGAATAATGAGTAAGGTATGGGTATATTTATTTTGATTACCCGCTTTCTGAATATTTAGAAACTCTTTTGAAGTGTATTAAATATTGTTTGGGATTACGAGCCACTGCTTGGCAAATGCTGTAGTAGTTAAAGCAAAATAATTTGACAAGAAAATACATTTTAATCTTGCTTCGCTTCATTGCCGTAAAAAAGGAGTAGAAGTAAAATAAAATGTCAACAGCTCAATACACAACATATACGTATACTTATGCAGAACAAAAAGCTTATTTTTAGAAATAAATTTAAAAAAGTGGCGTATGCGGCACAAAATAATAATTTTCACTCTCAATAAAATACTTTTTTTGCAATTATAAGCTATAAATCGCTTAAAACAACTAGTTTTGAACTAAAATTATTGAATTATTATAAAACAAACGCAATAAATAATAGCAACATTTTTAAATAATAAGTGAATTTACCTATAAATCGCTAACAAATCACCCTTTTTAAATAAAATTTAAAGTTAAAAAGTTTGTCCTATAAATTTTATTAAAAATCGCTGAATTTGACAAGAAAATAGCTAAATTGGCAGCATTGTGGATAGAAACACACAGAGTTGCAGTTGACCAGCGTTGCCATTTGTCATGTTTTCCCTTTTTCAAAAGTTTTTTTTAGACGTACACATGTTTAAAATTTTTATAAAGATTTTGATGAAAAAAATCGAAAATTTCGAAAAATTGGATGAAAATATTAAGTGAAGTTTTTATGCAACAAAGCATCTTAGATTCTATGTGTGCTTTATTAGTGTAACGTTGTATAATTCTGTTTACTCCTTCAATACTTCATACCTTAACGATCCCAAATATATTATTTTAGGTGCTGAAGAATCTAAATATGATGAAATTTAGAGTTCACTGTTCAACGTCTTATGTTGAATTAGGCAATGTTCGGTTCTAAAGTTCTATTTTGATAACGACCTTCTGAAACACGTTGTAGTTTTACTTTTTACTACTTTAAGCACGTTTTATTCTATGTATAATGAATTTTGGCTATAAAATGTTATTATTATATTTTATTATTACGAAAAAATTTCCCAATGATTTTCTTATTAACCCGTTACATACTGTTTATCACGGAAACCAATTAGAATTTTGTTTTCTTGTCTTAGCCACAACAAAAAAAGCCTTAAAAACTGTATTTAGTGCGTTAAAATAACCAAAATATAAAATTTTAAACTGGGAATTATTTCCTTTCGAAGGTTACTTTATATTTATATTCAACATTTTTTATTTTTCGAATTTATTCTATGAGCTAAATTTCAGCTATGTATTTTATAAAGCTTTTTTGTAATAGTCCTAAACGTAACTGAAATTAAGCTCATAGAATAAATTCGAAAAATAAGAAATGTTGAAAATATAAAATTTTTATAAATATTTCACAATTTTTGGCCCACAGCCCAGATGTTTTAAGTCATCGAGTTCAAACTCTTTATCGGGTGAAATTTCTCGAAGTACTTATCGTAACCAACGAGACCCTATTGCGTTTTGCTAGTTTAAATGTTATTTTTTTCATGTCTAAATCTCGGAGGCAATTATTTTCGCCATAATTGTAGCTATAGACTAGAAGAAAAAAAGTAGAACAAAATAATCCGAAAAATGCATGTAATGCCTCGAAATTGCTAAAATGTCAAAAATTTTATCTATGTATATTATTTTTGTTGATTGGCCAATGTAGTTGTTTATTAAAATAAATTTTTCTTTAGCTTATAAGGCGTAAAGTTCTATATGCAATTAAAAATGCATTTAATCCATATTTTCCCAACGTTTTGTGAATGTTATGTTCACTTTATCAAGGGATTCGTAAAAAGAGAAATTAATTTTTTATTACATTGAACAATAATTTGTTGTAGACAAGCATAAAAACATTAAACCTGAAAAATTAAATTAAACACAAACTTAAAAATTATATCACAAGTTAGATATTGCAACACAGTAAATTTTATTTGATTTATCTTTTTGCACTATTTTTGGCTCGTAGCTGCCAAACGATAACCTTCAGAAAAAATATTTCTTGTTCTCTAATTCATAATTCCGGAAAATGCTTCCGGAAAATGCTTTTTCACATTTTTCAGTTTTATTTTTGATAGGAAATTCGTGAAATGTATGAAATACATATGTTGCAAAAAGTAAAAAAAAGTTAATTATTCAATTGTAATTCTGACACATATTTCGAATTTTTGATATTAATACAGCTGAAAAAGGTAAAAAAAGAATTATGATGTTCTAAAGAATTTTGAATTATATTTAAGAATTATTTTTTTCTCAATATTACCGCAGAGTACACAGAACTGAAAAAGTGACGTGTGAAAAAGGCCAAAATCCGTTGCGAGGGCAGCTTTCGAAGAAAGAGGCAGAAAGCTTTTTTTGGTAGAGAAGTGGAAGGTGTAAAAACAGGCCGCAACAATCAACACAAATGGTGTTATCAAAACAAAAATAACAAAACACAAACCACGTTAAACATATGCATTAGTTCAACAAACATTGTTTTTTGTGCAAAAAAAATGTATTTAGAAATATTGTTTTGTTTTATAATGTAATTTACTTACACTCATAAAATTATTACAGTAACTGATTGTTGGTTATTAAATTCGTTTTCCGTACTGTTAAAATTGAATAAAAATATAGTTATTTTACGAATAATTTTATTTTTTAACATTTATGTTGTTATTCAAAAAACAAACTACCAAAAAATAATGATTTTCCGTATTTATTTTGTTATGTAGTTTGATTTTTGTCGGTTAAAATATATTTTTTAAAAGTAAAAACTATTCAATTTTAAGGAATATGAAATTCTATAAATAAAAAATTTTGAAATTAATAACAAAATCATTTGTTTTAAATGAAATGTAAATGATCCGTTTTTAAATGAATTTTAATTTGTTTAAAATGAATTTTAGTTTGAATTTAACTACGAAATATATTGAGTGTACTTAAATATTATAAACGCGTGTTGTGGTGAACTTAAAAGTAAATTTTTACAACAGTTTTGCAAATAAATCTTAACTAAATAAATTTGTGGTCATTGTATTGCGGCAAAGAATATGATGAAAAGAGAAATGCAAAAGGGCAGCTTTCTGAGAAAGAGACAAAAAACGCAAAATCTTCCGTCTCGTGACAGTTCTGTTAGTATTCTGTGATATTACTTTACTAAATTATCCACAGTTACCGCTTCTGGAGAAAAATGTTGAAAAAGAAATAAAAAAATTCAACATTTTAGCAATTGTTAATTTTTTGTCTCCTAGGCTAAGGCTGCAATTATGAAAACAAAATTGTAGTTGGTTTCCAAAAAAAATCATGTTTTAGACAAAATTTTCAATAAACCAAAAAACTAGATCGGCAGATAAACTAGGAAAACCCAAATAGGGGTTTGTAAAATGCAGAAAGTACTTCAAGAAATTCCACACAAGAAGGAGCTTTTATTTTATCTGTTGCATAGTGTAATTATTCTTATAAAAGTAATATTAATAATATTTTCAATTCCATGATGGCTTTTTACTAAAAAAAAGAAAATTATTTTACCCTTTTTAGCTCTTTTCTCTTACGAACTCTTATAAGAACTACATTAATTGTGTCTTGAACTTGAAACACTTTTTTTAAGTTTGCGTAAAATTGTTTTGAAAAACATTTTTACTTTAAGAAAAGTAACAAGCGTACAAAACTTTACCTGTTTTGTCCACCCCTTTCAAAAATTTTTACTTCTTACTTTTTAAATTCCAAATTGCTTACTGATTAGAAACATAGCGCTTTACAAGAAGAACGAATTTGAACCCCGTGTTTAAATTTACTTTATTTGTTTGTTGGCTTTATGATTTATTGTCAAGCTTGCACAAAATTATTATAAAAAAAATTTTTTCACAAAAAATACTAATTTTTAAAATATTTCTTTTCAAATGTACTATATTTGTATGCTGTCTCTATGTTTAAGGCTAGTTTACCCTATTATACTTTGTAATAATATATGTCAAAAACTCAAGTAAAATATAAAAGTCTGATAGTGTGAATGCATGTGTGATAAAAATGACAAATATTATGCAAAAAAATTTACATTTTTCAGCAATAATACTTTTCAATGGATCAGGGTTGCATTTTATTACATTAGATTTATATCTTACAAAGTATTATGGAATACGTTAGACTTGTAAGATAGTGTAATCTAGCCTTAAGGAACACAATATAAACGTAGTAGTGTACGACATAGATACGATGTCAAATTAAAACGTTCAATATTGTATACAAAGGCACACAATAGCTGTCGCAAATGTAAAAGCGTATCTACGTCGTTCGTCGCCTTACAGTTAATTCAGACGGAGGCTTTTACGACGTCTCTTTTGGTTTAGTGGCCAACGGTGTAGAAAAGAAAGAGGGGTAAACAAAAAACTTGGTTAGTGTTTTTCATGTCTTTTTCTCATATTTCTCTTTCAACTTATTTATTTTCTTCTTGTTACGTTTTATTCTTTGACTTACTTTGAAGTATCAGTTTGAAAGTACAGTAAGACCTCGGTTATCAATAGCAACAATTTTGAGTAGTTTTTTGTGTGTTTCTAATTAAAATTATTAAGAGATTTTATAAACAGATTTACGTATGCACAGTTTAAATAATATGAGTAAAAAAGTAATTTTTTGCAGAACATGCTTCCCAGTAATTTGCAAGAGAATTCGCCTTTTATTCACATTTTATGATTGTTCAAAAGCATTTTAAGTTGATTAAAGACTTTTGTTTATTTACCATATAATTGATGTTGGCGGTTAATCGAATGACTGATAATCGAGGCCCTTTCTCAAATAAAAAAAGACGTTACTAAAAAGCGCATCTACATCGTACATCGTCCAACAGCAAATTCAGACGTGGATTTTTACGACGTCGGTTTTTTGACGTCTCTTTTGTTTTTGCTTTCAATGAAATATTTGGCGTTGCGTTGCGGTTTAGACAATAAAGTCCCAAGAAAAAACGACGCCGCACCACATGCGCCTGCATTGCCATAGAAAAGAAAAATTTAAATTAAATTATTTTAGTGTTTTCAAATTGAATATTTGAAAAAAAACATAAACGAAGGACAAAATAAACAACAATTTTAATACATTTTTCCACCTGTTTTGTCGACTTTTCTCTTTTCCTAAACCTTTGCGTAGCAATTATAAACAAACACGAAGAGGAAAGTATCCAATTTAGCCTAGGCGTTTTTAAGTTTTAAGCAGTTGAACAACCAAATAAAAACATATAAGAAAATTAAATCAAAAAATATATTTTTCTTTAAAAAAGTAGGATACAAGACACTATTTATTAAAAAAAAAAAACATAAAATAAAATTCATATAAGCAGATCCAATATAAAGCAAATTAAATTATATCAGCCGTATTCAAAATAAAAAATAAGTTTGAAACGTGTTTTAAGGCAAAATGTTCATGCACTGTAATTCTTTATGAATACAGCAGGATATTTTTAAAAACCTTCATTAACTTTAAAACATCGAAAATTAACCTGTACAAAACAAGGGAAAATTGTTTACAATGGCAACGCTGCAAAATGTTACGGTTTGTCCTCGAAGTCACATGTATATATTTTTTCCCTTTGTGTTCTCGAAGTCACATGTATATATTTTTTCTCTGTGTCCTCGAAATCACTTGTATATATTTTTTACGGAGAAAAAAACGGGAAAATATATGAGAGTACTTGGCAATACTACGCAACAAAATTTCTTAAAAAATACGAAATAAACGCATTTAAACCGTATATATAGAAGTTTTAATAGAAATTGATCGATATATAACCACAGTGCAATCAAATAAAGTAAAAAAAAAGAATAAACCAAAAAAATTAAAATTTGTGAGGCAAAATTGAAGTGTCCGGTGAATATGCTCTAGGCATGTAATCATTTGGCGGACTGTTCGCTAAGTATGCAACTGTTCGCCATTTATGCGCTAGCTTCAAAATCTGTTCGCTAAATAAGCGCTGTGCATATATATGCGTATGTATGTGTATATATATATGTATGGTTTTGTGTATATGTATATATATGTTGTCCTTAGGTCGCGATATGTATGTTGTTATAAATATGTAAGATAAAAATAAGTTTAGTAAAAAATGTTATATGTATGTTATAGGATATTTTTCTTTTAGTCAAAATTTTTTATTATTGCATATATGGTTTTTGAATTAGGTTTATAAATAGGAAATTTTTTCAATTTATATAAATTGTTATACTTTAGTTATATTTTATTTTTGTGTTTTTGGTTTTTGAAATTGTTTTATGACAATTAGGTTTTTGAATTTAATTTATGAAAAAAAATTTTTTCATAATTTTGTTATTGTTTTTTTATATTAAAAATTTAATTTCCTGAAGATGTTAACCAAAGGTTAGCGAAATATTGAAAATAAATAATTTAATATTAAAAAGACCTAGAGCTTGATTTAAAAATAAAACAGTTATTTAATAATTGTTTATAAATACGGGGGTTCATGTTTATACATACATATGTATATAATTGTTTTATTTTTTCTTTTGGGCTAAAATTGTTGTAACACACTTCTGTAACGCTTTTTTTAATTTGTTCATGTTTTAATATTGTTTTTTATAAAATGTTAGCTAAATTCCGTAATTTTAACACAATCAATAAAATTCATTTTCTAGAAACTTCAAATTATTTAAAATTCCAGGGTTACCATCTCTTGCAAAATCCATGCATATTTTATAAGGAATTCGAAAAACTTAGGATATATTTGGCATGGCAACCCTTGCCAGGGACAAACTACGTCATCTTACAATAAATCATGCGCATGGCGTAATCTTGTATTTTATCATTCTTGATTACAAGTACATGCAAGTGATCAGCTGTTCAGTTGTTATATTTTCGATAGTGTCAAAATTTGCTTACATATTAGTGCGTCATGATTTTTTTTTTTTTTTTTTGTTTTCTTTATGTTTGGCTGTTTGACTGTATCGATTGTTTTTACACAAACAAAATGAATGTTATTTTTTTTATTGTTGATTTGTTGTAGACTTGCATGTAGTACTTGGTATAAATATACTTTGGTTCCTACATGCGCAGTAAAAACTTTTTATATCTGCCTGATGTAATCTTTATTTCTATCATTCTTGCTTTCTACCATCAGCGTTACCGTTCAAAATTTTCAAAAAGGGGCACAAAAAGGGGATTTTCAAAATAAAGGTGGCACAAAAAGGGGAATTCGGAGATAAAAGGGGGCAACTTTAAAAATAAGACCGTTTTCATTTTTATTAAGTTATTTTCACTGAAAACATAAACGTTAAAAAAATAAGCCTCTTCTTATGTATAAATAAAACCCCTTACTCCACTTTTCGAAAATTTCTCAATTTCGTTATATAACTATCTAATTAGCTGTGAACTCTTTGAAAATGGTTTTGGTCTTTTATAATTTAAATATTTTCCATTAAAAAATATGAAAAATTGGTATAGGGTTTAATTCTTATTTGATTTTTTCAGAAGCTACCAGGCAGATAAAAGGAAAATATAAATAACAAAATTAGGCCATTATATATTGCTTAAATATGAATTACTAAGCTTCGTGTGTTTGGTAAATTATTTTTTGTAGCATTTTAAATTTTGAAAATCCATTTTTCAAACAATACTAATTTTCTCTACTTTTTATTTTGCGGAGTAAGGCCTTTAAGCTTTTAACACATCCATATATAGTCGAAATTCACTATAATGAATTTCCATGGGACCAAAAAATCCGCATAATATGTAGAACTTACATTTTTTCTACTTTTGTTTATAAAAACTGGTATTTTAGTTCGATTATCGATTTAACATTACCTTCATTAATATCCTTATAAGGACAAGTTTGAACACGCAGAGAAAAAACATGTTTAAAGATGGTCACCTCCAACAAAACTATTTTTAAAGAAAAACTTAAACATATTATGTGTAATATAACCATATTATTATTACCTACAACCATATTATGGTTGAATTAGTCCTCCATCAAGAAGCCACAACCATATTATGGTTACCTCTTAGCATTTTATGGTTAAATATGACAATAATTTGTTTTAAAATTAACAGTAGTATTTTTCTCTTTTCAAAGAGCAACATGCTATGGTTGAAAATCAACTATACTATTATAAGTGTTAAACATGTTTTTGTTATTTTTAACCACAACATGTTCTAAGGCAACCATAATATGGTTGTGGCTACTTGATGGAGGACTAATTCAACCATAATATGGTTGTTGGTAACAATAAGATGATTAAATGAAACATAATATGTTTAAAATTTTCTTTTCAAATAGTTTTGTTGGAGGTGACCATATTTAAACATGTTTTTTCGCTAGGTGAAGACTTTTGCGTTAAGTGTTTAATTGCTTGTACCAAAAAAGTGCTGGAAAATAAACCGCTAGGCTACAAAACCTTTTGTGCTGCTTATTTAACTTTTAGTGATCAAATTTATTTTAAAAGAAATGCTGCTATATTTTTGGCCACTAAAACGAGCGACTGTTGTTAAAACCGTTATCACAGATTCTTGTTTCTTTTAATCCTATTTTCCTCTTTGGGAATCGCCTAACCGAAAATTTTTTATATGGAGACAAAAATTTATGAAAGTCAAATTTATCAGCCATGTCAATTGTACAATTTCGTTCTGAAACGGAATTCATTCCGTATTTTGGTGCTTCAGAAAATGACGGAATGAAACCAGTTTGGTTTTCATGAACGGAACAGGAGTTTTCTGTATCTGAAAGGTCAAAAAACTATCAAAATACACTTTCTATCAATAAACAAATATATTTTCTTCGATTCCGAACGGAATTGTAATCTGCGACATGGCTGTATACTTATTTCAAAAATTGCTTCATTCTAAAGAAAACTTAACGGTATGGAAATTTATTATAAGGAGATATAATTATAATAATTTTTGTTCATTATATAGAAAGCTTCATTTTATAGAACTTCACTATAGAGATGTTCGAATGTATATATACACAGTGAAAACACACGCCTTGTTTGCATGTTAACGTGTATGAGCTGTTGCATATAATATTACCCTTCACCACAGCTGGATATATATAAGTTCGTTATTATATAAGTTTGTCATTCCATTTTTAATTCAACAAAATCGGTTACTAATTGACTTAGTAATAGACTAATAACCACGTTATTATTCCCAAAATAAGGGCTTTGGCACAATAGCGCCTTTATTATGAGTGATAGGTGGACCAAATTTAGTTCTGATATTTCTTATTAGGAGAAGTTAGTAGTGGTACGATTTTTATTAATACTATGGTTAAGGGTATATTAGATTCAATACAGCCGAATAAAGCGATATTTCATGTTTTTATTAAATCAATAATACAAAAACACTTATGGCGATTTCTTTTCTGATAAATATGTTGCATAAATGTTACATGCTCTATTTCTTTTGTGTAGAGCATGTAACATTTATGCAACATATTTCTCAGAAAAGAAATCGCCATTGCTGAATTCTTGTAAAAACATACAATCATATAAAAGCTGGAAGTTCAAAAAGGGGCAAAAGGGGCACAAAAACATACAAAATGATACAAAATGGGATTTAAAATAAAGTGGCAAGGCATTCAAAAAGGGGCAAAAATGCGACTTTAGTCGCATAACCGGCGTTGCCGTTTTGGTTACTTTTAACCAAAATTGGTTACTTTATTTTCCAATGTGTACTTGTGTAATTTTTTCCCATTTTGGTTACTTTTGTTCAACACAAAAATAACCAAGTTTTTGTTTTGGAACAAGAACTACCCTCTCCGTTAAAAACAATACATTTTTCATCTACTGAAATATTATTTTTTTAGAAGCATAAACTTTAACATACTATCAACTCAACCACATAATGTATATACTCTGAAGTGTAGATGGCTATTATCTGCTATTCTTATGGCCATTTTCTCATTAGGCGATTATCTTTCTTCCCAACGAAAAACTGCATATTAAAGAAATTTGGTTTTCTCAATGGCTCATTTGCTTAGATTTTATCGCAAAGCTAACCGGCACTCATCTGCCAATTATTTATTTTCCTTTTATTTGCCTTACAGATAAATTCAATCAGCTGGCGCCCAACTTTTACTTGTATTTTGAGTGGCGTTGCCAGCTGCAAACTTTGTTTTTTGTCGGTATATTGAGAAACCCAAAATCGTTAACGGACAGTTTATCGGTCCAATAAATTTATGTTGACATTAAGTAACAGACAGTTT
Organism: Pollenia angustigena; assembly: GCA_930367215.1. Taxonomy (NCBI): domain Eukaryota; kingdom Metazoa; phylum Arthropoda; class Insecta; order Diptera; family Polleniidae; genus Pollenia; species Pollenia angustigena. The sequence goes on from OV884060.1 coordinate 88,208,265, forward strand.
GTCGATACATTGAGAAAATGGCCATTAATGATTTGTAGGTCTAACTGAAACACTTTTCTAGATAAACGATATGGTCAAAGGCCCTTCTGATCCCATCACGTTTAATATGATTATATTTCCACCGGGAAAAAATCATCTACATATATACACTGCGCATCATCAGGTTAGCGCCCCCGCTTTCACTAACAGTTAATGATAAATAGTATCTGAACGAATCGAAATACAGCCTTACATTAGTAATACAGAAAACTCCTATCATTTCTCTTTAAAATAAAACAACAATCACTGCTGCTACACTCATGATAATGTGTTAATATATTTTTTACAAAAACTACATACAAATAAACATAGTGAAAATTGGTCTACAGGATAGCGCCATCAGCGATAATTTCAATTCAATTGCTATTTTAAGCCACTATATAGCTTTTTAATACTTATATATTATTTTTTTTCATAGTTTTAAATCTAATTAGTAATGTGTGGTGCCGCCTTTGTTCGAAATAACTTCGAAAACTCGGTTAGGAATTGAATTGTATAGTTGCTCAATGTAATTCAACGAAATGGTGGACCAAGCATGTTTAATGCCTTCGATTAATTCGGCTTTTGTGCTATATTGTTTTCCAGACTCGTACACTTTCCTAGCCAGCCATCCCCAGACGTTCTCGATGATATTTAGGTCGGGCGAGTATGGTGGCCATTCAAGGACCTTAACTTGTTGGCTTTGTATCCACGATTTTACGGATCGGGCTGTGTGGATAGGTGCATTATCGTGCTGGAAATGCCACTTTACATTTTCAAATAAGTTTTGAAAGTGGGGAAAAGCCGTTTTCAAAACGCTTATGTAGTTATCCGCATTCATACGCGGTGTTAAAAACTGCAGCTCACATGTGCCATAGTAGGATATTGCTCCCCACACCATAACACCCCCCACCCGGCTGTGCAGGCGGTCTAAAAAATGTTCCTCCTTACGTAGGTCATGAAAATAGTAATTATATCCATCAGGCCCTTCTAAATTAAATTTCTTTTCATCTGAAAAGACAACATAATGCCACTGATTAGACCACGTCATGTGCGTTCGAACGAAAGTTAAGCGCATTTCCTTTCTAATCATATTAAGTGGTGGTTTTTTTTTTATTTTTCGCCTCTGTAGGTATGCAGCTTTCCTAATCACTCTTTGGACTGTTGACAAGCTCGCTTTAACACCACTTTTTTCCCTGATTTTGGCTGACGACTCGTGCGAATTTGAAGCTTGCCTCAGTATGGCTCGCTTGTCTGCTTGGGAAACCACCCAATTGTTACCGCCTTTGAAATTTTTTCCATAGTGTTCCTTATTTTTAAGAAAATTTGACACAGTTTTTCTATGCCTTCCAGTTTTTGCAGCAATTTTATGGAAGGATAATCCAGAATCATAGTAAGCTTCAATCTTCGCTCTTTCTTCCAAAGATAAAATAGTTCCCTTTCCCATTTTATTGTTTTATTCAAAGTCAAACACTTGTTAAATTTATACAAAAAATTTGGTAACCGTGATTGCCAAAACAAGCGAGATAACTAAAAATCCATATGGAGGCGCTAATCTGATGATGCAAAATATTCGTCGAAAATAAAACAAAATAGTAAGTTATTACTTATAACGATTATAACGGTTCTTTTATCAAGGTTAAATTTCTTGTAAGAAAGATCAAACATAACAATTGCAAAACCAAAACAAAAATTACGAATTTCGGTGCAATAGGAAAAAAGATAAAAGCAAAAAACAAATGAGCGAAAGAGGGCGCTAACCTGATGGCGCGCAGTGTATATATATATAAGATCTACAGCATAATTAAGTTAAATTTTGCATTTTGATATCATAAGACTTTAAAAGTTTTACTTATGAGAGCTCTCTATAAAAAGGGTTGAAAGCTCTAGCTCAAACATTTTTTAAAATTGACAAAAATAAGTTTTAAATTTCTTTCACTTTCACTAAAAAATTTCGAAAAATTTTGTAGCCTTTTTTATTGTTCGTTCCCGACAATCTGTAATATACTGTCAAAACTTAAAAAAATATCGGTCCAGTACGGTGCGGTACATAACGGGTACAGCAACTTTCGCCTAACTGGGCCTTTAGGCACAGTGATGCCAATTTTTTGAGAGCAAAAAGCACTTTAAAATTTTAAAAAGGCACTAAAAAGCGCTATTTTGAACAAAAAAAGCGTAAAAAGCACTAAGCCATTTTCACAATTTAATTAAACACAAAACAAGTTGCATTCGGCTGTGCCAAATATTATATACCACTAAAATTTAAAAAAAAAGTGACAGCGTTGATGGGTGACCATTTTTATTTAAAATTAAATAATAAATATAATTACATTTGTATATAAACATTTTTAAATTTATTATTATTACCTTCAATAAAAATTATATCAACCAAATCATCCAAATCATCAGCTGAGTTTGAATTGGCCATAAAACAGTAATAAAGTACGAGCTCTATTTTCGTAGCTCGAAAAAATCTGGCCTGTTGCAATTTCCGAAAATTTGCAGTGACCGACCATTCTTTATAAAACTTAATGACAGCCCATATATTAATAAAAAAAAAAACCTTATATTTTATCGTTTAAATAAATCTAAATTAAAATCGTGCAAAGTTTAATAAAACAATTGGAGTATGATATTATCCAATTATTTGAACCTATGTACGCTTCTGAATAACGAACACATATAACGTGTAAAATAGAAAAAACATGTATGTTTGTATGCTGATACTTATTCAAACCTTATTGCAATAGCACTAGAGGTGGAAGTGCACGACACGCAGTTATTTGGAGACGAGTGTCGTGTATTTAAAAACTAAAGCGCATGAACAATGGCAGGTTACACAACGCCCGTTATAAAATTATTATCTGTCATCTATCTATTTATAATTACCACTTTGCTTATTGCGGCTCAACTTTGCGTTCTTTTGTATGGTTTCCGACTGCATGTTTTTTAACTTTTCCATACGTTTTTCTACATGACTCAAAATCGTTGTTTATTTTTCCATTCACAATTCCTAATATTTTCCGAGCCATTTTCTATTTTTGAAACAGTGTCTACATGTTTAAAACAATGTTTACCGCAAACAAATACATCGTTTTATTACAATTACTAAATATGTTGTCAACGCTAAAAAGTAAACGTTTTGTAAAATTTCCAAATTGCTAGGAAGCCTAGCTCTAACCTCGTAAATAAAGTTTTTTTTATCATTTGAAATCTAAAAATCTTTGCAGTTCTTCCCAAAATTGTACCCCAAATAGCAAATCTCATCTAAATCATCATCTATATAATCGAAGTTTTAAAAAATGGTACAAAAATATATATTGTAAAAAGCACTAAAGGCACTAACGAAAAAATAAGTTTGGCACTATGGATACAATTTTGGCGTTTTGAGGCATCATAAACCACCATAAATAGTGCCAAAAGCACTAAGTTGGCATCACTGTTTAGGCATACATTTTTTAAACAGAAGTGGGAATAAAAAAGTACTTTTGATACAAAATAATTTTGGTTACTTTTTTCGCTTTTGGTTACAAATTTTTTTGGTCGTGGCAACGCTGTCTACCATGCTAGTACCATGGTGGAATAAACAGGTGGCAGCACTACGCCAGATGACGATTTTTTGCTCATGCATTGTTTGTCTAGGTTTATGTCAAAGTTTTGTTTATGTTTACAAAAAGTCCACGTTTTGTGCTGTGATTATTGTATTTTATTAAAGTTTTTGATAATTTTAAATTAAAATAAATAAGATATTGACCATAATTAAATAAAAATTGGCTAAAAATGTATTTATTTCATCACGTTCAGCGGCACGCTTTGATTTTTGTTTAAAGTATTTCTTGACGTAAACGGTGATATAATTTCCATTTTTGTTGTAATGTTGTATTTGTTGCCGTAACGATGCCACCTACTTATTCCACCATGGCTAGTACAATATGTGGGAACAACCAGCCGAAGCCGCTGTGAGAACAGTCAACCGAGGCCGCTGTGAGAACAGTCAGCCGAAGCCGCTGTGAGAACAGTCAGCCGGAGTCGCTGTGAGAACACTCAGCAAAAGCCGCTGTGAAATTTATTCGATACTTAAAGGCTCAGTTAGGCTAACGTTGCTGTACCCGTAATGTACCACACCGTACTGTAAGCACGTTGGTGCACTTATAGAACGTTTAAAAACGTTTCATATGTTTTCCCATACATCAACAAAAAGCAATAGTATACATTAAACAAAACACACAGTGATGGGAATCAAAAATGTTCAAATGCTGACCGTTGTGCAGAAAAGGTACCACGTGATTTAAATGGTATTAAAACAGTATTTTGTGTATGTAAAAATGTTAATAATTTAATATTTATATTATAGATTTACAATAAATAAATTTGTATTTTAGCATATATAAATTTTTAGCATACATATGTACATATATTGTAAATGTGCATACACCAAACAAGGTTTTGATACCATTTAAAGCTGCGATCGGCACCCTATACTATTACAGTTTGTGATTGTCCAACTAAATTTTTTTTTTTTTAATTGACGTTTACAATTTTAACTTTTAAAAATTTTTAACAAACAGTAAGAATTGGAAATTTTTAAATATTACCATTAAAAAAATTTCAATGTGAAGTGCGAGCATGTTTAGAAATTAAAATTAAGAATTATATCTAAAAAAAACTCCACTAACATCTTCTACATTTAAGCTTTTATGACAATTTCGTAAAAACATTCAAATATTCACCCTTATTGTGTTTGGCGTATTTAAAAAACGCCTACGACTGTTTGGTAATAGATTAAAGAGAACGTGAACTTTTTTTCTTTAATCTATTACCAAACTGTCGTAGGCGTATCTTAAATACGCCAAGCACAATAAGGGTGATTGTCTTTGGCGTTTTTGCGGCGTAAATTAGTCGTTTTTTAAAAATGGTACCGTGATTGGCGAAAAACGCCAATGAATACGACACTTTTCAAATCTATTACAAAAACGACGTCAAAACAGTACCGTGTTTGGCGTATTTGTCTGTCAAAAGTGTAAAAAATTGTCGTTAAACATTTTGATCACGACGTTATTAAAATTTTTTGAGGAATAATTTCAATGGAAGGAAATAAAATGTAAACATGCAAAAAAATTAATATCATTGATATAAAATTTAGTTTTTATGTGCTTGTGTACCTAACTCTGGTATATATATAAAGATCACAACTGCCGCACAATTTGCAAAGAAAGTAGCAATAATGGAGCAAAAACCTTTTTTGGCAAAGGCCTTCCAAAAAAGTTTAAGCAAAACGAATATTAAAGAGGAGTGGAACACCGTTTCCGAAGATTTATATTGCATTGGTCCCCCATCCCATTCCGGAGAGGGTTAGAGGAAGGTAAAAGCCGATTCTAAATTTAAATTGAAGAAAACACTCACTCATAACAAAGCTGAAAGCTATGCAGCAGGTGGTGGGCGGTTCCAACAAAATACATTTTCAGCTGTCGAAGAATCAGCAATTGATCTATTAGACATGCGTGCTATTGTCGAACATAAAGATCCCTTTGGAATTAAGAGAAAGCGAAGGATTTCACCAGACCCCGAGCCAAATTTAGACACAATAGGTGCGTTTGAGTACTTTTACTGTAAAATGCAGAAAATGAGTATACTGAAAAATTTTCTCTCACAAAAAGCTGTTGTCCAACAATTACGCGAACGCAAAATTTGTAAAAAAAAAGGCAACAGCTGATGGCAAATAATTGAAGTGTTGAAAAATATTGACACTTTTGACTACTTAACTCGTTTTCTTATCGGTACTCGATTAAATACTTTTTATAACACGAACATTTTTGGAAAATACAAACAAACTATTTTATGTAATCTTTCATATTTGTTTGTTTTTTATTATACCCTCCACCACAATTAGTTGTGAAGAGGGTATATTTAGTTTGTCATTCCGTGTGAAACTTTTCCATTATTCATCTCAGACCCCATAAAGTATATATATTCTGGGTCCTTGAGTAATTCTTAGTCCATTTAGCCATGTCCGTCTGTCCGTTTGTTGAAAACACGCTCACTTTCGAAAAACTCAAAAGAACGAAACAAAATCGGTGTCAAATTGCTTGTAGTTATCCTAAGCAGTTTGGGATTGAAATTCAGCAAAATTCGTTTAGTAGGATCAGAGCTATGAATCAAAAATGTGGAACCACCACATAAAAAAAAAATTGATAATTTTGTTACAAAAACTTACATAAATGGTGGAATAATGCACAGAATGCCATACGATTTTGCAAGAATTCGTCTTATTCAACTGAAAATCACGCTGTAAAATTTCGTGAAGATCGGTCCATAATTTACCCTAGGCCCCATATAAACCCCACTTCCGGAAAACAGTTTAGTACACCTAAATCCGTAAAAAATAATGCTATCATAACAAAATTTGGTACATTAAAGTTTTATAGGACAAGAAATAAAACTATGTAATTTCGTGAAGATCGGTCCATAATTTACCCTAGGCCCCATATAAACCCTACTTCCGGAAAACAGCTTAGTACGCCTAAAAACTTAAAAAATAATGCTATCATAAGAACATTTGATACATCACAGTTTTATAGAACTAGAAATGACACTGTGAAATTTGGTGAAGATCGGTGCATAACTAACCATAGGCCTCATATAAAGCCCACTCTGGTAAAATAATTAAATACGCGGTAAACTTTCTTCCAGTTTAGCTCATATGGCCAGAAAAAATGTTATGCAATTTTGTGATATACGGTCCATAATTTTCCTTAGATTCCATTTTAGCAGCCTTCTGAAATTTACTGCATAGCTTCCCATGGCTTTTATATAATTTGTTCTCCTGAAATTCATTTAAGTTCAGCTTTAACTGATATTCTACTCAAGCTTTTTAAAATTGATTCTGATTTTCGGTCAATAATTTTATATAGGTTTAAACCGCAACAAATTTTAATGCAGATGTCTGTTTTTACAAAGATTGTAATAATAAATAGACATCATACAAATATTACTCCTAAAACATTCGAAGTGTCGGTGGAGGGTATCAAAGATTCGGCACAGCCGAATATAGCAGTCTAACTTGTTTTATTTGATTTTACTAATTTGTTGCGGGTTAAATTATTGAAAAGAACATGAATAATTTTTTTGCTATTGATTACTAGGCTTGGGCTTAATCGTTCATTTAGGTGACCGGTCATTAACGTTCAATTCAAAACAGTGAACGAGTTCGTTCACTTCGTTCAATCGTTCATTTCGGGTCACTTGTCTTTTGGGTCAGTTTATCTTTTGTGTCAGTCGGTCTTTTGTGGATTTTGTTCATTCATTCACAATTGATTGAATACGGCAATGTGTTAAAAGAAACAAGCATAGCATATTTGTTTGATGTTACACTCAAAATATTATGTAGGTAAATTCAAAATAATATTAAGTGTGAAAAACTGAAATTTCATTTAAAATAAAGGAATTTTGCGGCTATTTTTTAATGTTAATTTTAAAACGGAGAAATTCTTTAAAAATTAATAAATTTTTCTGTTATTTCAATGTACAAACTACAAAAAATACATTCAAAGGTTTTTTCAATTAATTTTAACTCAATTTAAATTACATACTAAAACAGCTAAAACAGTATTTATACCTGTCATTATTACCTCCCAAATCAGCGAAAAATTTGTGTTTTTTAATTTATGTGCACATGTTCCTATAAGTATGTAAATAATAAAATAATTTAAAATATCTTTGCAGTTAAGTATTTCAGTTTTATTTTATGCATAAAAAATTACTGAACATATATTTTTTGGAGAAACATATAGAAATAGTTAAAGAATTAGTTTAATTATAAAATAACATTCTAAAATAATTTTTCTACGGAAAATGATTTTAGTAAATTACATTCAGTTACTGTACAACTTTTTGAGTGTACCCAAAAATAGAAAACAATAAACGAAAAATTCTGAGTTGTTTTTTGGTTTACCCAACAACTGATTGAAAAGAAACAATACTATTAAAATGTTTATGTTGTACCAGTATACTATATTTGTTTCTTTTAACACATTGCCAGTGGCAATTTGCCACATTGTTTAGAAAAGTTCATAGTACAATCTGGGCTGCCATATGTAGTGATTTCTCGCTAAACGTGGCGGTTTTCATACTTGTTTGGTGTTCTCATATTCTAACAGCCGTATTCATAAAAAAAATCATAATTCAGGTTTTAGATGAATTTTAGTTAAAAAACATTTTAAGCCTAAAAAAGCTTTTTTTTAAATTCGTATTCATAATCAGCATTTTAACGAATAAACGTTTTACCGTATTTTTTAATTTGATGGTGGCAACGCTATCTCTTTTATTTGTCACATGAATCATAATGCTGTAAAACAGTGGTTATTAATTCATACTCGTATTCGTATCTAAAATTTTTTTTGTCGTGTGTGAGAAAAAAATTGTTTTTTATATATGAATAGTTGTCTCTTACTGAGCTACCTAAATAAGTGCGGAAGCGTTTTTTGTATGTCAAAACTTCTCATTTGCATACAATTTATACGAAACAAACCATTAGAATGCGAATTAGAAACCACCCGGCTGATAAATCTTATTTTACAGATCGCTATGTCGGTTTGTTTTATTGAAATTGTATTTAAATAAAATTTTAATTTTTAAAAAAACGCTTGCCGCTTTTGTTTAGGTTGTTCAGTTATATTTAAAAAAATAAAGAGTTTTAACAAAACAAAACAAAGTGCAATTTAGATGATGATTTTATTGCTGATATCAAAAAGTATTCAAATAACGAGTTTTATTTTATTTATTTTGATCGTTTACACATCACTAGTTCATAATGTACAATTAATAATTTTTTGAGCTTTAATTTGTGAAATTGAAAAATATATTAATAATATACATTTTTCATACATACATATTTTTTAATTTCATTTTATTTTTAATGTTTAAATACATAATAATATATTGTCTTAAAATTTCTCGCAAAAATGTTCAAAATGACCATAAACACACAGCAAAAAGCAAAAATGTCATTTAAAAATAGGTTTAAACAAGGGTCGAACCAATTTTAAAATTCGCTTATTTACACAAGGTTTAAACTAGGGTTTTTAAGGTAATATTCGTTTATGAATACAATTTTAACGATTTATGCTTAAAACAGATTTGAAATGGAGTTTAAAATGTTTATGAATACGGCTGTAAATGTTTAGGTAACTTTATTTAAAGAGAAATAATTACTTAAAAAATTTTACTGCCTGTTTTTCGAACTTATAATGTCATTAATCAATTTATATGATATAAAAGCATGTTGCTTGTCAATACATGTTAGATATATAATAACTTTACACAGTTAACCATGCATTGCCATCCAAACTGAACATATGTTACAAAATGTCAGCTAAATCGGTTCCAGTAATCTGCTTTAAATTTGAGTTGCAAGATTTTACCCACAAACATACATTGCAAGTTAAATAAAAGCAATTTAAATGCATAAGTAGATTCTTATAAACTAATATTTTTTTTATTTTACCAGTCTTTTGCCTGTAATTTCTACAAAAAGAAATCTAGCAGTGCATAGTAATTAATAGTATAAAAGCTGTCATTTTTTAATGAAAACTGAAGGATAAAACATATATGCTAAATGATTGTTGAAATAGGTAAAGATAAGTGAGTTTTTTGGAGAGAGGGGAAATGAAATGGCATTCTCTTTTCCCTTCTCTCATAAAAGCTCAAGACTTGACGAGTAAAACTTGACGTGTGTGAACCGGCACTAACTGTTAGGTACGAAGACGACCAGCTTTCTTTTTTAAAAATTAGGGGCATCATTAATAAACGAATGCTTTAGTTATATCTACATTAAAAATGGGCTTTCCCTAATAATTTCGTGCTCTAAAACTTGACTAAGCTTTAATTAATAAAGTTGTCGAATATTGAATTTGGTTATTTATTTTAAGGTCTAATTTAAAAAATAAATGAAATAAATATGTATACAATTTTTTGCTCAAATAAAAAATTTGCATTTGGCGGGTTTTATATTAAGAACAACTGGCAACGCTCATGTAAAATTGTGAATCGCAGCCAGGGCTGTCGGATTAATTTTGATCTTTTTTGACAAATTTATTGTTCAAAATCGCCAAAGCCTTTTTTTGCGTTTTTGACAATATAAAATATATCTTTAACAGTTTTAAAAATATTTTTTATAAATCCTAAAAAATAAATATCTTCCTATTTGCTAAAATTTGCCAAAAATGGGAAAAAGTCGCGTTGATACATAAATTGTTTAATTAAAATGTTTGGTGAACACAAAAAAGGTACAATAGTTTACAATAGTCTAACTAAAGCAGCAAAACGATTTCTTGTGGTTAGTATTAAATAAATATTGGATATATATCTAAAATGCTATACATTTCACCGGTAAGGCATTCTTGCTGTTTTTTTGGAAAACAATGTGTACGATTCAGTTATCATGTGAAGGTATTAACGTGCTATTTACATTCATATAATTTATAGCTCGTAATAATGTGCCAAGAAGTTTATACTGCACTCAATTTTGAAAGCGAGTTTTAGTGGAGTTAATTATTAAAAATAACTCTTTCAACACAGACATGAACAATTGGAATAACATGCACATAAAGAGTTCTTTAAAATGGTACGTACCGGACGTATCCTTATAGCTATATATTTTTTCAAAAACTAATTTATATTACATGGAATACCATATTGAAATAGTATTTCCAAATAACAAACGGTAAATTTGTATACGAGTCTCAAAACAAATTCATGGCTTATACTATGCTCACACTTGGGTTCTTTAACTCTGCTTAACGTTTTGTTTTTTTTTTTTTTTTTTTTCTTAAATAATTCATAAATTTTTACAATTTTATCATTAATATGTTTAAAATAATCTTCTGATAACTTTATAAAGTATTTTTTATCCATTTTTAATACTTAAAAGAAATATTAATTTGTTTGTTTGGTTTTTTTCTTAATAATCTGTCATCTTAATCATCTCTAATGTAATAACATTTAGCTTAAACGCGTTTTAAAACCCATTAGTCCCAATTTACACTAGGGACATTTCTTGCTGTACAGACGAAGTTTGATGGCGAGGGGTCGAAAAGGTAGATTGTTTAGTACATGACTATCTGTACTGGACATTTTTTTCATTTCTCTTTCTTACTTTTTGTAGTTTACATACAAGTATTAATTTCCGTCTGACTTCTAATGTTTCATATGTAAACGCTTCAGGTAAAATTAAAAGAAAATTCAAAAAATATCCGGCAAGAAATGTCCCTAGTGTAAATTGGGACTAACTGCCTATTTCACGATGTCACTCGAACGTATACGTTCGCACAAATAACATATAAATCAAAAATAAAATTAAAAAATTTGTTTTTGGTTTACATGTTATTTGTGCGAACGTAAACGTTCGATCAAATTTACAACAAAATCGCCATATATTTTAAAATCAGCCAAAAATAAATCGCATGTCGCCAAATTGAAAATTAAGTCGCCAAGAAACTTGACAACCCTGATCGTATTATGAAAATGTGTAAAAGAATGTGGCAATGAGTAAATGAAATAAGAATATTATACTGGCATCACATATACATCACAATAGTATTGTTGTTTCTTTTCAACCAGTTGTTTGGTAAACAAGTGACCGACTGACTAAAAAGACCTAAGTGATCCATGCAAGTGACCGATTGAACGGAATTGAACGATGAAACTGAACGGCCGTTCATCGTTCATCTGACTGACCCGTTCAATTGAACTAGTTCGTTCATGACCGACACAACTCTATTGATTACTTAATTACCCAAATACTTCACACTTTTACAACTCTAAAAAATTAACATAACCAAAAAAAAATTTCAAAAGTTTGTATTTAGCCAAACAAACAAGCTTAATTAATTAATATTTATTCACTTTTTGTTTTGGTTTAATTTTTATTTCAACTTTTCTTTTATTTCACAATTTGTATGCTTTTTATATGTTACTTTTGCTTGTTTACCTTTTGAAACATATGTTTTTTTGATTTACTAAATTTTACTGCAAAAATTTCTGCAGTAAAAATTTGTAAATACTTAGACAAGAACTGTCACTTTTCGCTCTCAATTTATGCTCTCATTTACTGCATTTTGTGCACTCGAACGCAATTTTGTAAAATGCAGTAAAGTTAAGTAAAATATAGTAAAACCTTGTGTGTTCTCGAACGCATCTAATAACTGACATTACCGAAATCGAAAGCCCGTGTACTTCACCTGTGATACCACCGCTTAGAAAAAATAAAAACCGAGCGAAACTAGAGTTTTTAGAACAACAGGTAAAACTGCAAAAAAAGTTATGCTTGAATTTGAAAAATAAATTATCGGAATTGGAACGTTACACACGGAGAATGCTAAAGGGGAGAAATCGGTTTATATAAGGCGGAACTCTGAAGCAAAGAGAAACAGAGAACTAGAAATTAAAAAAAAAAACTTGAACTTGAAGAGTTAATAAAAGGTAAAATGATTTAATTTTTATTTTGTTTTAATTAATCTAATTATGTTCATGTAAATAGAACTACTTTGTATATCGATGGTTTTCTTCCGCAACCACGTACCTTGATTTTTTTCGATTCTTTGTTTTAATCGGAAAAGTAATCAGTAAATATCGCCTTACAATTTTGCAATTTTTTTGTTTGGCGGAATATCGGAATTTTTCCTAATTCTTGGATTATAAAAGAATATATAGCAAAACAGTTTCGAATATTTGGTAAAAAAAAAGTATTTTGCTTCTACTGAAAAGTATGTACATACTTGTTTTTGAGTTACGAGGTTGCGGAAGAAAACCATCGATATGTTAATGTTGAAATAAATAAAAACGCAAAACTATCCTTTTAAAATTCTAGTTTCAGCTCATAGTGAATAGATATGAATAAAAACTAAAACTTAACATTTTCACAAGTAAAATAATACAAAAATGTTACCAACAATTTTACTATGCGTATTATTATTAATTCAAACACTTATTTGACAGCTCTTTAACAGGGTGTTTGAAAATAATTTTATTATATGTATTCTTTTACATTGTGATTCTTTTACAAAATTTTGCTAGTCGAAAATTTTCGACGGTAACATAAAATTGTAAATACGACTGCAACTACGACACCTGTCGTTTTTCGACTACGCCAAACGCAATAAAGGTGAATATTATTTCATATATTATTATTGTTATAGAGCAGCAATATAAGCAAGTTAGAAAAATTTTGATTTAAATTAGTCATTTCCGGCTTTGCAGATAGAAACAAAAATTTTTAAAGATCAATCGTAATGATAAGAATCAGTTAATTTTTTTGCTTTAATAGTTTTTAAATTGAGAAATAATTTTAAAAAACATTCTACTAGAACTATAGTTATACCAAATATAAAGGACTGCCAACAAAATTTTTTTATTGGGTTTTCCGCTTCACAAATATTACCCCATATATCTAAGTTTATATGTAGATTTAAAAAAAAAATTAAAGAAATAATGATTATTATAATTCTTTCTTTGCTTATTTCAGGTCTAACATCACACGTGCAGATGGATGATACACAGCACAGTGAAGAAAACATTATTCCAAAATTGTTTTCTTCAGACATTTCTTTTGGAAATTCGGATAAGTCCTTCTTAAAACAGACACATTTTCCAACTTTTGAACATCAAAAACTTCCAAATTTAAAAGCTCATCAGTCTGGTGGAAACAGCATCAAAGAAATTCGGTCACCTATATATAGAGACGAATCAGATAAAGAAAATATAGCATCAAATGTCAATGAACATTTGGTGAAACGATTATCAAGTAGTTATGTAACGCATAAAGTTATAGATTTAGTTGAAAATAATTTTTTTACGAACAATTCAAGTAAGCCTGTAAACAAGTCCGTATTGAATACACCAATGTATTTTGGAACAGATAATTCAACTGTTGTTGCAACCCAAATAGGTGCAACTGCACATATTCCATGTATTGTTCATCATATGGGTGAATGTGTGGTAAGTTATATAACGATATTAAATATTTTTTTATTTTAAATTCTGAATAAATTATCTATTGATATTGCCCTTAAATGGAAAATTCCTAATAAAAATAGTTCACTAAAATAGATAGATATGTAAGAAGTTAGCTTATGGCTCAAGTTGTCAGGTTAGCTGATCGCTGGCTGTTTTATTTATTATACCCTTCACCCCATAAAGTATATATATTCTGCGTCCTTGAGTGATTCTAAGTCGATTTAGCCATGTCCGTCTGTCTGTCCGTCTGTTGAAAACACGCTTACTTTCGAACAACTCAAAAGAAATGAACAAACTTGGTGCCAAATAGCTTGTAGTTATCCTAAGCAGTTTGGGATTGAAATCCAGCAAAATCGGTTCAGTAAGACCAGAGCTATGAATCAAAATGTGGAACCACCACCTAAAAAAATTGATAATTTTGTTACAAAAAATAACATAAATGCTGGATCAAGGCACGAAAAGAGATAAGATTTTGCAAAAATTTGTTTTATTTGACTGGAAATCACGCTGTTAAATTTCGTGAAGATCCGTCCATAATTTACCCTAAGCCCCATATAAACAATACTCCCGGAAAACAGTTTACTACGCCTAAAACCGTAAAAATTAACGCTAGCGTAACAAAATTTGGCTCGTCACAGTTCAATAGGACTATAAATGATACTGTAAAATTTCGTGAAGTACATAATTTAACCTAGGGCCCATAGAAACCCTACTCCCGGAAAACAGTTTAGTACACATTAAACCATAATTAATAATGCTAGCATAACAGAAATTGGTACGTCACAGTTTTAAAGGACTAGAAATGACGCTGTGAAATTTCGTGATGATCGGTCCATAATTTGCCCTAGGCCCCATATAAACCCTACTACCGGAAAACAGTTTAGTCGCCTTAAACCATAATTAATAACAAATCGTCACAGTTTAAGATAATAAAAACATCATACAGATATTACTCCTTAAACATTCGAACTGTCGGTGGAGGGTATCAAAGATTCGGCACAGCCGAATATAGCACTCTAACTTGTTTTTTATTGCAAATTGCGTTACCCGCTCCGCTTTTTTTCTATATTCTAAAGAACGATTTTTTCTAGAAGCTTAAACTATGTAATATACTAACAACCAAACCAAAGTTTATATGTCAACTATGTACTTATGTATGTAGAGTAGGGCTGCCATGTGGATAAAAAATTATACCAGCAGAAAAATTTTTTTTAATACATATGTGTGTAGTATATCGCACCCTAAATACTAAAGGGTCACATTTCCAAATTTTTCAAAAATGACTTTTTTCATAAATTAATTATCAAAAGGCATAGCAAAACTTTCTTCAAATTGCACTTTTTTAATAAGGGAACGATATGTAAAAACCATCCAGTTTTTATTTTTAAATCCAACAATATATAGAAAAAAAAAAAAATTAACGTGTACTTCATGTACATAAAAACGATGAAAAATAATAAAAAGTTGAGCTTAAAATGTTCTAAGCTAAAATAATGTTCAGAAGATTGCACTTTTTCTAGAACTGCATTTCGGTCTTTGATATAGTTATAAAACAGGCAGCATGTCATATTAAAATCAAACTTACATTGAATAATACTCTGCAGTGTTTCAGTCTTTAACAAGTTTCTTTCCTTTGTCCATTGAGCAGCCTAAGTACTCAACTTGAAAAAAATCAAACTCTTTTGATTCTTCTTCAACCAACTCGACAACTGTCAAACTAATCAATTGACTAAAGGCCCAACCAGAATGTGCACAAACAAACTTAAGCAACTGTCAAAAATAAACGAAAAAGCCTCTCAAATACATTCAAAAAAACAAAATAAAAAACGTCAAGAATGAAAGATTATCAATAACAATTTTGATTGATTTTCATGTTGTAAAATTCCTTTCTTCATAAAAATAATTTAATAAAAATTAAATTTCATGAACTTAAGCCTAATTAAAAAAATTAAAAATTTGGATTAAAAACCATATAACCACAATACTAATTATTCAAAATAAAAAACATTTGAATTAGTTTCGCACTTTGCTTAAGCAAATTACAGTTTCATAAAATTTAACAAAAAGTTCCCTTAATTTCAACATGGTTTTACACATGTGATTTACATGTATTCGCTCAGTTGCTTAAGCTAGGTTATTCACATACTGGTTAGGCCTTAAGCCATACACGCTTTGATATGGACAACGACCGACACAGTTCACAATTGAATTGAATCGGGTAAGATCTATCCAATAGGTCTGCGCAAGAAGCCAGATGCTTACTTGGTTTATTCCTCAACGACGTCAAAAGTTGTTTACATTTTCCTTATACATGTGTATTTTTGTTTACGTTTTCGGTTTTTTGCACACAAATCACATTTTTTCTTTTGTTTTCCCTATGTAGTAGTAAGATTTTGACAACGGCGGGGAATTTTACACAAACAAAATGCCTGTTGTTTTTTGTATTGTTGTAGAAGTAAGCAGACCTATTGGATAGGCCCATGGTGGAATAAGCAGGTGGCATCGTTACGGCAACAAATACAACATTACAACAAAAATGGAAATTATATCACCGTTTACGTCAAAAAATTGTTTAAACAAAAATTAAAGCGTGTCGCAAAACGTGATCAAATAAATACATTTTTAGCCAATTTTTATTTAATTATGGTCCATATCTTATTTATTATAATTTAAAATTATCAAAAACTTTAATTAAATACAATAATCACTGCACAAAACGTGGACTTTTTGTAAACATAAACAAAACTTTGACATAAACCTAGACAAACAATGCAAGAGCAAAAAATCGTCATCTGGCGTAGTGCTGCCAACTGTTTATTCCACCATGGATTGGCCTTGGAAACGGGTATGGGCTGCCTTAGAGAAAGCAATTTGTTATTGGTTTTCGATTACTTATAAAAGTTGTTTACACGGAATACATTTTTACAGCCACTAGTTGAAACAAAATTTGAAAGAGGATTGACTATCATCTAATATTATTGAAAGATTTTACAAGTTTTACAATGGTTAAGAGTTGAATTTAATTTTTACAATTACCTTATGTTAGCAGTGTTATAACAGAAATCTTAACCTTTGTTAACAATTTAAACCAGCAACAAAACTAATTTGTTTGTCTTGACCTGTACAAAAAACCAGGACAATTTAATAGTGGACCAGGACATCAGGACAAGTAGTCTTAAACCAGGACAATCCTGGAAAACCAGGACGTATGGCAGGCCTAATGTAAAGTCAAAATCCCCCCTTTTTTACTATATATCGATTTTCGTCGCAATTATGGAGATAATTTCATAAAATTTGTTACACACGGAGTCTATTGCAAAATGTTGACAATAAGTCCCTAATAATGATAAAATAAGATGCATTTTAATTCTTTGCGTATACATATGGGAAATTTCATGTCAAGTGACCAAATTTTTCGGAAGACACCGATTTAGTACTTTAGACACAAATTTTCAACAAGATCGGTCAAAAAGTTTCTGAGTTAGAGGGGTCAAAGTTTGACATATTGGCCATACAGGCGTTATTTCTCATCCATGTAACTTATTACCTATTGGTGTTAGCAAAAATTGTCCCAAAAAGCTTCAATAGCTTTTTGATAAATTTTGTTTGTTTTTTTTTAAATTTAAAACTTTTTTTTTATCCGGAATGTTTTTTTTTTTTTGCTCAAAAGAAAGCTTATGTCTTTTCCTATAAGGTAGTTTGGTCACTTTTTGGGATGCGAGTTCCTTATGTATAAAAAAAATAATTTATAACTCCAGACGAAGGTATTTTTTAATTTTTAGCATATGCAGTGTTATTTCTCACTCATGCAGTGATGCCAAATGTAGGGAATTTTCCCTTTTTGTAGAGATTTTTTTTTGAAAAATTTCAAGCGTAGGGGAAAAAGGCAAAGATTTTTTATTTTAAGGCAAATATAGGGAATTTTCAAAATTATATATGTATTTTAATATATTAACTAAAAATACGTAAATATTCCAGGGACCGTAACAGTTATTCCTTTTTCCATAAAAGTCAGATGAAAACAGTTATTTTTTGATTTTTATTTTTTTTAACAAAAATAACTGTTATTTTTTTATTTTTACTTTTTCGATCAAAAATAACAGTTATTTTTAGATTTTGATTTTATCGACCAAAAATAACTGTTATTTTTTGATTTTTATTTTTTCGATCAAAAATAACAGTTATTTTTTTATTTTTTCGAGCAAAAACAAAAGTTATTCTCTAAAGAAATGTACGTGTTTTAATAATTTGGATGACTTTTAATAATTATTTTAATGTGCATATGAAATTCCAATGATAATTACACATTAAAATAAAAATTTTAAGTCAACTAAATTATTAAATCACGTACATTTCTTTAGAGATTATTTTTATTTTTGCTCGAAAAAATAAAAATCAAAAAATAACTGTTATATTTGATCGAAAAAATAAAAATCAAAAAATAACAGTTATTTTTGTTCAAAAAAATAAAAATCAAAATATGACAGTTATTTTTGTTCAAAAAAATAAAAATCAAAAAATAACTGTTATTTTTGATCGAAAAAATAAAAATTAAAATTTTAAAAATCAATATATTTTATCACTGACAAGTGCATAAGGAACAATTTGGTATACTTGAATCAGTTTTTCGACGCTTACTTTTTTTTTTCCTATATATATATATATATATATATATATACATATATATATGCACAGCGCTTATATAGCGAACAGATTTTGAAGCTAGCGCATAAATGGCGAACAGTTGCATACTTAGCGAACAGTCCGCCAAATGATTACATGCCTAGAGCATATTCACCGGACACTTCAATTTTGCCTCACAAATTTTAATTTTTTTGGTTTATTCTTTTTTTTTACTTTATTTGATTGCACTGTGGTTATATATCGATCAATTTCTATTAAAACTTCTATATATACGGTTAAAATGCGTTTATTTCGTATTTTTTAACAAATTTTGTTGCGTAGTACTCTCATATATTTTCCCGTTTTTTTTCTCCGTAAAAAATATATACAAGTGATTTCGAGGACACAGAGAAAAAATATATACATGTGACTTCGAGAACACAAAGGGAACAAATATATACATGTGACTTCGAGGACAAACCGTAACATTTTTCAGCGTTGCCATTGTAAACAATTTTCCCTTGTTTTGTACAGGTTAATTTTCGATGTTTTAAAGTTAATGAAGGTTTTTAAAAATATCCTGCTGTATTCATAAAGAATTACAGTGCATGAACATTTTGCCTTAAAACACGTTTCAAACTTATTTTTTATTTTGAATACGGCTGATATAATTTAATTTGCTTTATATTGGATCTGCTTATATGAATTTTATTTTATGTTTTTTTTTTTAATAAATAGTGTCTTGTATCCTACTTTTTTAAAGAAAAATATATTTTTTGATTTAATTTTCTTATATGTTTTTATTTGGTTGTTCAACTGCTTAAAACTTAAAAACGCCTAGGCTAAATTGGATACTTTCCTCTTCGTGTTTGTTTATAATTGCTACGCAAAGGTTTAGGAAAAGAGAAAAGTCGACAAAACAGGTGGAAAAATGTATTAAAATTGTTGTTTATTTTGTCCTTCGTTTATGTTTTTTTTTTTTTTTTCAAATATTCAATTTGAAAACACTAAAATAATTTAATTTAAATTTTTCTTTTCTATGGCAATGCAGGCGCATCCGGTGTATGAAGTAGAATTAGATCTAACACACAATTCATACGAGCGCTTTTGCGGCGTCATTTTTTCTTAGGACTTTATTGTCTAAACCGCAACGCAACGCCAAATATTTCATTGAAAGCAAAAACAAAAGAGACGTCAAAAAACCGACGTCGTAAAAATCCACGTCTGAATTTGCTGTTGGACGATGTACGATGTAGATGCGCTTTTTAGTAACGTCTTTTTTTATTTGAGAAAGGGCCTCGATTATCAGTCATTCGATTAACCGCCAACATCAATTATATGGTAAATAAACAAAAGTCTTTAATCAACTTAAAATGCTTTTGAACAATCATAAAATGTGAATAAAAGGCGAATTCTCTTGCAAATTACTGGGAAGCATGTTCTGCAAAAAATTACTTTTTTACTCATATTATTTAAACTGTGCATACGTAAATCTGTTTATAAAATCTCTTAATAATTTTAATTAGAAACACACAAAAAACTACTCAAAATTGTTGCTATTGATAACCGAGGTCTTACTGTACTTTCAAACTGATACTTCAAAGTAAGTCAAAGAATAAAACGTAACAAGAAGAAAATAAATAAGTTGAAAGAGAAATATGAGAAAAAGACATGAAAAACACTAACCAAGTTTTTTGTTTACCCCTCTTTCTTTTCTACACCGTTGGCCACTAAACCAAAAGAGACGTCGTAAAAGCCTCCGTCTGAATTAACTGTAAGGCGACGAACGACGTAGATACGCTTTTACATTTGCGACAGCTATTGTGTGCCTTTGTATACAATATTGAACGTTTTAATTTGACATCGTATCTACGTCGTACACTACTACGTTTATATTGTGTTCCTTAAGGCTAGATTACACTATCTTACAAGTCTAACGTATTCCATAATACTTTGTAAGATATAAATCTAATGTAATAAAATGCAACCCTGATCCATTGAAAAGTATTATTGCTGAAAAATGTAAATTTTTTTGCATAATATTTGTCATTTTTATCACACATGCATTCACACTATCAGACTTTTATATTTTACTTGAGTTTTTGACATATATTATTACAAAGTATAATAGGGTAAACTAGCCTTAAACATAGAGACAGCATACAAATATAGTACATTTGAAAAGAAATATTTTAAAAATTAGTATTTTTTGTGAAAAAATTTTTTTTATAATAATTTTGTGCAAGCTTGACAATAAATCATAAAGCCAACAAACAAATAAAGTAAATTTAAACACGGGGTTCAAATTCGTTCTTCTTGTAAAGCGCTATGTTTCTAATCAGTAAGCAATTTGGAATTTAAAAAGTAAGAAGTAAAAATTTTTGAAAGGGGTGGACAAAACAGGTAAAGTTTTGTACGCTTGTTACTTTTCTTAAAGTAAAAATGTTTTTCAAAACAATTTTACGCAAACTTAAAAAAAGTGTTTCAAGTTCAAGACACAATTAATGTAGTTCTTATAAGAGTTCGTAAGAGAAAAGAGCTAAAAAGGGTAAAATAATTTTCTTTATTTTAGTAAAAAGCCATCATGGAATTGAAAATATTATTAATATTACTTTTATAAGAATAATTACACTATGCAACAGATAAAATAAAAGCTCCTTCTTGTGTGGAATTTCTTGAAGTACTTTCTGCATTTTACAAACCCCTATTTGGGTTTTCCTAGTTTATCTGCCGATCTAGTTTTTTGGTTTATTGAAAATTTTGTCTAAAACATGATTTTTTTGGAAACCAACTACAATTTTGTTTTCATAATTGCAGCCTTAGCCTAGGAGACAAAAAATTATGTAACGAATTAACGCGAAAAAACAGCACCTAGTGCCATACAATTGCTAAAATGTTGAATTTTTTTATTTCTTTTTCAACATTTTTCTCCAGAAGCGGTAACTGTGGATAATTTAGTAAAGTAATATCACAGAATACTAACAGAACTGTCACGAGACGGAAGATTTTGCGTTTTTTGTCTCTTTCTCAGAAAGCTGCCCTTTTGCATTTCTCTTTTCATCATATTCTTTGCCGCAATACAATGACCACAAATTTATTTAGTTAAGATTTATTTGCAAAACTGTTGTAAAAATTTACTTTTAAGTTCACCACAACACGCGTTTATAATATTTAAGTACACTCAAAATATTTCGTAGTTAAATTCAAACTAAAATTCATTTTAAACAAATTAAAATTCATTTAAAAACGGATCATTTACATTTCATTTAAAACAAATGATTTTGTTATTAATTTCAAAATTTTTTATTTGTAGAATTTCATATTCCTTAAAATTGAATAGTTTTTACTTTAAAAAAATATATTTTAACCGACAAAAATCAAACTACATAACAAAATAAATACGGAAAATCATTATTTTTTGGTAGTTTGTTTTTTGAATAACAACATAAATGTTAAAAAATAAAATTATTCGTAAAATAACAATATTTTTATTCAATTTTAACAGTACGGAAAACGAATTTAATAACCAACAATCAGTTACTGTAATAATTTTATGAGTGTAAGTAAATTACATTATAAAACAAAACAATATTTCTAAAAACATTTTTTTTGCACAAAAAACAATGTTTGTTGAACTAATGCATATGTTTAACGTGGTTTGTGTTTTGTTATTTTTGTTTTGATAACGCCATTTGTGTTGATTGATGCGGGCTGTTTTTACACCTTCCACTTCACTACCAAACAAAGCTTTCTGCCTCTTTCTTCGAAAGCTGCCCTCGCAACTGATTTTGGCCTTTTTCACACGTCACTTTTTCAGTTCTGTGTACTCTGCGGTAATATTGAGAAAAAAATAGTATATGTGTATTGGGGTTTTAGCGCCAATGTGAACAAAAAGTTGTTGAAAGGTCAACTTCCTATAGGTTTAGTATGGGGGAAAGTAATAAAAGCCATTAAAGGTCATCGTTGATTTTTTTAAGTCGTTAAAATTTTTTCAAGTCGTTAAAAGGTCAACTTCCTATAGGTTTTGTATGGGGGAAAGTAATAAAAGCCATTAAAGGTCATCGTTGAATTTTTAAGTCCTTAAAAATTTTTTTTAAGTCGTTAAAATGTCATAAATTAAAAAAAAGCCATAAAAATGTCGTAAATTTTTAAAAAAAGCCATAAAAAAGTCGTTAATTTTAAAAAAAGCCATAAAACTGAGAATTTGGAAAAATTAGGGGGGAAATTCATGAACACGTGTTAAAGTAGGTCAAATTTTTTAAAAAATTTCAAAACAAAGTCGTAAAAAAGTCGTTAAATTTTATAGGATATCAATAAAGCTGAGATTTAGAAAACAAAAAATGTTGGGGG